>OZ010670.1:61997502-62535002 GCA_963932185.1 Troglohyphantes excavatus
AAGTTGCAAGCATTGAACGTTGTCGACGACTGTGCAGAACGAGGGATGAAGCTAAGTACTGATTTCATAGAATCAGCAAAACATGAAGATCCCTACCAACATGTTCTGCAGGTCGTCGAACAAGATCGACAAAAACAGAGAAATCTGCGAAAATGGCCGAAATTTACTATAGTTTAAATTCAGTGTAATTGTACGAATTAAATTAATATTAGAAAGTTAATAGTATATGATTATATATTCTTTTATTATATCACAAAGCAATCTTAATTGCATTATTTTATTAAAGTATACATTATTATATATTTTTTTTACGCACAATGCTTTTTTTTCAGAATTTTCGTTTTTGTTGTACATTCCTGGGGCTTGAGGACCACATAGATGTTATTCAATTTTTACGAAATTCTACGTATATAACTTTTTTAGCATTTCGAACAAAAATAACATAGGGACAGACAATTTCCATGAAATTTTTAAAAACATGGGGCGTTTGATGCACCCTAATGTGTATATATATATATATGTGTATATATATATATATATATATATATAATATATATATGTATATATATATATATGTATATATATATATATATGTATATATATATATATATGTGTATATATATATATATATATATATATATATATATATATATATATATATATATATATATATATATATATATATATATATATATATATATATATATATATATGTATATATATATATATGTATATGTATATATGTATATGTATATATATATATATATATGTGTATATATATATATATATGTGTATTAATATATATGTGTATATATATATATATATATATATGTGTATATATATATATATATATATATATATATATATATATATATATATATATATATATATATATATATATATTGCTTAAACGGAAACTGAGGTATCACAATTCAATTATCTTGCTTACCATTCTTTTTGTACACATTTTTAACATTACTTCTGTTTATAATTTCTTCACGTAACCCTGGTAGCTTAACGGATAAGACTCTGGACAGTGGTGCCTGCCGATATGAGTTTGATTCACGGTAATGCAGGGGGAAATGAAAAAGAAAGTCAATTATTTTTTCAGAGAGAATATATTTCTAATATTGCCTGTTTTTCAACCGCTCATAGGGTATCAGTATAGTTTGTGTGTATTTTGATATTTACATAACTGTAATTTGAAATAATATAAAGTATTTTGTACTATTTTTTAAAATTTATAACACTGCAATTGCAACAACAGAGACAGGGTTACTAATATTGGATTTCAATTTGCTCACACAAAAGCTTTCTAATAAATAGTTTGTTGAGGTAGGCGAGGTATCTGTTGGCGACTATTTAATATTTCTATAATCTGGTAAAATAACATTTCATGTATAAAATTTTTGGCCCGCCTCCAAAGCAGCAACTCCCTACTTTTTCAATACCTATTATTTTTATCGCAGTATTTTTTTTTGTAAAAAGTATATATCATACGAATCCACTTTATTTTAAATATATTTAGCAAAACCTACTGGCATAAGATATTACGAAATAATGAAATATCCATAAACTAAATCTTTAGGTATTATTATTAAAAATACTAAGTTAAAAATACACCATTTCTTTTTATGTGATAGCAATTTCAATGTTTTTTCGTGTTTACCTTTCACAAATCACACACACATTTTGGAATGTCAACAATTCATTTTTTATCCGAGAACGTATTAAGATCTAACGCAAACAGGGAAATTAGTTAATCTTGACAGATTTCAGCATTAAACAACTACTGTGCAAATGAATCTTTTTAAAGATCAAATTCGTCTTCTGAGAATTTAATTTTTACTTTACTGTTTTTTATAATATTTCACATTTGTTTTTGTTTTAACTTAATATTTTTAGAAGAAATGAAATGAAGTGAATAAAGCACGTGGATAAACATTGTGACAAGAATTTTTCATAATTGGAAGGTTGCGAGTTCGATCCTTGCCGTCCACCAAACATCCGTCGCTTTGAGTTGCTCAGTTGGTAAGGCGTTCAGCCTTACCAACTGAGCAAAAGATTGGTGGTTCGAATCCGTGCAATGGACTTGACATAGAAAAGTAAAAAAGTAGTGATCTTGCGATCGGAGGGTTGCCAGCTTCGCTACAAAATACTAGGAATGTCGTCCAGAACATCTACGAAAATTATCGGCGTGTATACGGGACTAGTGCACGATAAATCTGATTGGGGTCCAAAGTCCCGACGTCTATTGTAGGCTATGGGTGCCAGTTCAGGTGTTTCCTCGTCATCTGACCATGGTTCAAAAATACGAGGCATCGTTCCCGGGTCTTTCCTTCGAGATAGACCCTTAGCCGTCGCCAATGGCCAACTCTTCAGCTCTAGTGCGACGTTATTTAATAAACCAACCAACCATCGCTTTGCGTGGGCTGGGGTTCTAGCACGATGTCGTTCGTTTGGTTTGGTTAATTACGTCGTACTAGAGCTGTACAGTGGGCTATTGGCAATAGTCCGTAGCCCACCGCGAAGAAAGACACGGGAACGATGCCTCGTATTTTTGAACCATGGTCAGATGAAGAGGACAACACCTGAGCTCCACGGTGTCGTGGAATCGTTTCCACAGTTGGAAACGGGAGGTCACGTGATATGTTCTTCAATGCTTCTTCGTAGCGTCACTTCCGTTTAGATGATTCCAACTGAAATTGTTGGAATCGGAGGATGGTGCTAGGGCCCCCGGAGTATGTTAACCTCTCGAGTTATAAAGCTACCAAATATGTTCTTACGTTTTCCCGCCAATGCGCTGGGTTGGTTAATTTATTCAACCAATAAAGCAAACAGGCGCCATGGCGAAGAAACCCAATTGCCACAGCAGAAAAATGCAAGGACATGTCCCTTATCTTAAATTTCCTCACGTTGGTCGTTAGTGTGGAATTTTTAAAAAAATATGGTTCTCTCGTCATCTGATCTTGGTCAAAATTACGAGACCTTATGATGCAGTTCCTTTTGTTGAGACATTTTGATGCAGTTCTAACAGTAACCTCTTCAATTATAAGTTGGACCTCTTCAATAAAAGTTAATCGCTTCAAAATCTCAACCCTAACATCCAATCTATACTCCTATACTGAACTCCTGTTACAATTGAACAAAACAAGGTTTAAACTATTCGACATCCAATTCCTCAAATCTCCCGACAAGTGTTGCCCCCCATTCTTCAGCTGCCCCGAATTAAGCATTCCATTACCAACTTCCCCAAAAAGAACAAAAAGAAGAAGAAAAAAATATCATTTAAACATTAACAAACGAGTGAAAAGTCTGGCAAAGAGTTGAGAACGTAAAATAAAAAGAAATTACTCTACCCCTATACACATTTTAGTAACAGATCAAGATTTAGAATTTGATGCAGATCTAACAGTAACCTCTTCAATTATATGTTGGACCTCTTCAATAAAAGTTAATCGCTTCAAAATCTCAATCTTAATATCCTATCTATACCCCTATGCTTAACCCCTACTACAATCAAACCTCAATCTTAACATCCCATATATATATACTTAACCTCTGTTACAATCGAATGTAAGTCTTGACATCCTATCTATACTCCTATACTTAACCCTTGTTACAATCTAATCTAATCTGATCATAACATCTCATCTCATCTATGCCCTATACTTAACCCCTGTTACAATCGAATCTCAATCTTAACATCCTATCTATACCCCTATACTTAACCTCTGGTACAGTCGAACAAAACAAGGCTCAAACTATCAGACATCCAATTCATCAAACCTTCCGACAAGTATTGCCCCCCCCCCCCATTCTTCAATTGCCCCGAATTAAGCATCCATTAACAACTTCCCAAAACAGAACACAAATAATAAGAAAAAAATATATCATTTAAACATTAACAAACGAGTGAAAAGTCTTGCTAAAACTTGGACGTAAAAGAAAAAAGGAATCACTTCTACCCCTATACACATATTAGTAATAGATCAATATTTAGAATTTGATACAGTTATAATAGTAACCTCTTTAATTACTAGTTGAACCTCTTCAATAAAAGTTAATCGCTTCAAAATCTCAACCCTAGCATCCTATCTTTAGCCCTATATACTTAACCCCAGTTACAATCGAATCTCAATCTTAACATCCTATCTATATCCCTGTATACTTAACCCTTTTTGTAATCGAATCTCAATCTTAACATCCTATTATACTTAACCCCTTGTACAATCGAATCTCAATTTTAACATCCTATTATACTTAACCCCTGTTACAATCGAATCTCAATCTTAAAATCCTATCTATACCCCTATATACTTAACCCCTGTTACAATAGAAACTCAATCTTAACATCCTATTATACTTTTCCCCTGTTACAATCGAATATCAATCTTAACATCCTATATATACCTCTAAACATAACCCCTGTTACAATCGAATGCCAACCTTAACATCTTATCTATACCCCTATACTTAACCCTTGTTACAATCGAATCTCAATTTTAACATCCTATTATACTTAACCCCTGTTACAATCGAATCTCAATCTTAACATCCTATCTATACCCCTATATACTTAACCCCTGTTACAATCGAACCTCAATTTTAACATCCTGTTATACTTAACCCCTTTTACAATCGAATCTCAATCTTAACATCCAATCTATACCCCAATACTTAACCCCTGTTACAATCGATTAAAACAACGCTTAAACTATTCGACATCCTCAAACCTTCCGACAAGTGTTGTCCCCCATTCTTCAGCTGCCCCGAATTAAGCATCCCATTACCAACTTCCCCAAAAAGAACAAAAAGATAAAGAAAAAAATATCATTTAAACATTAACAAACGAGTGAAAAGTCTCGCAAAGAGTTGAGAACGTAAAATAAAATAAAAAAATGGAATCACTTTCTACTGCGAGTGGGAACTTCGAAGGAGGACTTCTCAGTGAGGAATTTTCCACTGGAGCAACCTTTTGTTTGAGATACGGTTTGAATTTAAAAGAGCTTTAAGGAAAGAGGGTGGGGTGTCAAAAAGGGGTGCTCGAACTTGGGGTAGAGTAGGAAATGTGAATCCGAGTGTAAATATGCGTTGGGGACCGTTTATTTATTACGTCACGCTATTTTTCGTACTTGTACCACCACTGCTCCTCATGTCGCTAAGAGTACCTTTAGCCGTACTTCGTTAGCATTGCCCCTTCCCAGCAAAAAAAAAAAAAAACTCAGAATAAAGCCTTCATAAAAATTGTGACATTCAAGGTGTTTCTGCAGGTCTTATACAAAATATTTTAACAAAAATATGCAGTTTTATTAAGAGTTTTTACTTTTTCTGCATACAATATTTAAAGAGAAAAGAAGTTTTAAATTTTCTGCATAAAATATTTCCTTCAATAATTTAAATTTTTCAAAATTGAAGATTTTAGCAGGTTTTTTTTTTAAATAAAGTTTTTATGCAGGATATTGATACATAAACCTTTAATTCAACAGACCTTCTAAACAACTGCAGTTTTACTGCTTAAGAACTTTCATTTAATAAGTTTTGATGCAGATTTTAGACTGACATTTTTCACTTTGATCTCTTCCCTATGTTACGTCGCGTATAATATTTGCACAAATATGAAGTATTATGATATTTTTGTTTTTGGTTTGGTTAATTAACATCGCCTTAGAGCTGTTCATTGGGCAATTGGTAATGGTTTGGGGCTTAACTCGTAACATTTTAACATTAATTACCATAACATTGGCTGTGACGTCATAGTTAATTTTTATAGTTCTACACCATCGGTGGTATTGACCACTATTATTAAATAGTTCTTTTGGATTCAAGAGAGAAAAAAAGGACATGAAGGGTAAGAAGGGGGGTAGAGGAGTGTTGAAAAATGTATCACACAATTTCGGGATTTTTTTTTGTCACGTCGCACAGTGTGACGAAACGGTTTTTTTTTCTGGACATGACTCTTATTTCCAAGGAAATCAAGTTACATTCTTGCAACTTTGCATGCCTAATTATGACACTTTACAGCAACTGTGGTAAAATTTTGAGGATTTTTGGTACACTTTATGTACTTTATTTACAACGTGAAGTTTCGATGCTGTAGTTATTAAAATACCTCTGATTTCCTTTTAATTAAATAGTAAAAAAAAGCGAACATACTATTGTCGTTTTAATAAAATTTTAATAATTCTATATATTAAAGTAATATTTAACGAATAATATAAAGTTTTTTTTATAGATATTTTCATGCAGAGAATAAAATAAATCGGAAAACCTTGTTGATAGCTTCTTGTGCTTCTTCAGATAGCCGTCCTATAGGAACGAGAGAGCGTGTCTTATGATTGGCTGCCCGCCGTGGATGAGGAGTCCTTTGCGAAATGCAGCGGGCATATAACACTGATCTCTAACTGTAACTTCTGGATAGGGCAAGACATTTTGTTGACTTGAAGCCGATATGGAGGCCGCCATGATGGGGCACACTTTTCTTGATACCGGAATATTTCGTATATTTTTCATGTTAAAATACGCCGACATATATTATTTTAGGGTAAGTTTTTTTTATTTTCTTTTTAAACCCATTTTAAATGTAATCTGCTATTAAAATAGGAAGTCATTTGCAAGTCAAAGTAGAAGTAGTTAAAAAGCAAGAGCAAAAACTATCTGTTTGGCAATATAAAAATTAATTCTATAAGAAGAAAATATAATATTTATATATATTTAATACATCTACAATTCTTTGGTAATAAAAAACACCACTAAATCATTTTTAAAAAAATGTTGGGGCACCGTATGGCAGCTTTCAATTGGTTTCAACGCGCCCGTAGAGGAAATAAAGTTTGAGCCTTCCAGCAGTTACAGTTAGAGTTCAGTGGCATATAAGTATACCAAGGATAGTGGCTCACGAAAGTTTTGGCAGTTTCTAGGGCATATATACCGAATTTTTCAGAATCAATCAGAAGTCCCAATGAAATGCTTGCAAAACCACAGCAAACATCCTAATCAAATTTTCATTGAATCCAGTAATCTCTGAGGTAAGTTTTGGGACCTTAAAGAATTTTCTGGCCGTATTCTCATCATTTAAGGTCCCAACACCTTGTGTCACTGCATCGACATAAAGTCCTAATTATGAATGAAATTTCTCTTGAATCAATTTCTTCCTGGCACTTTGAAGTTGTTTAAATTCAGGTGCTGAAGCAGACCATTTTTCGAATTCAATATTGCAGGACAGATGCAATATGCATTTAAAGAATATTATTTTTGCATGTAATAAAGCTATGTCAAATTTACAATATTCCTTCTTAGGAAGTTTTGTACTGAAGAAAAGTCAAAGTTGTTCATTCAAGAAGTAGTTCCGCATTGTCCAAGGATGAAGAGTTTTCCAACAGACTAAAAAGATTCTCGTCCGTCGTAAAATTGTTCATTTTAAGTGCAATATAAGAAATTTTCAAATTAACAAATAAAGTAAAAGCGGAAAAAAGTAAATTAGAATAACAAATGTATGAACGAACATAAAACAACAAATAACAAAACTAAACTCGCTAATGAACAAATATAAATTGTTTTAAATAGATGTTTACAATAGTTTTTACAAATACGAACACAAATTACAATAATTCACGTTTACACAAATACGAACGAAAATTAATTCCTAATTACACGAATACGAATTTCACTGCACCAGAAATAAGTAAACTAACAATAAACTAATAAAAAACTAATAATAAAACTAATAATAAAACTAATAATAAAACTAATAATAAAACTAATAATGCAATAGCTGTTTTCATGTTAAAGTCCTGCAGGGTCAAAAAGTCAGCGTCGATAAAAATATAAGGGCTTCTATAAACACGAATTGTGCCCAAGGTCGGACGCGGTCGGAACCACTGTTTACATTTATTTGAAGTACAATCATTGTAGAAAAATCAAATGATGTCCATTTTTTGGACAAATTTGTACATTTTTAGATACGGCCAAAAATAAAATTTAAACTGTGTCCAGTCTTAACAGCACATTTCGACCCCACTTTCCCCTTTATTTATTGATTTGAACATGCTGTGGATGCTCAAAACAGAAAATTGAAACTATTAAAATAGCATCTGGAACAGTAGTGTAATGTTTTCTTTCGAATTTTTAATTAAAAAAAATATATATAATAATCAACAGCTGATTAATGGTATTAGCCTCTTATATGAACTTCATACCTTTTTCAGCAATAATATTTTTTTCTTCTGATTCTTGTAGATTACATATTGAAAATTAATTATACCATGTTTTGGAAGCCAAATTCGAAACATAAAAAGTTAAGCCAAGTCGGGTTTTTAACATTAGTCGTCCCACTGTGCGTCGGTCCCCCTGTCTACGGCCCTGACCAATTGCTGAGCTTTTCTTCCCCCGTCTTCTCCCAAAGGTGCGAGATTTAATAAATGAACCACCCCCTAGGGTTCTCCTTAAGGGTGTTTGCATGAAGAGGCTCAGAGAGTGAATGCATATTGCCTTGTGATAAGGTCTTTAGTTTTTGTCTAAGTGTGGATTTAGGAGCACTCGGGCCCTTGCTCGGAAGTACAGTGGAGAATTTGTAAAAGAAGCTAATGGTCTGGGAATTTTTTCAGAGGAAGGGAAATGGGTTTGTAAGTCTCTTTAAAGGGGGGACTTTGCAATCTATCTAAATGATATGATCTGAAAAAACGCGACTAGATGTCACATAATAAATGAAATACCAGGTGTGGCTGTGTTGGTGCACAGAAAGAAGAGTTTACGTGGAACTCTATTTCAGGAGATTATTGGAATGGGGATTAGTCGACAATAAAACCTATCTAATAAAAGTGTGGTTTGGTTTTGGTTTGGTTAAATAACGTCTCACTAGAGCTGCGCAGTGGGCTATTGGCGACGGTTTGGGGCCTATCTCGAAGGAAAGGCCCGGGAACAATGCTTCGTATTTTTGAACCATGGTCAGATGACTAGGACAACACCTGAGCTGGCACCCCACGCCTTCAATAGACGTCGGGACTTTGAACCCCGATCAGATTTATCGTACACAAGTCCCGTACACACGCCGTTAATTTTTTGTGGATGTTCTGGACGACATTCTAGTATTTTGGTAGCGAAGTTGGCAACCCTCCGATCGCAACATCACTACTTTTTACTATTCTAGTCGAGTCCACCGCAAGGTTTGAACCGGGGACCCTTGGATTCCCAGCTGACGCCTTAATCCACTCGGCCACGTCTAATTAAAGGATGATACATAAACTGTTTTGTCCTTCGAACATGGTTCAGGCGTTTCCTCGTCATCTTACCATGGTTCTAAAATAACGAGGTGCATATATGAATGTGTGTGTGTGAATGTGTATGTGTTCCCGGGTCTTTCCTTCGAGATAGACCCCGAACCGTCTCCAATAGCCGACTGTGTAGCTCTAGTGCGACGTTAATTCGCCAAACCTTCGAGCACGAATGGACTGTAGTAGAGCGATTGGTTTGGTTTTGTTAATTAACGTCGCACTAGAGCTGCACAGTGGGCTATTGGTGACGGTTCGGGGTCAATCTCGAAGGAAAGACCCGGGAACACACACATTTAAATATGCACCTCGTTATTTTAGAACCATGGTCAGATGACGAGGAAACACCCGAACTCTGTAGTAGAGCGAATATAACATCATCATCGTGATGCAAACATCTCAGACCAGATGGCACAAGACACGTGACTTCCTTTCAAAATTTATGAATGAAAAAAGGTTCACGATCGACTTGTGATTCTGAAATTATAGTAAATGTGTTACTTCATGAAGTACAGGATATTTTTATTAATGAACTAGAAAAAAATTTATGAATGGATGACGTAGTAAACCACGTGTCTGAGGCCATACATGTTGGAATCACTTTGATGTTAGAGAGATTATAACCTTATGTTTTCTCTACTATGGGGGATCCATGCTCGAAGGTTTTGTCTGACGCCTCGAGCAGGTGGTACGTTATCTTATAAGGGGAAAAAAGTTAACGTTAGTTAATGACAAACTTTTATATTTATATCTGTTGTTAGGATCACGAACAATCATCGTCATAATTGACAGTTTGAGAAAAATGGCTTCAAAGTTTGAGGCTCAGCCTTGTTGCAATGTAACGGAATTTCTTCTGTTTATAACTTTTTCACGTCGCTTTGGTAGTACAACGGATAAGGCATTGGGCTGAGATCCCTGAGGATCTGGGTTGGATTCCTTGTAAGTCTTAGTTGTAATTGTTGATATTTATTGAAAGGGATTTATGAAGGCAGCCTAGCCTACCTAGGCTAGCATCTGCTCTTTTTATTCATGTTTGCCATTGTACTTATTTTTGAGTAAAATGTCTTCTTCAAAAATAATACTTATGATTTCGGAACTATGGTAAGCATTTAATGTACTCAAAAATGAGTACATTTTACTTATTTTTAAAGACCTATTTTTAACAGTGTAGGCAGATAGATTTGTCATTTAGCCAAGTAATGTGGGTCCTATTTCAATAGGTTTCCCATGAATGAGTTGCATGCTCTTCTAATTAACATTGAAAAAGCGAGTTACAAACTTAAAATACTTTTATCCGGGAACTCTGTTTTTTGATTTGTAACATTCGGCAGCCAAACGTCCAATTGAAATGAATGATTGTTGATCTGTTAAAGAAATGTTTGTCAAACACGTCTTTACATTCAATTTATATGTTATTAATTAGGTTTGGTTTGGTTAACGTCTCAATAGAGCTGCACTGTGGGCTATTGGCGACGGTTCGGGGCCTAACTCGAAGGAAAGAACCGGGAACGATGCTTCGTATTTTGAACCATGGTCAGATAACCAGGACAACACCTGTGCTGGCACCCAAAGTCTTCAATAGACGTCGGGACTTTGGACCAAGATCAAATTTATCGCGCACCAGTCCCGTATACAGGCCTTCGTGGCCGAGTGGAGTAAAGCGTCAGCTGGGAATCCAAGGGTCCCCGGTTCAAACCTTGCGATGGATTAGACTAAATTATAGTAAAAAGTAGTGATATTGCGATCGAAGGGTTACCAACTTCACTACCAAAATACTAGAATGTCATCCACAAAAAAATAACGTCGTGTATACGGGAATGGTGCACGATAAATCTGATCGGGATCCAAAGTCCCGAGGTCTATTGAAGGCGTTGGGTGCCAGCTCAGGTGTTGTCCTCGTCATCTGACCATGGTTCAAAAATACGAGGCATCGTTCTAGGGCCTTTTCTTTGTGATAGGCCCCGAACCGTCGCCAATAGCCCACTGTGCAGCTCTAGTGCGACGTTAATAAACCAAACCAAACCAACCAGTCCCGTATACACGCCGTTAATTTTTTGTGGATGTTCTGGACGACATTCTAGTATTTTGGTAGCGAAGTTGGAAACCCGCCGATCGCAATATCACTACTTTTTTTACTGTTCTTAGTCTCGTCCGTCGCACAGGTTTAAACCAGGAACCCTCGGATTCCCAGCTGACGCCTTAATCCACTCAGCCACGAAATTTTATTTTATTAAAATTTTATTAAAATTTTATTTTATTTTTACTAACTGCGTTTAAGGACTCTTCACCAATGCTTCCCCACACATTTTTACTACAACTTGTTAAGAAAAAATAAATTAGCGAAATGTTTGAAAAAAGATACACTTTAAAGGTTTTTGCAAAGTAACTTATACATCCTGAGCCGCTATTAAAACGCATTACTAAAAGTTGTAAAGCTTTGAAGTTGCAATGAATGAAATATATCGGATTAAATTCTATCCTGACTTAAAATAGATTTCTTTTTATTAGTAAGAGAGCCATTAAGCTATCTTGATATCCATAAAAAAATCACTCTAAACTTTACTTTACAATTTTCTATGATTATTTTTAACCAATCAGGAGTATATATAAAGAGACCAAGTTCGAAATCTATTTACCAAGATCTTTATGCAGTCTAATCTTAGAGAATGCGATTTTTCTTCTTGCTTCCAGATAAATGTTAATTCACTTCTAGTGACATCATATTTGGCGGGATTTTTCCCATTTGGCGAATTTAAATATTTATATGTTAACGATTTAGAAATTTAAATGAGTTATTTTTTATTATTAAATGCTATTTAGTAAACAAATTTGTTTGTTACTTTATAATGATGTTAGCTCACTTCTAGTACTACCGTATTTTGCGTGGTTTTACCTTCTGGCGAAATTAATTTATTTATGATTTTACTAATTATTAATTATAATTAAAAGTTTTAAAATTTTGAAATTTCAAGCTATTTTATAAATGTGTCTGTTGTTGACTATATATTGAAGTATATTAAATTTGGGATAAATATGTAAGTTCCGAGCCCAAAATTCTGATTTTTTTTATATAAAATGATGCTATACATATTTAAGAAGGTGTTTACAAAATATAAAAAAAAACAGTAGAAGAAATAAAACATGTATTTTTTGCATGTTTATATACCATTTATTATCATTCTACCTACTTTTTGTCTGCAACATTCGTAATTTACTTAAAATAATAGTTCAGAATTTTAGTCATGTTTAAAAAGTTAAGGCTTTAAAAAAATTTACTTATAACTGAACTGGTAATAGTTTTTGAAACTGTAATATTTGTTTTATAAACGTATGAATATTTTTTATAATTATATTTTAAATGATATTTTTACGAATTAATGAACGTAAAAATGTGAAAATAGTTTACGTTTTAAACATAACCCTTGCGCCCATACAACCACCCTTGCGCCAATACCCCAAAACCCCATACAACCAACCAACGTTTTAAACATAAAATAAGCTTAAAACACTTTTGATTGGAGGGTTGCCATTTTCACAACAAAATACTAGGAATGTCGTTCAGAACATCCATACAAAATATTGGCGTGTATACGGGACTGCTGCACGATAAATCTGATCGGGGTCCAAAGTCCCGACGTGTATTGAAGGCGTTGGGTGCCAGTTCAGGTGTTTTCTCGTTATCTGTCCATGGTTCAAAAATACGAGGCATCATTCCCGGGTTTTTCCTTCGAGATAGGCCCTGGACCGTCGCCAATAGCCCACTGTGCAGCACTAGTGCGACGTTAATTAATAAAACCAAATAAAACCAAATAAAACCTGAAAACGCTGTCTTAAAAAACAATCAAAACACAAAATTGTAAAAATCTATTCAATCGTTTGTAGTATATACGTTGATGTTATTTAATCAATTTTAATTTTTTTAAATATTAAAAATTGAAAGAGAAGTAGTATTTTTTAATATACATATTTTGGCCTATAAAACGCAAAAACACACAATTTTTTTTAAAAATATTATATTTATTCTGTGGTTATTGTTCAGAAAAAGATGTAAAAAATACGGAATTTATGATTTCATTAATAAAAAATATCGGGATTTGGGGCTCGGGTCTCCTTTAAAGTTTGGCGACTTTTTGCTTTTATTTGGCTGTTTTAAATTTCTAATTCGGCAACCCCTTGGTCTACAGAATGTGGGATTTTTCTTCTGCTCCCAGATAATTGTTCAGTCTCGTCTCGGGACTTATAAACCAGTTTCACGAGTTTTCTTTTGGCGGGATTAAAGTTTCGCCTCGAAATAATCAAGTTACATAGAGATAAGTATTCTCAATTAACAAAATCGATTTTAACTTTGGGCTGCTTCGTGTTAAACAATCAAGAGAGGTAGAGTTTTCAAAATAGAAATAATACTCTTGATTTGGTTTTAGGTGTCTGATTTCTTAATTGGAACCCCTTTTTTTTACAACCTCAAACGATACCCTGTTTTAATTAATTAAATATCGTAGAATGACTTTTTTTTATTGAAAGATACTACGTGAAACATGTGAATTGAATTAAAATGTAATTGAAATATGTTTTTTGTAATTCATTTTGTGAATTACTTATTCTTTTTCACGTTTTCGACTTTTTTTATTAGAAAATTGGCAATGGTTTCTAAGGAATAAAATTATAATATAAACCAAAAATAATTTATACTTTGAGTTTATATTAGGACAGAGAAATTCAAGAATTAACTATAATCTGATTTAGTATAATTTCTCGATATATATTTTAATTTTTGTAAAAAACTATTAAAATTTTTATTTAAAAAAAAAATCTAATTTTTTTTTGCCTTGAGATTTATACTTTCGAAAAAATACTTTTTCTAGGTGATTTAATAACCTTAAATGCAATTAATCAATATTGCGATACAGTAATGCCAAACATGTATATTTAATAATGCAATTTATTCAAAGATACAAAGGAAATTTATATAAATATAACCTGGTTTAGTGTATATAAACATACCACGTCTAGATTTTATATATTTTTATTCTGTAATTTTAACTTCGCATTTGCATTTTAATAAAATCCTTAATTGACAGAAAATTTATTAAAGTTTTCAAGTTTAGCAATAAACGAAAAATGAGTTGTCAAATTCTAAAAGCGTTAATTAAATTTGTTTATTAATTAAGTTATATTAAACTGTCAAAACTAGCATGGGCAATATAGCTCTTAAATAATTTTCTATATAATAAATAATCCAATTTGTATTTACGAAGAATTTTATAAATTAAAAGTAAGGCTTTTTAATTTTAACTTTGACCTTGGATGCAGTATATGAGGGGAAAACATATACAGGAATAAGTTAATTTCTTTACGAATATTTTTGAAGCGTTTCATTTTGTTGAAAGTAGTAGAACTTGTTAATCAAGGTAAGCTTTATTCCTTATCGCTCTATTGTAAAAAAGTACCTCAAACTGACAAACGGTACCCCAATACTATCTTCGACGTTTTGAGTTACTCTTCAAAAAGTATTAATGCACTGTTTCAAATAGGTATTCAAAAATAAATAAAATGTACTCATTTTTGAGTACATTCGATGCTTGCCATAGATCCGAATGCATAAGTTTCATTTTTGAAAGAGACATGTGCTCAAAAAAGAGTGAAAATGAATAAAACGAGTAGTAGCTTGCCTACATAGGATGCCTTCATAAATCACTTTCAATAAATATCAACATTTACAATCCAGACTTACCGGGAATCGAACCTAGGTCACACCGCTGTCCACAGTATTATCCGGCAGAAGTTATGAAAAGAAGTAATGTTAAAAAGGTGTGCCAAAAAATGGGAAGTTAATTAAATTGTAATAACTCAGTTTCTATTTAAGCAATTGACATCAAATAATGTGGAAAACTATCTTCTGAACAAATATTGTATGTTTGTCAGGTCGCTTTGTTAAGATGTCCTGAACAGAAGCTGAGGGTAGCAATATTAGTTCACACTGTTCATTTTTATTTCAAGTCATCGCTCATTTACGATGAAATTATATTAAAAGAATCCAAATACTTCCATGTACTTATTTTGAACAGTTTTCATTTACAGTGTGAGATAATTATAAAATACATTGGGTTCATTTAGAAATATTTGGAAAACATGTTGATAATTTTATTGTAATACAACAATTCTGTTGGATGTGATATGTTAAAGCTGAAAAATGCAATAATTTGGTTTTGATTTGTGTCAAGCAAAACGTATAAAATAAAATATTCCTTAATTCTATTTTTTGGTAGAATAGTAGCCATATATCTATTATAACACATATCGCTTTTCGTTTTTTAAAGAAATAAAAATAAAATAACCTTTTAAAGGAAATGGAAAACCGACTTAAAGAAAAATGCCCCAAAATAAAAAAATAATTTTTAATTTCACGAACAATTTGAAAAAAATTAATAAATTAATATAAATTTTATACTTATTGCAGCTTTCTTTAAATCGGCGCCAAAATTTTTATATGTTTTTTGCAAATTGGTACCAACTTCAAAAATTTGTAATACCTAACTATAAAGTTAATATTAAATAATGAAATTTTTCCAATTCCTGTGTAAAATGAATATTTATTTATTATAATTATATTATAAGTTTTTAGTTTAGTAGTGGGATTTGGCCTTTGTTATTATTCACCAATAAATTCAAGCTGTTGCTCACATTTTTCAACGTCTTGGCAATTTAACAATGGAAGTATTTTGAGATCGGAGAAATTGTTAAACAAAGTCCGGTTAAATGATAGTTCTGGATATATAATAGTCGGATAACCAATTAAAAAAATCATAAGTGAATTTTTCTTTATTTAACAACAAAAAAAATGAAATCAGATAATATATCTTTTTTAAACGTTCCGGTTTATTAAGAATTCCGGATAATAGTTAAATGGCGGATAATCGGATATATATTTTAATGGCGCATAAGCAAGACATTCCCTATCCAACAAAAAAAAAATGAATTTTCCAAATATCTAAATTAGAACAGAAAGAACATTAAAAAAAATCATAAGTGAATTTTTCTTTATTTAACAACAAAAAAAATTAAATCAGATAATATATCTTTTTTAAACGTTCCGGTTTATTAAGAAGTCCGGATAATAGTTAAATGGCGGATAATCGGATATATATTTTAATGGCGCATAAGCAAGACATTCCCTATCCAACAAAAAAAAAATGAATTTTCCAAATATCTAAATTAGAACAGAAAGAACATTAAAAAAAATCATAAGTGAATTTTTCTTTATTTAACAACAAAAAAAATTAAATCAGATAATATATCTTTTTTAAACGTTCCGGTTTATTAAGAATTCCGGATAATAGTTAAATGGCGGATAATCGGATATATATTTTAATGGCGCATAAGCAAGACCTTCCCTATCCAACAAAAAAAAAATGAATTTTCCAAATATCTAAATTAGAACAGAAAGAACATTAAAAAAAAAATCATAAGTGAATTTTTCTTTATTTAACAAAAAAAAAAAAAAAATTGAAATCGGATAATATTTTTTTTAACGTTCCGGTTTATTAAGAATTCCGGATAATAGTTAAATGGCGGATAATCGGATATATATTTTAAAGGCGCATAAGCAAGACATCCCCTATCCAACAAAAAAAAAATGAATTTTCCAAATATCTAAATTAGAACAGAAAGAACATTAAAAAAAATCATAAGTGAATTTTTCTTTATTTAACAACAAAAAAAATGAAATCAGATAATATATCTTTTTTAAACGTTCCGGTTTATTAAGAATTCCGGATAATAGTTAAATGGCGGATAATCGGATATATATTTTAATGGCGCATAAGCAAGACATTCCCTATCCAACAAAAAAAAAAGAATTTTCCAAATATCTAAATTAGAACAGAAAGAACATTAAAAAAAATCATAAGTGAATTTTTCTTTATTTAACAACAAAAAAAATGAAATCAGATAATATATCTTTTTTAAACGTTCCGGTTTATTAAGAATTCCGGATAATAGTTAAATGGCGGATAATCGGATATATATTTTAATGGCGCATAAGCAAGACATTCCCTATCCAACAAAAAAAAATGAATTTTCCAAATATCTAAATTAGAACAGAAAGAACATTAAAAAAAAATCATAAGTGAATTTTTCTTTATTTAACAACAGAAAAAATGAAATCAGATAATATATCTTTTTTAAACGTTCCGGTTTATTAAGAATTCCGGATAATAGTTAAATGGCGGATAATCGGATATATATTTTAATGGCGCATAAGCAAGACATTCCCTATCCAACAAAAAAAAAAAAGAATTTTCCAAATATCTAAATTAGAACAGAAAGGACATTAAAAAAAATCATAAGTGAATTTTTCTTTATTTAACAACAAAAAAAATGAAATCAGATAATATATCTTTTTTAAACGTTCCGGTTTATTAAGAATTCCGGATAATAGTTAAATGGCGGATAATCGGATATATATTTTAATGGCGCATAAGCAAGACATTCCCTATCCAACAAAAAAAAAAAAGAATTTTCCAAATATCTAAATTAGAACAGAAAGAACATTAAAAAAAATCATAAGTGAATTTTTCTTTATTTAACAAAAAAAAAAAAAATGAAATCGGATAATATTTTTTTTTAACGTTCCGGTTTATTAAGAATTCCGGATAATAGTTGAATGGCGGATAATCGGATATATATTTTAAATGCGCATAAGCAAGACATCCCCTATCCAACAAAAAAAACGAATATTCCAAATATCTAAATTGGAACAGAAAGAACAGTCGAATTAATAACATCTCTCCATTTTGGCGCGCTTTGGCGGTTTTGGCTGGCGTCTGTTAAAAATTTACTTATAAAAAATAGTCGCCATTAATGAAATCGTTTCCCTATTTTTATATTCTATGAAGAAACTTTAATTTTCATTGAATATATTTCCCTAAACTATTGAAAAAAAAAGCATTTATGCGCATTTCTATCATTTGAAACAATTAAGGGGGTCTGATACCCAAAATTCGCAAAAAAATTCATTTTTTTTTATATTTAAAAAATAATATTCAAACTTATCTTAATAACTCACAAAAAACTGCTTCAAAAAATTCCTATTACTTTTTTAGTTATGAATGTTTTAATGATGTGTTCCTATAACATAGTTGTATCATATGTAAACTTTAGAAGCAAATATCTCTGTTCGTGGTTTTGAAATTTAATGAACACTAAAAATGCTAAGGCTTTTTTACTATTATACTTAAAATCATAATTTTTGTGTGTATAGCAAGATAAATATATTTTAAATAGATGTATGCATTCAGATTTCCTATTTTTACCATAATTTGTTTTTTTAAAACCACTTAAAATGGAATTTTATTTTTTTTCGTCAATTTTTTTTCCAAAATTTCTAATATATTTTATTTTTTTAAAGTGATGTATCTGAATCAAAATTTGAATGCATACATCTATTTACATATTATTCAAGATCTTAAATAAAAAAAATTGCTTCAAAATATTAAAAAACAAAAAAGGAGTAGGAATTCTAAAATTGTTAAAAAATTTACTAAAATTTTAATTTAAAAATAAATGTGCAATTGAAAAAAAAAATTGAGCGTCTTAAAATGGTTTTTTATGCATATTTAGAAAGAGAAAAAAACTTGGATTGTACAAGTATAAAAATAAAGAAAAAAATGTCGAAGGTATCGGACCCCCTTAAGAAAGACATATTTTTCACCTCAAAATGATATATAACTCTAAGACAAAAGGGTTCCACCAAATTTAAGAAACTAAAACTTTTGAGAACTCAAAGATTGCTCCGATTTTGCACGTGTTCTCCTCCCCCCTACTTTCTTTATCTGAATAAAAACTTTTCCTCCATCAGTAGGGGGAAAGGTGACAACGGCTGAAAGTTTTCCGTTATTCTTCTTTCGTTAATGCACTGTATGCAGTGCTGACAGATTTGGCGAATAAACGCTGAATTGAAACAAAAGAATTGAAATTTTTTTTTACGCAGACAACATCCTTCAAAGTATCTACATAAGATGTATTGGTAATCCATTTCGATAGAATAACTCCGTGACAAACAGACCGATTGACTAACAGAAAATTGTAAAATTCTCAATTCGTATTGTCAAGTTATTCAAACGTACGTAATGTACTCATTTTTGAATACATTCGATGCTTGTCAAGGCTCCTAATACATAAGTTTCAATTTTGAAAAAGACATGTACTGAAAAATGAGTACAATGGGTAACAATTAATATTGACTAGATGCTAAGCTACATAGGCTTCCTTAATAAATCACTTTCAATAAATATCGACAATTACAACCATGACCTACTGAGAATCGAACCCACACCCTCGAGCACCGCAGTCCAGTACCTTATCTTTTAAACTATCAGGGCGACTGAAAGAAGTTATAAACAAGAGTAATGATAAAAAGGTGTGCCAAAAGAATGGAAAGTAAGATAATTGAGTTGTAATAACTCGGTTTTCATTTAAGCAATCGATCGCAAATAATGTTGAAAACCATCTTCTGAACAACTATTTTAAGTGTGTCCGGTCGCTTTGTTAAGATGGTTTGTTTATAGTAAATCATACTGCACATTTTCCAGAAAGTACTGTTACTTAAATTTGAGTATGCCATCGCTCAATTACAATGCAATTGAACTCAAAGAAAAGGGAGTAAGTTCAAGTACTCATTTTTAAGTACTTTTTTTTTAAAGTGTAGTCACACGTATTTTCTTTTTGTTTGTGACCAATGCTTATTAATGTAGTCTTGCATTTTCCGTTGAGCTATTATTTATTATTTTTACGAAACATTAAAAAAAAATTATTAAAAATTTAGAATAAATTTATGGTAAGTTCGAGTTTGACAATAACAATTTTCAATTTATATATTTTTAAAAAATATTCAGAAGAATTTTTTTTGGGAAATTATCAATTTTCTTAAATAGAATCAAAACACAGAACAATTCTTGACAATTTCAAATTTGGCGACATATTTATCACTTTGGCGGTTTTGTAATTTTTTTTAAATATTCAAAAGAATGTTTTAAAAATATATATCATTGTCTGAAATAGATTCAAAACACAGAACAAATCTTGACAATTTCAAATATGGCGACATATTTATCACTTTGGCGGTTTTCGTAAGTATTTTAAATATTCTTAACAATTTAAATATATATATATATATATATATATATATATATAATTATCTGAAATAGATTCAAAACACAGAACAATTCTTGACAATTTCAAATTTGGCGACATATTTATCAGTTTGGCGGTTTTTGTAATTTTTTTTAAATATTCCGAAGAATTTCAAAATAATTAAAATATTAATTTTCTGAAATAGATTCAAAACATAAAACAATTCTTGACAATTCCAAATTTGGCGACATATTTATCACTTTGGCTATTTTCCCAAATTTCTCGGCAGTCCTACCCATTTCTCGCCTAAGGTGCTAGAATGATTAATGCCCCTATTCTCAATCTTTGACGTCACTCCTCTATGCAAGAAAACATGCATCTTTCTTTTGTTTCCCCATTTTTTTCCATATTCTTTTAATTCCGTCCATTTTTCTTACTTTTAATATAATCTCTTTTACCCCCTTAAAGAATCTACATTTTTTTTTATTTGATATAGATATTCACTAATCACCTAGACGTTTTTCAATGCGGATTTGAAGTGAAGAAAATTTTTATATCGATTATCATTTCGCTCGATATTCATAACTGTAATCGTAATTTCACGGGCTGTTTGTCTAATATTGAGAAGTGGATTTGAGAATAAAAAAAATGTAAATTTTTTCGGTCTGATTAACTTTTGCCTGACGGTGCTATCAATATTGTTTGATATATATATTTTTTGTGTGTGTGGCGAGTTTTATGATTGTGAAGATAAGGATATATTAACACTTGAATGGGCTAATTTGAACTATACAAAAATGTTAACAATGAATCTATATTCTATTGATTATTATAAAAATATTTATTTTATATATTTTTTTGTTTAGAATATTATATTTTCACTTCATATCACACATTGTTTCTAATTGATCGAATTGACTGTAACGTTTTTTTTTTTTTTTTTTTTTTTTTTTTAAGATGGCTCTGAACAATTTTTTTTTTGTATACCTTAGTTTTAATAATAAATAATCTTAAAAAAAATTTTAAATCTTAAGTAAAAAATAATTTTTAATTTTACGATCAAGTTGAAAAAATTTAATTATTTAATATACATTTTTTACCTTTTAAAAACTTTTTGGAATAGACGTCAAAATGTATGTATAATTTTTGTAAATTTGCACAAACTTCAAAAAGTTGTAATGACTATAAAATTGGTATTAAACAATTAATTTTTTCAACTTTTCAACTTGGTCGTAAACGGAAAAATTATTTTTTACTTTTTAGCGTATTGTCTTAAAGTCGGTTTCCTATTTTTTTTTAAAGGTTATTTTATTTTTCCCTTTTTAGTTTTAAATTTAGAAGAGGGCTTCGCCCCTATTATTATTCACCAATACATTAAAGTAGCAACTTATGCTCAACAATGTATACTGCAAAAAAATCCCTATCAATGCCAATAAATGCTGGTTAAACGAAATGTCATTGTTATACAACTTCTGTTAAGCAATGAAAATATTTTGAAATCGAATAAATTGTTTAAAAAAACTCCGGTTGATCAACATTTCCGGATATATGACAGCCGGATAAACGATTTTTTTTGTTGCAGATTTTACCTAAGTAGATTTTTCTCTATACAACAAAAAAGGAATTTTCGAAATCTAGCCCAGTAGAGATAGCTCAAAAAAAGAGGTTGGCTTGCAAAAAATGGAGTAGTTTTGATTTTCGGGTATGTTGTATGTATCGACCCCCTCGTGAAAAATCCAAGTTTTCGACCTCCCACCCCTTGTGCGTTTTCCGCCATCTTGAAAAAACCGCTAAAAAACGGCACTTTTTAAAGTTTTTCCTCAATAACTCTCTTCCAGTACATTTTAGGTTAAAAGTCACAATTACAATTTTAAAGAGCATTAAATTTCCTACAAATTTCATGTATAACATATTAGAAAATTCTGAACATGTACTGAGATATAGGACCGTAAAAATCTATAAAAATTTCAAAAAAGTGAAAAAAGTCAAATATGTCGTTAGTTTTACTTGAATAACTTTTTTCTGTGCAGTTTAGCGTAAAAGGCAAAATGACCAATCTTGTAGAGGATTAAATTTACTATAAGATCCATACAAAATATTTGTAATTACTACGAACAGATGTCGAGAAATGTTGAAATAACAATAACAATGCCGCGCGTACTTTCCCTTCCTTCTCTTGCATATTTCCAGTTGTAGGAGTTTCGGTTCCCGTTCTGTTGTGTTTGCTCGTTTTTTTTTTGTTTTTAAGCTCTGTAGTGTGTGCTCTTTTGTTCAAAATGTCGAGTTTGCATGGAACTGTGTGCTTTATCTGTGCTGAAAGTTTGAGTGAAGGTGAAACGTTCGTAGTGAAAGAGCTAGGCGAATTACGTGAGTCCAGTGTAAAGCGTAAACTTTCAACTCATTCTGCTTTTCTGAATAATGTGAACGAAGTCAGGGTTCATACTTCATGCCAAAAGAACTAATAATGACAAGCTGATTGCAGCTTACCTCCGAAGGGCAGCTTCTCAGACTGCGCCTGGACCATCCCGTAGATCGTTGAATGAATGTGTTTTCACTTTCAAACATCACTGCTTCCTCTGTGGAAACGATTTACATAAGGATTTCGAGGAGAAGCAGAAAAAATACACTTTGGATAGACGTGATAAAGTGTTTTTGTGCGGAAAACTGTCCATGAAAGAATCAATTTTGAGTATTGTCAATGCATGTGGGAACCAATGGGCGAATAAAATACTTCGACACATTTTCACTCTACCCGATTCTACTGGTGCTAGTTTTCATTTGAAGACTTGGTTAATCAGATTGAAGGAGAGTTTCGTCCAGATATGAGAAATATAAAAGCGAGGCTTCGGAAACAATATGGAGATGATGTATTGATTGCTGACTCACATCCTCATACATCAGTGATATGTTTCAAAAAGACTAGTTACAAAATTCTCAGTGATAACTGGTACGGCGAAAGGAAAAAAAACTTGGAAGAAGAAAGTTTTCGTATCCTTCAGGTTGCAGCTTACGTCATCGCAGAAGACATTCGTTCTCACGTTTATGACAATAATGTGTATACCCCTTCAGTTGACTTCCTTCAGGATGTGAAGTCTGTGATACCACCTTCTTTACTTTATTTCATGGAAAGTGTGATTATGAAAGACAAGAAAGGCCAGCTGGATGGACTAAATGTGACATTGTCACATTCAGTGATAGCCGCAGTAAGACCACGGTCATTTTTGTCATCCCTTCTCTCTGGAGTAGGTACTTATTTGTACAAGAAATTTGGATCACGACTTCATCTTATTATCATCCTTGGGATTTTCTTCCAGTATGATGAAGTTTTTATATTTGAGCTATCTGCTGTACTTCATGCGGACGCAACCCTCAAGAAAAATGCATTCTGCCAATTCATTTTTGATAAAGCTGACTTCAACATTAACACTCTGAATGGAGAAGGTACATTTCATGCAATGGGAATGATCACTTCTGTTACTCCTAGCACCTCTGTGATCCCAGATGCATACGAATATGTTGTAGTTATTGGTGAATACATTGACCTTTTAGTATTGGTCACGGGTTTAGCACCAGACAATGTGTTCTTTTGCAAATCTGGTAGGAGCAACATGGCAGATGTCTTGTACTCCAAAATATATAAAAATATTGTGGAAAACATTATTTTTCTACATGCGATAAGTGGCTGCGATACAATCTCCGCTGTATTTGGGTAGGGGAAAATGAAGTTTTGTACCACATTAGAAAGTGATGTATTCCACAATGAAAGTATTACCATTTTCAAAGATTCAGTTGCAGAAAAAGAAAACATCACGGAAGCCACTGAAACTTTCCTTGTGGCCCTTTTTGGCGGTGACCTAAACACTTCTATAGATGAGTTGCGGTATCTTCGCTTTTCTAAAGCTGTTATAAACACAAAATTCAATTTGGCTTGACTACATCCAACTAAGGATGCAGTTCAATATCATGCATGTAGAACGTATCTGTAAGTTCAAACCTGGATGGGGTATGAAAAAGACGCTCTCAAATGGGGCTGGAAGAAGGATATTGGTGGCCTAACTCCAGTCCCAATGAATAAAGAACCAGCAGAACAGGCATTACTTAACATGATTTCGTGCCAATGCAAAAAGACTTGTGGTAACAAATGCAGCTGCAAAAAAAGCTGGGCATCTATGCTCCGTAGTATGTCTTCATTGTGGATTCCAGTCCTGCAGTAATGCACCAGAGGTTGAATTGAACATGGAAGAAGACGAGTTTGATGATCCACTGCCTATTGGTTGAAGTAATGAACTTTATACATCAAGCACACCTGTGCTAAAACAACAAAACTTTATGATGGATTTTTAATTTGAGATTTTGTATATATCATTAAAACAAAAGTTAAGATGCATTTTCAAATTGTATTAAGTTTAAATATAGGTATTTGTAAATACTTTAAAAATTTGTGTTTTTCATTGTAAAGTTTTTGTATTCTCCTAAATTTGACATAAATCTCATGTATTGCATGCAAGTTCATGTACTACATACATGAACTACATGTATATATTACATACATAATAGATTAAAGATATTACTTTCAGGAATACTAATTTCAACAAAGGGTGATATTTGCAGTTTACAACCAACTTTCACCAAAATTGTTATTTCAACATTTCTCGGCATCTATTCGTAGTAATTACAAATATTTTGTATGGATCTTGTAGTAAATTTAATCTTCTACAAGATTGATTATTATGCATTTTACGCTAAACTGCACAGAAAAAAGTTATTCAAGTAAAACTAACTACATATTTGACTTTTTTCATTTTTTTGAAATTTTTATAGCTTTTTACGGCCCTATATCTCAGTACATGTTTAGAATTTTCCAATATGTTATACATGAAATTTGTAGGAAATTTAATGCTCTTTAAAATTGTAATTGTGACTTTTAACCTAAAATGTACTGGAAGAGAGTTATTGAGGAAAAATTTTAAAAAGTGCCGTTTTTTAGCGTTTTTTTCAAGATGGCGGAAAACGCACAAGGGGTGGGAGGTCGAAAACTTGGATTTTTTACGAGGGGGTCGATACATACAACAAACCCGAAAATCAAAACTACTCCATTTTTTGCAAGCCAAAATCTTATCTCTACTGGGCTAATCGGACAATATGTTTTTTTGCAAACAGTCCGGTTAATTGAAAATTTCGGATAGTTAAATGTCGGCAGACCGGATTTTTTTTCAAATAGCTCCCAAGTGAAACATCCTCTATCCAACAATAAAAACATTGTGCAAATACCTTTATTATTACCGAAATCCTGCACGAACATACATAAAAAAAAACATAATTGCCGAATTGATAATCTCTCGACTTGGCGTGCGATTTGGCGGTTTCAATTTAAATTTTCCGGCGGTTTTATTTTGGAGTTTTGGTTGGCGCGCTGTTCAGTCGGTTAAAAACGGGTAGGGATAATGAGCTCAATTTCCCTATGCAAAAAGCTTATTTCTTTAAAAAGAAGTTATGTGATTTACAAAATAATCGGATTGGCATAATCCTCATCGTAAGGTTTGGCTCGTGAACATTTTGTATGCGCGCCAACTTGTTGTCCTTCTTTAAGCTCTAAATCACTTCAAACTTGCAATAAGTTTAGACATCTTGGTATTATTAACCGACTGAAAAGCGCGCCAAATAAAACTTTAAAAAAAACGCCAAAAACATAATTTAAAACCGCCAAATCGCGCCAAAAGAAGATAAATGTTATTAAAATTTAATTATGTAAAAATCATTTTAATTCTTTACTTAATTAAAAAAAAATCACAAAATAATGTTTTTATTAAAATATTTCATTACCAATTGCATTAATTTAATATTAACGTGTTTCCTGATATTAAACAATAACATATTAAGTTTTTTTTTCTTTTTCAGTCCCGGCTAAGTAAAAATATTAACTAGATAAAAGTTTAAGAAATTTATAATAGTATTTTTAAGAAAAGGCATTGTTATTAAGATATCTTTAAATATATTTAATTATTAATGTTTGATAACATTAATCAATATTCATTGGAATTTTTATGTATTTTGCATTAAAAAAATAGTTACAAAATAAATTCAAAATTAAAATGTTTAAAAAATTTTATCATGAATTAAATACTACTATTTTCTTGGAAAGTTTGTTTTCTCTTCAAGTATATTTGCAACAATAAAAGGAGCGGGATGCCCAGGCATAAAATAAATTTATTATTTAAATTAGTTGCAGTATTATTAAAACTAAACTAATTCAGGATTACAAATTATTCTGAAAGCATTTCAGAAGGCATCTCATAAAAAGTAACTAATTCATTGTAGAGAGATTAATGTTACTTGAATTTAGCTGGTTTAGATAAAATTCAAAGATTTTTTTAAAACTATAGAAAATAATACCCTTACCAGAAGAAATATTATCAAGCAATTAAATACTATGTATATAAAATTAATCTTTTTTTTTTTTTTAAAAAAACCGACTTTAAGAAAAATGCAATAAAACATTTTAAAAAAAAATTACGAATGCTTCACAAGTTTTCAACTAGGTTTGTGATTTTGTCAAGTCTGCAGGAATGTCTGAAAATCACAAACCAAGTTGACAAAATTGTAAAACATATGTTTTTTTAGGTGGAAATATTTAGTTTCATGTAATATCAATTATACAAATGCTTCACAAGTTTTCCCGCTAGGGTTGTAATTTTATCAAGTCTAAAAGAATTTCTCAAAATCACAAACTAAGTTGATAAATTTGTGTTTCATTTCGTTTTTTTTAAGTGAACCTTTTTAGTTTCATTTCTAAAAATATGTTTAACAAGTTGCCAACTAGATATAGGATTTCGCCAAGTCTACAGCAATTCGGAAAAAAATCACAAACCTAGTTAACAAACTCGTATATTTTTTTTTTCAAACGGTCTGGTTAATTGAGAATTCCGGATAGTTAAATGCCGGATAACCGGATATTTTTTTCAAATTGCTCCCAAATGAAATATCCTCTATCCAACTTTTTTTTTTTAATATCTGAAGTAGAACCGAAATCCCGCGCGAACATACATAAAAAAAATACATAACAGACGAATTGATAACCTCTCGACTTGGCGCACGTTGGCGGTTTTAATTAAAGTTTCTGGCGGTTTTATTTCGGATTTTTGGTGGGCGCGCTGGGCAGTCGGTTGAAAATTAGTACATTTTACCTATTTTTAAATACCTATTTTTAACAATATAGGTTTGTGATTTTGCCAAATCTACAAGAATGTACCAACGTTGGGGGAGGGGAGAACCTCTCCCTGCCCCCCCCCCCTGAGGATGGACCCCACTTACAAAACTAGTTATAACACGGCCCCTCTCAAAACAAACCGTACAAAACTCTCGTCAGATCTTTACCAAAAACAAACTCCTGACGTATCCATTGGAAGCAATAAAAAAAAGTCCCATAGGAACCAATCATAATGAAAGAGAAATATCTAAGCACTCCACTAAGCTATCCGCCGAGGATATCGCATTTTTTTCTAAGACTCAATCCTTCTATCGGCAAGGACAGAGTCTAAGATCTCATTTATTATCGAGCATCTCTGGCTCTGCAATAGTAAACCTATGGATCTTCTTTGCGCCGTTTGGTTCCTAAACGTAATCAGCGCGCCGGAGATCTTTTGGCTGCTTGGGAAGCGTGGAAACAGTCGAAATATTTATACTGATGTTTCGTCTATTTTTAGTCATATGAGGTCTTATGGAGGTTTATTTGAATAACGTTTTCCTTTTCACAGGATTAAATTCTCGTATTTTGTTTATCTCATAAAGGGGCGTGATGTTTTGAATGAGCACTGGGATTATTGGTTTAAGTAGTTGAGTATTTTAGTTAGAGGCTGTTTCATGCGGAGGTTATGTGAAAGTAAATATTGAAGGGGTTTCCATTTACAGAATGTTCTCTACCAGTACCCAGCAAAAAAAGTCAGCGTAAAGCCTTCATTAAAATTGTAAAATTGAAGGTTTTATGCAGGTAAATTAAAAACTTCGAAAAAACTGCGCTTTTTTTTTTAAGGTTTAATGCTGAAAAATTCTGCATCGAAATTCTTGAAGGGAAAATGCAGTGTTTTTAAAGGTTTTATGAAGGTAAATTAAACTTTAAAAAAAACTGCAGTTTTATTGAAGGTTTAACGTAGAAAAATTTAGTAATGATATTCTTACAGGAAAATTGAAGCTATTTTGAAGGTTTTATGCAGACTTTTATAAAGCTTGCACGAAAGTTAAAAACTTTTTTAAAAAATGTTGTTTAATAGAAGTTATTCCCAGAAAAAAATGTCAGCATAAAACCTTCATTAAGCACCTGCATAAAACCTTCATTAAACACCTTCATAAAACCTTCATTAAGCACCTGCATAAAACCTTCATTAAACACCTTCATAAAACCTTCATAAAAACTGTAGTTTTTATCCAGGCAAAAAACATTTAATTTCCCTTTAATTTTCTTTACCAGGAAACCTGCATTAAACTTTTATAAAACCGGCAAAAAAACTGCAGTTTTTATGAAGGTTTTTTGAAGGACATTGAAACAAATAACTGCAATTTTTATGAAGGTTTTATGCTGACATTTTTTGCTGGGTATTACTAAAAACATTTTCTATTTATGTAGATGTTTGCATCTAAATACCTATTGAAAAGACTACATAGTCTCCTGTAAAAATGTAAGGAGTTATATAATTGGTTGAAAGTATAAATAGACCAGAAATGTAATCGAAAGATGTAATAAATTAATCTTTATATAAAAGAAAACGAAAAACGAATTTAAGAAAAATGCACTAAAAGTAAAAGATATTTTTTAATTTTACGAAAAAGTTAAAGGAGCCGAATTATTTAATATCAATTTTATGCTTAGTACAACTTTTTGAAATCAGCGGCAAAATTTGGATACGTTTTTTTTTTTTTTTTGTAAATTGGCACAAACTTAAAAAAAACTGTAATGAGTATCAAATTGATATTAAATAATTTAAATTGTTCAACTTTTTCGTAAAATTAAAAAATATATTTTTTTATCGATTTTTTCTTAAATTCGCTTTTCTTTCTTTTTAAGTAATTTTATTTTTTAGTTTATAATGTAGCGGGAGTTTTAGCCCCCTTCTATTATTCACCAAGAAATTCAAGTTGTTGCTCCAATTTTTCCAAATCCCTATCTAAGTTAATAAATGCCTGGTGAACGAAATGCCATTGTACAATCTTTATTTAACATGAAGTATTTTGAAATTGATGAATTGTTTAAAAAAGTCTGGTTAATCAATATTGCCGGATATATATCAGTCAGCCAGTTAACAATTTTTTTTTTAATTACAAAAGTAGGTGTTTCTCTATTTAATAATATAAAAAAAGAATTTTCGAAATCACACAATGTTTTTTTTCTTCAAACGGTCCGATTAATTGGGAATTCCGGATAGTTAACTGCCGAATAACCGGATATTTTCTTTTCAAAAAGTCCCCAAATGAGACATCCCCTAAACAAAAAAAAATTCCAAATATGCGTCCAATGCGCGAACATACATAAAAAAAACATAAGTCGAATTAATAACCTCAATCCTTTTGGCGCGATTTGGCGGTTTTGGTTGGCACGCTTTTATGCATGTGCAATAACGTTACAGACTCCTGAAGTCTAGTTATTGTCTATTTAAGCCTATTTGTGGTCTCCGGATACGGACTACTTAGCTTTGCTTACATGCCGTACACCATAGCCCGAAGTGGCGGCCGTGCTCAAAAAAAATGTTAGTGCTGCCGAAATCATGTGAATCCCCCCCCCCCCCTATTTTCCAAAAACCATATATGAACGGAAATTCTTTATTATTCAGTACTCAAATCAAAGTTTCTTTTCAATTTTTACGAATTGAAAACATGCGAAAAAAATAGAAAACACTCTTTTTTTGAAAATTAAAGCATTCCTGCTTTCTTTTAAACATGCGAATCGGTCAATTTTAATATTAACTTAAATAACGAAACAACAGCAGGACCATGTCCTGCCAGTAAATGTATCACGAAAACCATTTCCGTTTGGAGATATTCTCGTAAGTTCTCGTTTCACCCACGAGCCAATCAGCCTATCGAACCTCAAGTGCAGCTAAAACAAGAACATTCATTTTCTGCTGAACCTTCTCACAAATGCAGTGCATTAGCATGGGGGAAATCTCCATACTACGTAGAGGTTACCATGGCAACGATGCATCCGATTTCGAATTTCGCTTTTGGGCTGCAGTTTTGATTGAATGGAGTTTTCTCCCCTCCTGAATTGTGCATTACGGTAACATGCTTGCTATTTATCGGAGATTTTGTTTACTACCGTAGAAATTTCATTTTCAATTCAAATCTTCATTTAAGAAAATTAGTAAAATATCTGATTTTAGTTTTAAAATTCACTAATGAATTTAGGTGCAGCCCGGCTGTACTTTCTGTAGTGGGCAGCCGCCACTGATTGCCCGCTGTGCAGCTCTAGTGTGACGTTGATTAACCAAACCAAGTTTGCTTACATGCAAACCTTCTAGCAGTTGATTATATACACTACTTTCTTATTTTTGAATTTGACACTTGTAAAATTTTGCTACATTTTAAGATGGGACGGGCGCTTATCCATTTTTAACCGACTGAATAGCGCGCCAACCAAAACTCCAGAATAAAACCGCCAGAAACTTTAAATTAAAACCGCCAAATCGCGCGCCAAGTCGAGAGGTTATCAATTCAACTGCTATGTAATTTTTTTATGTATGTTTGCGCGGGATTTCGGGTCTACTTCAGATATTTGGACAATTGTTTTCTAGATAAGGGATGTTTCACTTGGGAGCATTTTGAAAAAAATATTCGGTTATCCGGCATTTAACTATCCGGAATTCTCAATGAAACGGACCGTTTGATAAAAAATATTGTCCGATTTCGAAAATTCTTCTTTTTTTGTTGGATAGAGAAAAATCCACTTAGGCAAAATCTGCAAAACATAATCGGTTATCCGGCTGTTATATATCCGGAAATGTCGATTTTCCGGAGTTTTTTTATACAATTAATCCGATTTCATAAAATTTTCATTGTTTAACAGAAGTTGTACAACAGTGACATTTCATTGCATTTATTCGCATTGATAGGGATAGATACATTGTTGAGCAGAAGTTGCTACTTGAATTTCTTGGTGAATAAATAAGACGAGGCGAAGCCCCCTGCTAAATTAAAAACTAAAAAAGGAAAAATAAAATAATCTTTCTAGAAAAAAGGAAAACCGACTTTAAGTAAAATGCGCTAAACAGTAAAAAATAATTTTTAATTCTACGAATGAGTTGAAAAATTAAATTATTGAATATCAATTTTATACTTAGTACAACTTTTTGAAGTGGGTGCCAATTTACAAAAATAGTACTAAGTATAAAATTGATATTCAATAATTCAATTTTTACAACTGATTCGTAGAATTAAAAATTAATTTTAACTTTTTAACGCATTTTCCTTAAAGTCGGTTTTCCTTTTTTCTAGAAAGATTATTTTTATTTATTCAATTTATTATTATGCACTTTGCTTTTTGCAACACGTTTATAAAACCAATACGAGTCAAACGAAAACAGAACCAAACGGGGTCGTATAAAAAATCTAAGACGCACCTTTTTTTCACGTAAAGTTTAATGTGTTGAATATTCATACATTGCTATCATAGTTAAGATTTAAATGATTGTATACGATGTAGGTTTTAAGTATTATGTTAGTCTTCAAACTTCACCATAAAAATGCTTTTATCACAGGATTATATTTTGTTTATTATAAACGTATGAGTTTTATTTAATAAAATATTACCCAATATACGAAGTTTAATAAACTAAAACGATTCGTGAGCGTCATTTTTTATGATATTTTTTAAAAATATTTTTTTTATTTAATTACAAAAATATTTAAATAAATTTTTAGTACTAGAATTACTACATTAATTTTTTCATCATTGCTTGGAAATTTTATGTAAGTTAAGCAAGATTCTAGGACGGAAATTCCAGACTTTTTTTTATGATGCGTAACGAGATAATGTGGTAGTTTAGGCTTTATGGTGGTATCATTCATATGTATGCGATGTAGTTTTACTTACTATCGAAATATGTATTCTTCAAAACTTTCCATCGTTAAGGTTTATTCTGAAATATTATGTAATTTGGTTTAGTTATGAGAATAATAATTACTGTCAAAACCTACGTGGGGTTGCTCGTAAAAATATATGTATAAGGACATGTATGTGTTATCTAAAAGTAAATAGCTTATTTTTTATTATTACACGCCGGAATGCAATTCATTCTGTTATATCATCAAAACTTAAAACGAAATTTTAACCTGTTTATATCTTCTTCACGTCGCTCTGTTAGTACAATAAATAAGGCTCTAGGCTGCGGTGCCTGAAGTTCTGGGTTCGATTCCTGGTAAGTCTTGGTTGTAACTGTCGATATTTATTAAAGTGATTTATGAAGGCAGCCTATGTAGACAAACAACTGCTCTTTTTATTCATTTTTATTCATTGTACTCATGTTCAAATACATGTCTCTTTCAAAAATGAAACTCATGTATTCGGAGCTATGATAAGCATTGAATGTACTCAAAAATGAGTAAATTTTACTTATTTTTCTGTACCTATTTTTAACAGTGTATTAAGTGTTAATTAGGGTCAATGAAATATAATATATATATATTTCTAATATAAATGTCAGTCAAAATAGTTGACGTATTAAATGTTGTACTCGAAAAATACTCTTAAGATTTTATGACAAATTTTGGATAAGCACCGATATTCATGTGGAATATGTTAACTGTACTAAATCTGTCAAAAACTTTTTTTAGCAGTTTGTTTAGACATCCGGGAAAGGAAAAGTTTTTATTTCCATATGAAACTGAGAAGCTTTTTTCAAAGCGAACTGATGTTAATGAATATTTATGAGAGAGGGATATTTATTGGCGACATTTTAAATGTCAGATTTATAAAATCGTACCATACTGAATGGACATTACATATTGCTTTGATAAGAAAGTGGGTGTTATGCATTGCAAAGATAGACTTATAAAAAAAATCGTACAAATGTTGCTTAATAAAATATTTTTTGTAATAGAATATTTTTTTTTATGAGTAAACATACTGTAAATTTGAAAAATTAGAATACGTTGACATTATCTCATCTTAGGCTGTTGAAATAAAATAGGCATATTTCATATATTGTTCACTGTTAAGAATAGGTACTCAAAAATAAGTAAAATATACTCATTTTTGATTACATTCGATGATTATAATAGTTCCGAATACATAAGTTTCATTTTTGAAAAAGACATGTAATCAAAAATGAGTACAATGGGTTAAAATAAGAAAGTGCAGATACTTACTTATATAGACTGCCTTCATAAATAACTTTGAATCAAACCCAGATCCTCAGGCACTGCAATCCAGTGCCTTATCCATTGTACTACCAGAGCGACGTGAATAAGTTATAGACAGAAGAAATGGTGAAAAGGGGTGTCAAACGTATGATAATTGAATTGTAATAACTCAACTCCCATTTAAGAAGTCGACATCAAATAATGGGGAAAACCATCTTCTGAACAACTATTTTAAATGTGCTTGAACAGTAGCTGAAATTAGCAATATTAAATCACACTGCTCATTTTTTAGAAAATACAGTTGTTTAAATTTGAGTACGTAATCTCTCATTTGCGATGTAGTTGTACTAAAAAAAATGAGTAGGTTCATGTACAAATTTTTAAGTCCCTATTTTTACAGTGTATTTATATTTCATTATCCATGCTCGCGTGTGACTTTTGTAATAATTTTGGATTTTATTGATAATTTTGAATTGAATTAAAAGTTCGTTTAATTATCACCTAGTAGAAGTACCTAATTGGAAGTTTTTTTAAAAGAATTCTTATTATTTATCATCTAATTTACCAAAAAGCCAATTTATTAGATTGAAAATATTTTTATTTTTTTTAAATGTCAACTCTAAAGTAAGTGCAACAAAGAATTAAAGTCATGCAATTATTGCAGAATCCCAAATAACAACAAAAAAAATTCTCTATTTAAAAAAAAAAAAGTAAGTCCTCGGGAGAATTTTCAATCCTTCCTCTGTTATTCAGATCGTATCTCAAAAAGTAAAAATCCTAAAATTACGAAATTAACATAATTTGCTAAGATATGTTTGATAAACAAGACGAATATATTTTTGTTTCAATATCATTATTAGTTATTTAATATCATTGTTAGTTATTTAATATCATTATTAGTTATTTAATATCCTTATTAGTTATTTAATATCATTATTAGTTATTTAATATCATTATTAGTTATTTAATATCATTATTAGTTATTTAATATCATTATTAGTTATTTAATATCGTTATTAGTTATTTAATATCATTATTAGTTTAAAAGTTTTTTTTTTTCTCTCTCTATTTAAAAAAAAAAGTAAGTCCTAGGGAGAATTTTCAATACTTCCGCTGTTATTCAGATCGTATCTCAAAAAGTGAAAATCCTAAAATTACGAAATTAACATAATGTGTTAAGATATGTTTGATAAACAAGACGAATATATTTTTGTTTCAATATCATTATTAGTTATTTAATATCATTATTAGTTATTTAATATCCTTATTAGTTATTTAATATCATTATTAGTTATTTAATATCCTTATTAGTTATTTAATATCATTATTAGTTATTTAATATCATTATTAGTTATTTAATATCGTTATTAGTTATTTAATATCATTATTAGTTTAAAAGTTTTTTTTTTCTCTCTCTATTTAAAAAAAAAGTAAGTCCTAGGGAGAATTTTCAATCCTTCCGCTGTTATTCAGATCGTATCTCAAAAAGTAAAAATCCAAAAATTACGAAATTAACATAATTTGCTAAGATATGTTTGGTAAATAAGACGAATATATTTTTGTTTCAATATCATTATTAGTTTAAAAGTTATTTAATATTAAATTCGTCGTTACTAAAATTTTGCTTAAAAGTAATTTTGTCCGTCGAGTTTCTGACACACTATTAAAAGGAGAGATCCAATTTTTTTAGGGAATGTAGGAAAAGGTTTGATCTGGATATCCAAGTAAGAATTTTGTTAAATTCGAATTAGTTTTAAATTTATAAATTTTTTAACCATTTAAACACACTTCACTCATTTGAAGTTTTTTCACCCTCATTTTTGCAACGTGATTTCTAAACTGCTGGAAGTAATTTAAAATTTCTTATTTTCTTATTAAAAAAATATACTAATGTTCGTTAAAACTTCGTCTTTTCGATGTTATAAAGATTATAATTCCATCTTTACAATTAAATTAGATATTGTTAATTAAGCTAGGTATTAAAATTAGCGAAGAAGAAATTTTTCTTCGCAAATATCCAAAATATTTTAATTTGCGACTTTTCTTCTCATTATTCCGCACATATCTCAAAATGTAAATGTCCTAAAATTATGAAATTGTGTCAGTTTGTTAAGAAATGTTTGAGGAATAAGGTGAATATATATATTTATACGATAAGTATTTTAGGCGTTATTTAACGGTAAAATCATAATTTCATAAAATTTCAAAAAAAGTTCATATACTTTTGAATACTTGTCTTCCGATTTTCATCAAAAAAATAAATAAAAAATTTAGGACATAGAATAAACTATTGGCTACAAATGATCCATAGCGTTTTTGATAATTCGATTTAGTTTTGTAGTTATACATTTTTAAACAATTGGCAAAATGTCTAAAATAATCACAAATTTTGCATGTTTTTTTAAGTGAAAAATTAAAACTGCTCTACGTAGTTCAAAAATATACTTTTTTTTCAATAAAAAATTATTGTTATGTTTACAAAATCCTCCTTTCTTGGATGGTATCAAGATTGAAATTCTATCTTGAAATTGAAATTAGATGTAGCTATTTATATGAAGTACTATAAATATGTTTTAAAATATGACGGTCGAAAAAAGAGGAAGTCGGAATATGGTCAACCCAGTTTCCCATAATTTAATATATATCTTTTTGGCGTATTCTTTTTATTGCCAACACTCTTGCTCATTTATGCTTGGCGCATAATCTGTTGGAATATGTTTCCCTTTTCAAAGAGCAGAAACAATTGAGTTGAAACATTTCTACAATTGAAAGAATTCAATACTTGCATACCGAGCTGTTTTAAAGGTAGCTTAAAAAGTATTGTGGTTAGGACACATTGTCTACAGTGTATGAAGCCAATATTGGTTTGCGAAGCAAACCAAAGAGGATTGCATAACTATCCTCCGGGGGTTGTCGGAGCTTCAGCGGAGCAGGGGGCAGAGCCCCCTATAGTTCAGTCAGCAAAGGATTCAATTCGGAAAAAAATCTGGGTAAGCTGGAAACAATTTTAATCTCTTCTAAAAAGAGTTCTGTACGATACATTAATTTTGCACCCTCGCACCATCTCGGCGTTGGCCGCCATCTTGGGAAAATGGCGGCGAAAATAAGTTTTATGTAATTATCTCGCTAGATATTAATTATAGAGAAAAATTTTCAATTACAAAATTATTTGTCAAGTCATTTCCAACAAAAATGTCATTTACGCTTTTTTTCTGTGACACTCCGTTTAGAAGCTAGACGAGAATGAAGTTGGTATGACAAACCACTATGTAGCATGAAAATTCAAGAAATCGCTTAAATATGGCCTTTTTTTGCTCTTACTTTTGTTTAATATACATTGTAACTAGTATTTAAGCAAAATATATATTTCTTGAATTTTCATGCTTCGTAGTGGTTTCATACCAACTTAATTCTCGTCTAGCGTCTGAACAGAGAGTCACAGAAAAAATATGTAAATAGCATTTTTGTTGGAAATGACTTGACAAATAATTTTGTAATTGAAATTTTTTCTCTATAATTAATACCTAGACAGATAATTACAAAAAACTGATTTTCGCCGCGATATTTCCAAGATGGCGGCCAACGCCGAGATGATGCGAGGATGCAAAATTAATATATCGTACAGAACTCTTTTTAGAAGAGATTAAAATTATTTCCAGCTTACCCGGATTTTATTCCGAATTGAATCCTTTTTTCATGCTTTGCTGATTGGACTACTAGTTATAATAAAAATAGTAGAATAAAATGCAATATATATTTAATAATCGCACTTATAATTATTCGGAGTTTTAAATTATCTGAATATTTTAATGATTTATAACTATTTCGAAAAAGCTTCTTTTTATACTATTTGTGTACTATTTAGAATAATATAGCATAAAAGTTCGATTGATAGATGTGCAATCAAATGGAAATTATTATAGTTATTCTGATCGGAACTACGATAAACTACTAATAGTAATGTAATTGTTGGATTCTGGTTACTTTTCGACTATTTAACTCCACATAATAAACTATTATTTTTCGTTCTGATTTAAATAAATTGTTTTTTGCTTCTAAAGCTAAGCGACTTGTTTAAAATGAAAGCATAAAATGTGCAGAAAAGTTTTATTATGCCAATACCGATAAATGTGATATATGGAAAAACAATGCTCCTATCCAATAAATTTCTCACCAACCTGTATATTTTTGAAAATTTATTTTGTTGGCCAAATACCCAAAATATTTGAAAATGTAAATTGTAAAAGTTAATACCGTTAACTTTTTAATGCCAAAGACATGCTATAACCTTTAATTCTGTTCTAAATATTTGTAATTTTTATAGCATTTGTAATTTACTTCACATTAAAACACGATAAACATTTTGTAAAAAAAATATTTAAATTTTTTAACTAATTTTAACGTGTAAAGAAATTAAACTGGTAACGCCAAGGGGAAAAAAAACTTATTATAAACTATGTATTTAATTTTAGTAATATAATTTACTAGCTGAAATACCCGTTCTACGCACGGGAAGGAAAATAATTTTCAAAATAGATACAAATACAATATTTATAAGCGAAATAAATTGTATTCTTAATTTGTCACACATCGGAGGGAACCACAGTATTAAAAGTTACAATTTGTAACGAAATTTTATTAGTAAGGTCCCGCAATATTGATAATATGGAGAAGTTGGATGTACGATAATGAGGATATACATACGATACTCCAGTTGATTAACATCCATATTTTAGTAGATTCCCAAACTAACGTTGCTACCGTAGCACTATAAACTATTCGGCTACACTCGGTATCGAACCAAAGAACTTCTGCTTGCACGCCGATACTCTGCCAGTCAAGCTAAAGTGATCACGCCAGCCTAAGCGGGAGTATCGGGTATATGAAGTAAACCTCACACTACTAACATCGAAAAAGGGGTTTTACACTCCCTTAAATACGTTCGATCGGAACAAAAATAGCTTACTTTTCCTATTTAAGGTATAAGTAACAAATTTGCCAAATTTCTTCTTCATAGGCATACGGGAAGTTGGAGAATTAGTGATGAGTGAATGAGTGGGGTTTTCGCATTTATATATATAGATAACAAGTATAAACAGTTTTTAACGAGAATATTATTGAACATTTTTACTAAAGTATTTTCAACAATAACTAAAATAGCATAGCTGAAAGAGTATTTGCTGTTAAATTTATGTTTAAATAAAACTGATTTTTTTTGTTGAATGTTTGAAAAAAATCGTTTAAGTTATTTACTTCGGTACCTTAAAGAGCATATTTGTTAGGGGAAATTTTAGGGAATTTGAGATTAACACATGATTTAAATCCCTAATTAACAACTCTGCCTAATTGCAATTAGGGAATTAGGGATAATTTGGGAATGCTGCCTAAATGCAATAGGTGAAAACAATTATTTCGCGTGGTATAAACGTCGGACGATTGTTATTATTCCATTTTCCTTATAATCTCTCTATACACACTGTTAAACATAAGTACTCAAAAATAAGTCAAACGTACTCATTTTTAGTACATTCGATGCTTATCATGGCTCCGAATACAAAAGTTTCAATTTTGAAAAAGACATGTACTCAAAAAGGAGTACAATAAATTAAAAGAATATATCCTAGCCTTTTTTCATTAATTCCTTTCAATAAATAACGACAATTACAGCCGATTTACCGGGAATTGAACCCGTATCCTCAGACACCGCAGTCTAATCTTAAAGAAGTGATAAAGAGAAGAAATATTACAAAGTTGTGCCAAAAGAATTATAAGTAAGGTAATTGAGTTGTAGTAACTCAGTTTCCATTTAAATAATCGACATCAAATAATGTGGAAAACCAAATAAAAATCGCATATGCTTACTGAAAAAAGGCTGCCTTAATAAATATAGCCAATTACAACGAAGATTTACCGGGAATCAAACCCAGATCCTGTGGCACCGCTGTCCGGCGCCTTATCCGTCATACTACCAGGATGACTTGAAGAAGGTATAAAATTAGAAATATTAAAAAGGCGTGCCAAAAGAATGGGAAGTAAGGTAATTAAGTTGTAATAACTCAGTTTCCATTTAAGCAATCGGCATGAAATAATGTGGACAACCATCTCCTGAATATCTATTTTAAGTTTGTCAAGTTTTATTAAGATCGCTGGAACAGAAACCTGAGATTAGAAATATTCAATCACTCTGCTAATTTTTAAAAAGTACGGTTACTTAAATTTGAGTACGGCATCGTTCATTTACGATGCAGTTGTACCTAAAGAAAACGAGTAGTTTCAGGTACTCATTTTTAAGTATTTTACAGTGCATAAAGAAGTGTGTCTATTAGTTTTTTTTATTATACAAATCTAGATGATGAAATTTTTTACTTGACCTTCATAACAAGCTGAAGGTCATTGTCATTGAGAAGCCATCCCAGCCCTTAAAGCAGGTATGACTTTTTATTAAAGGGGACCCGAGCCTCAAATCCTAATTTGTTTATTAATGAATTCAGAAATACCATTTTTTTTATATTATTAGAACATCTTTTTCTGAACAATAATCAAAAACAAAAATATATTTAAAAAATTTAATTTTGTTATTTTTTCCGTTTTTTAAGCTTAAAAAGACTTTTTTTAAAAACACTACTCCTCCTATGAAAGAGGTTTTCATTTTTTATGTTTTTAAAATTTTTTTAATTGATTAAATAACACGTCAAAGTATATACTACAAACGTATGAATATATATTTCCATATTTGTGTTTTAATTGTCTTCAAAAACTTATTTTAAGTTCAAAACCCAAAAAATATTCAAATTTTTAAGCTTAATAATTTGTAAAAAAAATAATTTAGAACTTAATTTAAAAAAGCTATACACACGTTTATAAAACAAATATTAGAGCTTCAAAAACTGTCAACAGTTTAGTTTTATGTTAATTATTTACAAAGCCTTAGTATTTTAAACGTGACCAAATTTTTTTTAAAAAATGAGTAAATGACGATTGTTACAGACGAAAAGTATGTAGAATGGTGATAAATGGTATATAAACATCTAAAAAAACATATGTTCCGTTTCCTTTACCGTTTAGAAATTTTTTACACACCTTCTTAAGAACGTTTAGCATTGTTTTATGAAAAAGAAAAAAAATTAGAAATTTTTTCGGATTTTGGGGCTCGAGTCCCCTTTAGAAGCGCCAGATGGCATCACCTTGAAGAAATCAGCCAACTATTTGCTCGTTCAACGCCGGGCCATATAGATGTTATATATTTATAAAAAAGAGTGTATATGAGTTTGTTTTTTTATACAATGACAATTTTGCGCATTTGACTTTAAAGACAAAAAGAACGTCATTGTCTACATGAGTTTTCGAAAAACCACTCGCACCCCCTTCCCGCCCCTTAAAGCATTAATGTCTTCTTATTAAATCGGCCAGAGGGCGCCATGGCGAAGAAATCGTTTAACACTGCATAAGCCAAAAAAATGCCGGTACTTCACTTCGAGCATGAATGGTCTATAGTAGAGAGAATATGACGTCATAATCGTGAAACCCATATCTCAGAGCGAAAGGCCCATATCACGTGCCATCCCTTTGAAATTATGAATTAAAAATACTCGCGATTGGCTGATGAATTGGGAAATGTGTAACAATGAAAGTCTATGAATGGAATGACGTAATTAACCACGTGTCTGAGGCCATACATGTTGGATTCACTTTGATGTTAGCGGGAAGGACGTCATGACTCCTCTACTACAAAGGATCCATGCTCGAAGGTACTTCAGCTATACTCGGAGACATCCTAAGTTGAGCATAAAGCTATTGAATATTTATACATGTCATAGCTTCCGCTTCAGGTTCAACTTAGGTTGTCCCCGAGTAAAGTTCGCTATAAACTTTCAAATAGCTGTTCTGAAAAATAATTAAGTTGTTACTTATTGTATACACAAAGATACTGATATGGATGTCGTATTTAAAGAATCACACAAGAATTCTTAAAAACATTTTATTTTTCATTTATAATAGATGTTCTTTTAAACTACCAAAATCCAGAAAACTCTTCCGCCCCTTAAAGCATAATTGTCTTCTTATTAAAACCAACAGATGGCGCTATGGTGAAGAAATCGTTTAACACTGTGTAAGCCCACACAATGCCGGTACTTCAACTATACTCGGGGACAACCTAAGTTGAGCCAAAAGTAATTGAATAATTATATATATAATAGCTTCCGCTTCAGGTTTAACTTAGGTTGTCCACGAGACTTTTAAATAGCTGTTTTGAAAAATTAAAATTGTTACTTATTGCATTCACTAAGATATAGGTATGGATGTCGTATTTAAAGAATCACACAATAATTCTTAAAAACATTTTATTTTTCATTTATAATAGATGTTCTTTTAAATTACCAAAATCCAGGAAATATACAGGTTGACATAACAATTTTTCACAACATATGAAGTAAATGTATTTAGATATTGTAAATAAAATATTCATATGCATTTATATATTGGATACAGTGTGGTAAGTCAATAATTTTGTTAAAATACAATGAGATTGTGCAATTTTAAAATTACAAAAATACTAAAATCCTTTAAACATATTTTTTACCTGAATTTAATCTAAAAAAATATTTTTTTTAATGTTTTTGCCGATATCATTTAAGCAAAATATAAGAACGCCTAAATGAAAACGCTTTTAAAGTTGGTTTCAATAATATATGCATAACTTAATATCTTGAATTACATGAGTTTAATTTCATAATTCTATTGTATTTTTTAAATAAGATAATTAAAATTGATTTTGAGAATTGTTTTAAAATGGACAATTTATGTATTTTAATTAGTGTTATGAATTATGAAACTAAAAAAGGTTTTAATTCGCTTCAAATTTATCAATATATTAAAATTAGCAATTATCAAGTTTTTTTTTATATAACTTAGAATTTTATTATGGTTGTAAGATATTTAAATATATTCGGTGCATGGTTAAGAAATCTAAAAGTTAAGTATTAAAATGAGTACATTAAATTATGAATATGGCAAGTTTTAATTTAATTTTATAAATTTATTACAATATTAAAATTAGCCATTAGAAAGGGTTTACAAAAAATACTTGTAATTAAAATTATATATTAATTTTTTTTTAATGTTAACACATTTATTAAACTAAACTTATTATCACTAAAGGAAACTGGAAATGAATAATTGAATACTTAAATAAAATATGCCTATGCCTTTTACCATGATAAAAAAAGAAATGTCAATGTTTTGATAATTATGTCTGAAGTCTGTGCTGAAAAGGAAATATTGGCTGAATATTTCAAAAAGTGTTCTGTAGGATTATCCTTTGATCTGAAAGAAAAATACAGATACATTATTCAAACTGATCTGAATGGGAAATTGTCTGTAACATTCAAACAACAACATGTATTTTTATGTTAATTATACTTTGGTCCATAAGTTTTTTTTTATCACATTATCAAGATTCTTGTAAATAACAAAAGATTAATGCATATTCATAAGTTAATTACCAAGTTTCAGTGAAATTAAAATGTTTGAAATTTGCTGGTAGTGGGGATAAATTTACATGCATAATAAAATAAGATATTTTTAGGGGAAATGTATTGGTGCTTACCGGACTGATTTAATGGTTAGGGGGATAAAAAAAATCAGCATAAATCAGTTAAAAAAATTCAGTATAAATCAAATAAAAAAAATCAACATAAATCGGATAAAAAAATCAACATAAATCACATAAAAAACATCAGTATAGATCCGATATAAAAATCAGCATAAATCAGATAAAAAAAAATAAGTATAGATCAGATAAAAAATAAACATAGATCAGATAAAAAAATCCGCAAAGATCGGATACAAAAAATCAGCATAGACCGGATAAAAATAAGCATATATCAAATAAAAATTCAACATAAATCAGATTAAAAAAATCAGCAAAGATAGGGTAAAAAGAATAAGCATAAATTAAAAAAAAATCAGCAAAGATCGGATAAAAAAATCAGCAAAGATCGGATAAAAAAATCAGTATACATCAGATAAAAAAATCAACATAAATCAGATAAAATATGAGCATAGATCACCTAAAAAATCAACATAAATCAAATAAAACAATTACCATAGATCAAACAAAAAATTCAAAGTAGATCAGATAAAAAAAATCAACATAAATCAGATAAAATATAAGCATAGATGACCTAAAAAAATCAACATAAATCAGATAAAACAATTACCATATATCAAACAAAAAAATTCAGCGTAGATCAAATAAAAAAAATCCACATAAATCAGATAAAAAAATCAGCAATGATCGAATAAAAAATAAGCTTATATCGGATAAAAAATAAGCATGGATCGGATAAAAAATAAGCATAGATCGGATAAAAAATAAGCATACATCAGATAAAAAAATCAACAAAGACTTTTATGAAAATTCAGTATTTCGCTTGTTAGTCTGTCTGTAAATTTGTTTATTACGCAGCTATGAGAAAGCGAGTTGTTAGATTTTCTTCTAGTTTGACATGAATGTTGTTTGAAGTCATTAAAATCGATGTCTATGTTTTAATATTTTTTTGTTGCGAGGTCAACTGTTCCTAGACCTATTAGTTATTTCTATTCAAATCGAACTTGACTTTTTCAATTTCGCCATCGTTAATTTTCAACGAAATTCAAACAATTGTTATAGGAAAACAGGTCTAATATTAACTCAAACAATTGTTATACGACAACATGTCTATTGCTCCTAGAATAAATAGTAATCATTATTCAACTGGAACTTAACCAATTTCAATATAGTTCAACCAAACTCAAACAATTGTTATAGGAAAACAGGTCTATTGCTCCTAGAACAAATAGTAATTATTATTCAACTGGAACTTTCCTTTTCAATAAAGTTCAACCAAACTCAAACAATTGTTATAAGACAACAAGTCTATTGTTTCTAGAAGTACTAGTTATTATTATTCAACTCGAACTTAACCAATTTCAATAAAGTTCAACCAAACTCAAACAATTGTTATAAGACAACAGGTCTATTGTTCCTAGAACTAATAATTTTTATTATTATTCTACTGGAACTTTCCTTTTCAATAAAGTTCAACCAAACTCAAACAATTGTTATAAGACAACAGGTATATTGTTCCTAGAACTAATATTTATTATTAATCAACTGAAAATTTCAATTTTCAATTAAGTTCAACCAAACTCAAACAATTGTTATAGGACAACAGGTCTATTGTTCCTAGAACTACTAGCTGTTATTATTATTCAACTCGAACTTTCCATTTTTAATAAAGTTCAACCAAACTGAAACAACTGTTATAGGACAGACAACAGGTCTATTATTCCTAGAACTACTAGTTGTTACTATTATTCAACTGGAAATTTACTTGTCAATACAGTTCAACAAAACTCAAACAATTATTATAGAACAACAGGTCTATTGTTCCTAGAACTATTAGTTTTTATTATTATTCAACAGGAACTTTGCTGTTCAATAAAGTTCAAACAAACTCTAACAATTGTTATAGGGCAACAGGTCTGTCATTCCTAGAACTACTAGTTGTTATTATTTTTCAACTGGAACTTTCTTATTCAATAACGTTCAACCAAATTTAAACAATTATTATAGGACAACAGGTACATTGATTCTAGAACTACTAGTTATTATTATTCAACTGGAACTTTACTTTTCAATAAAGTTCAAACAAACTCAAACAATTGTTATAGGGCAACAGGTCTGTTATTCCTAGATTTACTAGTTGTTATTATTATTCAACTCGAACTTTCCATTTTTAATAAAGTTCAGCCAAACTGAAAAAACTGTTATAAAACAACACAAACCCCAACACACATCTACGATTCTACTAATTCCCCCACAAACCACTTTTCAAAATCTAAAAAGCACTAACGAAAGACACAAAAAGACCCACGTACGATTTCAATAAGGCCCAGAATTAAAGGAACGCATCGGACCACACAAAATAGTCGCCAACTATTCGAAGAATGCCAAGGCTCGAGTGCCCATTGTCCGAGACTTGGAAGTGCGTCCATCTCGGAATACCTGACTCCACTGTAGTTGGGGATATTATATTTCTGCCGGATCTTCATATTTTTGCTGGGGTAATTCTGTGGAATGCCTGGTTATTGTGAGGGTTTTGGGGTCGGTCATGGGATATGCCGGATGCGGATGATTGTTCCGTTTAGAGGTTTATGTGGATAAAATATGATTAGTTTGTATTAATTAGTAATAATGGTGACTATTTATCTTTGTATGTTTCGGTGGTTTTCTAAATTAGAAAACGGTACCGAAGAAATTTAAAACAGAAATACAAATTTTACTCAGCTAGGTTACAATTAAAATAAATACATAACAGTCGAATTGATAACCATTCCCCTTGGCGCGCCATTTGGCTGTTTTAATTTAAAGTTTCTGGCGTGTTTTTTTTTTTAGTTTTTGTTGGCGCGTTGTTCAGTCGGTTAAAAATACTTTTAAAGAAGTTAGTGCATTTTTCAAAATGTATAAAATATTTGCTTTAATTGTAAAAAAAACATTTTAATTGATATTTTAAACGTACACCTAAGCATTATAGTTTGTTCAATTTTTGAAACTAACTGTTAAAGAAAATATTTAAGAGTTAACTTTCAGGGTTTGCGTAGCGCAAAATATTTGTAATTATAAAGTTAATTAATTATGATTAATAAAGTTAAATATAAAGTATAATTAAAGGTCATTATAAAGAAGTATAATGTATCTGAAGTTGGACATACAATAAAAACCTTAAAACAAAATAATTCATTTTCAATAAATTGGATACATTTTTTAAATATTTCATAATAAATACATGGAAAAGGCTGATAGATTCCAAATATGATAGCTTCCAAAAGAAAAACATATACATCGATTTTAATGACTTAAGGGTGTAGTAGACTTTCAAAATAACAAAAATTCGTCAAAAGTATAACTATTTTTTTTTCTATTTCTTTAAACAACACTGTTGTTTATATTTATAGGCACAATTATACAAATGTCCCATCCAATGTGTATATAACCCATATTTTTTACAAAAATGTAATTAAAACATCTTTTACAAAAAATGCATTTTTCTCGTCTTGTTGCATTTGAATGCATTTAATACTTTGAAATGTTCCATGCGCATTATTATATTGGTTAGAATCTTGAAGCTTTTAAAAAATTATTTATATACTTAAGGAAAATGATTTTGAAATGAAATATGAAAGTTGAATAATATTTTTTCTATTATAAATTGTTTAGAAAGATCTGAATTTTTCTACATTTTTTTTAATGGCAATCTAAATAAGTTAAATTTTTTTTTAAAGAAATAATTTTTGTAATTGTTTTAAACATGCAAAAAGCTAGTATAAGTATATTTAATCGATTAATCAATATTTTCGAGTAATGAATATTTTCGATTCATCTATATTTCGATTAATCGACATTTTCGATTAATCAATATGTTCAATTAATCGATATTTTTGATAAATCAATATTTTTGATTAATCGATATTTTCGATTAATCGATATTTTCGATTAATCGATATTTTTGATATCGATATTTTTGAAATTAATCAATATTTTTTGATTAATCGATATTTTTGATTAATCAATATTTTCAATTAATCGGTATTTACGATTAATTGGTATTTTTGATTATTCGATATTTTTGATTAATCGATATGCTAATATATCAATATTTTTTATATATTCAGATTGTTGAAACGTTTATTTTCCGAGTGCATTTTCGATTGATTGTAAAATTGATTAATCATAAAATCGAGCAATCGCCAAATCGATTAATCGTGAAATCGGAATCGCGAATATTTTTTACTTCCGTTTTTTTGACATTATATGTCGAATAATCTCCCAAACCTAGTTGGTACCCACAATTTGATATCACTCTTCAAGTGTGCATTGTAGTATCTATGGACTATATCTTTCGAATGTCCCGCACTGCAATATTCAAGATAAATATTTATTACTGAACAAAAAATACAAAATAAACATTTACCTGAGACATGACTTCATCCCGCTTGACCAATCACTGAATCTGAGATAATAACAAGTCCTTTTATCCAAATCGAATCATCACAGTTCAAAATTCAACTTACAAATTAAGTTCCTTATCCATCCAAGAAGAGAAAAATTCTCACTTCATCACTTCTCCTTATATGGAACATAAAATTGCGCCAAATAACAATCTTTGTCTCCAACTAGAAACACCACTTCGAGTAAAAATTGAGCTGTACCCTCTCAATAGCTATGTACAAGACCTCTTTATTTGATAACTTTGAATTTGTTCAACAGTATATCTTTTGTATATATATACATATGTATATAGATTCGCATTTTCCACAGATATATAACAAATGTATAGTGCCGGTTTTGTTTGATATAGTGGCCACCAGAAACATGGTTTGTTTTTGTTTTAAAAAGAATAAGTGTTGGTTCATCATTGGTTCCAGTTGTTGGCGGCTAATATAGAATTTGTTGAGCATTTTTGGCGTAGTTTTTTTTTTTAATGTATGGCAGCTGGACTGATGATTTTGCTGATGTGGGGGAGCTATCTTCATAATGGAGTGGTAGCTACGATTCGATCTCCTCGAACGCACTCCTGGAAAAGAAAATAAGAATTAGTTTAAATAAATATAATCGTTTTGATTAAATATAAAACAATCGATGCATTTTGTGTAATGTTAAAACATCAATGTGATTGGTGACCCGATTGTATTATTTTCAAATTTGGTGAATCTAGTGTCGCCATCTTTCGAGCTGTGAATCAATTATAATTGAGTAACAAACACATTAACACTGTTCCCGCTGCCAATGTTATTCAAATACAAATACAAATATTGACGACCAACAACAGGCTCAAGGCCCAACAAGGTTGGTCCATCTAGTACCTCTTAACTATCCCCCAATGCATATCTAACTTCTTCTTAAAATCCGTTACTCCTTTACAATTAACAATATTCACTGGCAAGTTGTTCCATTTGTCTATTACCCTATTATAGAAATAGTGTTTTCTCCCTTCCCGATTAAAATGGGATTTGTTTAACTTAAACCCATGACCTCTCGTTCTATCACTCATATTAAAATCTAAACCCTCCACATCTCCTTGTTTGATAAATTTGAATAGTTGAATCAAATCTCCCCTAACCCTTCTTTCTTTCAGAGTATACATATTCAAATTTCTTAATCTATCTTCATAATTCATGCCTGAGAACCCTTAAACCATTTTAGTAGCCCTGTGCTGAATTTTCTCTAACAATGCAATGTCTTTTTTAAGATATGGTGACCAGAACTGTACAGCATACTCAAGATGTGGCCTTACTAAACCTCTATACAATGGCAAGATAATATCCTTAGATTTTGATGAAACACTTTTCCTGATGTACCCCAACATTCTATTAGCTTTTTTGCTAGCCACTGTACATTGATGACTCATTTTAAAATCCTCATTTACCAACACACCCAGATCGCTTACAATCTCACTATTTTTGATTTCTGCACCCTGTAAAACATATGCAGCCTTACTATTTTTGATACCCATGTGCAACACTTGACATTTACTGATATTAAAAGACATACCCCATTTAACAGCCCATTCTGATATTTTTGTTAAATCACCTTGTAATTGCTCTATTTGTTCCCCAGAATTCACAGTCCTCATAATTTTTAAATCATCTGCAAAGATGCTGACCTTGCTCCCAATCTCCCAACTGATATCATCAATAAAAATAATAAATAAAAGTGGACCTAACACAGAACCCTGTGGCACTCCACTTTTAACTTCTGCCCACTGAGAGTAATTACCTTTAATTTGCACCCGCTGACTCCTACCAATTAACCAATTCCTTATCCATTGTAAAATTTCACCCCCAATCCCTAACCTTTCCAACTTGAACAGCAATGCCTCGTGGGGAACTTTATCAAATGCTTTCTGGAAATCAATGTATACTACATCTACACTGTTCCTTTTATCTAATTCTTCAGTAACCCTATCGTAGAATTTTAAAAGATTTGTTGTACAAGATCTTCCTTTCCTAAATCCATACTGATTATCTGACAGCAAGCTCTCTGATTCCAAAAATGATATGATGCTGTTTTTTATTAATGTTTCAAAAATCTTGCATAACACTGATGTTAAATTAACCGGTCTGTAATTACCAGGTTCACATTTTGCCACTTTTTTAAAAAGCGGAGTGACATTTGCTAATTTCCAGTCTATTGGTACATTACCCGAATTATACGTCGATTTGAAAATAGTTAGTACAACATCTCCCAGTTCTTCCGCACACTCCACTAGTACTTTTGGGTAAATTTCATCTGGTCCTGGTGCTTTAAAAGGTTTAATACTTCTTAAGTGATAAACTACTTCTTCTCTAGTAAAATTGCATTCCTTAATAACCGGACGCATATTGTCCTCTATTTGCATGAAATCAGATTTGAAGTCCTTATTAAAAACTCCCATGAAAAATTCATTTAAAATATTAGCCATTCCTACATCATCTTGAATTAATTTGCCTTGATAATCTTCGAGTGGTCCCAGATGATTATTTCCTTTATTGTTTCCACTGGCGTAAGCAAAAAATCCCTTTGGATTATTGTTGATATCCCTAGCAAGTTTTTCCTCCAATGCTAATTTCTGTTTTCTACTGATATACTTAAACTCCCTTCTAGCTTTTTTATACTCCTTACCATCAGTGTCCCTACCTGTTTCTTTAAATATTTTATACGTCTTTTGTTTTAACTTAAGAGCTCGTTTTGTTTCCTTTGAAAACCACATAGGAGAAAGCTTTCGAACTACATCTTTCTGCCTAAACGAAATATGCTTATTAACAGCTACATTTAATTTATCTTTAAATTCCTTCCATTGATCTACTATATGAGAATGCTCCAACCCATCCTTAAAAACATTAGTTACCTCAGCTCGTAACTTATGAAAATTAACATCTCTAAAATTTGGAATTAACCTATTATTTTTATCTACAGTTGTCTGAAACATAATGTTAAATCTAATGCTATTGTGGTCACTTTCCCCTAGATGCTCGCTCACTGTTAAATTGTGTACCCTATTTTCACAACTGCTAAACACCCTTCATTCCAATAAATCCGTTATTTTAACGCTAATGCATTGTTAACAACTTGTAACCATTGTCAGATGAACAGCCATTTTTTTAAAGTGATTTAGTGCTGTTTTTTAATACCATAACGTTCTAGACATATTAAATGCAAATAAATATTATATTTTCTTCTTATCGAATTAATTTTTATATTGCTAAATATATAGTTTTTGCTCTTGCTCTTTAACTACTTCGACTTCGACTTGCAAATTAAATTTCTGTTTTAAAAGCGGATTGTATTTAAAATGGGTTTTAAAAGAAAATAGAAAACATTCAGCTAAAAGCAATACATGTCGGCTTATTATAACACGAAAAATATACGAAATATTGCGGTAGCGATGAAAGTGGAGTACAGCATGGCTGCTTCCACATTGGCTTCAAGTTATCAAAAATGTTTTGCCTAATCCGGAAATGAAGTTTGAGATGCGTGATTCTAACTTAACAAGAACTTGTATGCGAGTAACAAAAAATTATATTAAATTCCCAATCTAACCTTCACACCTTTTAATGTATCGTAGCACATATTTGAAAATACCCGTTACTATCAACGCCAGCGCCTTCTGGCGGTCAGCCAGAACTTTGAACACTCCCAGGGAAAACCGTTAGTGATATCTTGGCGGTCCTACGAAGATGTGAGCTTCCATGTTTGGTTTGGTCTGGTTAATTAACGTAGCACTAGAGCTGCACAGTGTGCTATTGACGGCGGTTCGGGATCTATCTCGAAGGAAAGACCCGGGAACACATACACATTCATATATGAAAATTGTTATTTTAGATCTATGGTCAGATGTCGAGGAAACACATGAACTGGCACCTAACGCCTTCAATAGACGTCGGGACTTTGGACCCCGATCAGATCGTGCACTAGTCCCGTATACACGCCGTTAATTTTTGCGGACGTTCTGGACGACTTTTCTAGTATTTTGTAGCGAAGCCGGTAACCCTCCGATCACAAGATCACTACTTTTGTACTCTTCTTTGTCAAGTCCATCGCCTAGAACCGAACCAGGAATATTCGAATTGCCAGCCTTTAAGCGCTCGGCCACGGAGGCCTGAGCTTCTATGTTTACCCCTAAGAATATAATATTAATATAAAATTAAATTAAGTTATGCATTATATGCTAATCTATGAGCCATGTTTATTTCAAACATTACACCAGCAAAACAAATCCCTTTCTTCCCTTTAACATTTTCCCCTTTAATCCCTAAAAAATAACTAAACTTCTTTCTCATTGGGCAACTTCCTCGATACTCAATCCGAGGGCTTTTAGCAAAATGAGAAACTCTACCCCCTCCCCCCCTTAATGTGGTGAGAAACTATTCAGCAGTTCTTGTTCCCTTTGTTTTAATTGTTGCTTTCCTCGATCTCCCTCACATTGTTCCTCACTGCATTTTCATTGTTGTTTTCTCATTGTTTTTTCTGCTTCTCTACTTGAAGATGGACTGCGCACAGGTTCGCTTTTTTTGTACTACGTCCATGGGATGCTTTTGTTAACAAATGGATAAAGTGTCCGAGTCCCTTTTTTTTGTGTTGCGACTATCTTCTTCTTTTTAGTTTTTAGTTGTAGTTTTTTTTGTGTGTGTTTGTTTCCGTTATTGTTTGTGTTATTGCCCAGTTTTCTGTTTTCATTGAACACACACAGGCAATGTGTGTCTTCTTTTTTTTTATGTGATTTTTTTTATATATTTATTTACTCGATTTCTTTCTGATTTTTAGGTAGGATTTGATTTCGATTTCTTTATTTTTTTTTATTTTTATTTTTTGGGATGACGTTTGGGTAATGTAATTGGTGAAGGCAACTTTGTATATATGCTTTTGATTTCTTCTGTCCTTTTTTTTTAACGGTGTATCTGACTGAGTAAGTCAATAGACGGAAAGGAAGAGTTTGAAAAGAAAATTTATTGACAAAGTGTGTTTTGTTAGGGAGGATTTGAGATAAAAGTATTGCCAATCAATTTGGTTTGGTTTGGTAAACCAACGTCGCACTAGAGCTGCACAGTGGGCTATTGGCGACGGTTTGGGGCCTAACTCGAATGAAAGACCCGGGAACAATGCCTCGTATTTTTGAACCATGGTCAGATGACGAACGATCAATTTGAATTTGTATACTATTAATTTTCCTTTATTCAAAGAGAGCCCCAGTTGCTCAGTTGATAAGGCGTTCAGCTACTAAAACCTAGCTGAACGCCTTACCAACTGTCAGTGTTACGGATATAAGTAAGTAAGTTTATAATATTTGCCTTTTGAGCCCCAGTTTCTCAGTTTGGTAAGGCGTTCAGTTACTAATCAGAGGATTGGTGGTTCGAATCCGTGAAATAGACTTGGCATAGAAAAGTAAAAAAATAGTGATCTTGCGATCGGAGGGTTGCCAGCTTCGCTACAAAAATACTAGAAAGTCGTCCAGAATATCCAACAAATTATACTGGCGTGTATACGGGACTGGTGCACGATACATCTGATCGGGGTCCAAAGTCCCGACGTCTATTGAAGGCGTTGGGTGTCAGTTCGGGTGTTTCCTCGTCATCTGACTATGGTCCTAAAATAACGAGGTGCATGTATGAATGTGTGTGTGTTCCCGGGTCTTTCCTTCGTGATTGACCCCGAACCGTCGCCAATAGCCCACTGTGCAGCTCTAGTGCGACGTTATTTAACAAAACCAAACCAATATTTGCCTTTGCAATTTAACCCGTGGAAAGCAAACTGCATAGTTTAGAACCTTCATAAATCTATGCCATCTAATTTCCATTAATTAATAAATCCCCAATAGCAGGTTCCATGGGAATCCCTCCTAATCATTATAAATTTAAATTGGAAGAGTGCAAATTTTTAATCCCTCTTCCGATTCTTATTGATGAACCGGAGTCGACAAAATTAACTCGAGGGCGGCTTTGAGCGCAAGAAAATCCCTTTCTATGCAAAAAGTAATTAATATCACCCGGGACTTAAAATAGTATAATCGTATTAATTGTTGTTCCTTGTAATTGGATTTCTATGGGACACGTTTTTAATTTGTTTTAATGCCCTTTCATAATAACAGGGGTCGGTGTCTTGAATGCTTATAAGAGTGGGGATTTTTTTAGACGTTAAATAAGGGAAACTAATGCGTTTTAAATCGGTTTACTTTGTATGATTGCTTAATTGATTTTAAAAGGGGAGACGCCGCTGGGAATGTTGTTGTTGGCTGTAATGAGTTTGGCATATGTAGATTGCATATGAATTTGCGATTTTTCATTAATAAATATTGGTTTAATGTTTTAGTAATGAGGATGCTTCCTATAACGCCTTGCTTTGATGTGTTGTTAGCTTTGTTTATCCAACTTCCATTTAACTTTTAATTAATAAATAATTATAATATACCATTTAGAAACTTTCTTTTTTTAAATAATATAACTATGAAAACTCGAGCGGCTGTAGTCCTGAGTGCACCGGAGCCCCAGTTGCTCAGTTGGTAAGGCGTTCAGCTACTAATCAGAGGATTGGTGGTTCGAATCCGTGCAATGGACTTGACATAGAAAAGTAAAAAAGTCCCGATCTTGCGATCGGAGGGTTGCCAGCTTCGCTACAAAAATACTAGAAAGTCGTCCAGAATATCCAACAAATTATATTGGCGTGCATACGGGACTGGTGCACGATACATCTGATCGGGGTCCAAAGTCCCGACGTCTATGAAGGCGTTGGGTGACAGTTCAAGTGTTTCCTAGTCATCTGACCATGGTTCTAAAATAACGAGGTGCATGTATGAATGTGTGTGTGTGTGAATGTGTATGTGTTCCCGGGGGTCTTTCTTTCGAGATAGACCCCGAACCGTCGCCAATAGCCCACAGTGCAGCTCTAGTGAGACGCTAATTAACCAAACCAACTAATATTAATCAAGTCTTACTTTTACTTTAATTAAAAGAACGGACATACAAGGAAAATATATTTTAGTTATCTCATTCTCTAATTGATATAAAAAACCTCATCGATAAAAATGTCTTGGTGGAAATTTTGATTTTACCAAGTATCATCAAAATTGGATCATTAGTTTTTGAGATTCATTTAGACGACCACAGGACACCTGTACTTTTATCAACATAAATTGTCGTTGTCATGAACGATATATCCAATACGTAAATTCATTAAGAATCAACAACATTTTTGAAATAATAATTTATATCTGAATTACTTCTAGCATTTCATATACCATTCCACGTATATATTTCCTAACGGATGTCTTTAGCGATTATGAAATAATGCCCCATTGCAATTTACTTTCTTAAGGGGGTCCGATACCCAAAATTCGCAAAAAAAGTCATTTTTTTTTTATATTTAAAAAATAATATTCAAACTTATCTTAATAACTCACAAAAAACTGCTTCAAAAAATTCCTATTACTTTTTTAGTTATGAATGTTTTAATGATGTGTTCCTATAACATAGTTGTATCATATGTAAACTTTAAAAGCAAATATCTCTGTTCGTGGTTTTGAAATTTAATGAACACTAAAAATGCTAAGGCTTTTTTACTATTATACTTAAAATCATAATTTTTGTGTGTATAGCAAGATAAATATATTTTAAATAGATGTATGCATTCAGATTTCCTATTTTTACCATAATTTGTTTTTTAAAACCACTTAAAATGGAATTTTATTTTTTTTCGTCCATTTTTTTTCCAAAATTTCTAATATATTTTATTTTTTTAAAGTGATGTATCTGAATCAAAATTTGAATGCATACATCTATTTACATATTATTCAAGATCTTAAATAAAAAAAATTGCTTCAAAATATTGAAAAACAAAAAAGGAGTAGGAATTTTAAAATTGTTAAAAAATTTACTAAAATTTTAATTTAAAAATAAATGTGCAATTTAAAAAAAAAATTGAGCGTCTTAAAATGGGTTTTTATGCATATTTAGAAAGAGAAAAAAAATTGGATTGTACAAGTATAAAAATAAAGAAAAAAATGTCGAAGGTATCGGACCCCCTTAATACTTTATCCAATATCAATATCGAATAAATATTATAACCTATCTAATATTCTTTTCCTATTTACTCTCTACTATCTTCTATTACTCGCTAGTTATATATTAACCAATTGAATGTATGAGTATACTACATAAATATTTAACATTGCTTGATTGTATTCATATATATATTTACAACTCTTTATCTACTGTTACTTATCGATAAGTAGTTTTTTTTTGTCTTTTTAACCGACTGAACAGCGCGCCAACTAAACTCTCAAATAAAACCGCCAAAAACTTTAATTTAAACAGCCAAAGCGCGCCAAAAGGAGAGTTGTCAATTCGACAGTTATGGAATTGTTTTTTTGTCTTCTTCTGTATGTTCGTGCAAGATTTTTGTTCTATGATAATTAAGAAATTCGGATTTTTTTTTGTTGTTGGATAGGGGATATCTCACTTGAGAACCATTTGCAAAAAAGTTCCGGTATCCGGTTCGTTTATCCGGATGTTATATATCCGGAAATATCGATTAACCGGATGTTTAAAAAAAGTTCTCCAACTATTCGGAATTCTCAATTAAGCGGACCATTTAAAAAAATATATTTTCCGACTTCACTTTTTTTTGTTGGATAGAGAAAAGTCCGCTGACTGCAAAAAAAATAGTCGGTTATCCGGCTGTTATATATTCGGAAATTTCGACTAACTGGATTTTTAAAAAAAAAATTCCTCCAATTTCAAATTTTTTTAATTTTTTGATAGAAGTTGTACAATAATGATTTCGTTCAACCAACATTTATTGGCATGGATAGGGATTGTTTTACAATATACATTGTTGATACAAAATGTGAGGACATGTTGTTACTTGAATTTCTCGGTGAATTATAGCAGGGAGCGGTGCCCCCTGCTAAATTAAAATCTAAAACAGGAAAAATAAAATCTTTTTTAATTTTTTTTTTTTAAAAATGCATTAAAAGCATTAAAATTAATTGATTTAATTAATTAAATAATTTTAGAAATACTTAATTAAAGTCTAATAATATTGTGCATTCTTTTTCACCCTCTAGTGCATGATATTTAAATTTTTAATGAAATAATTTTTTTTTCGTTTCTTTTTTGCTCCTGGACCTCTGAAAAATTCACACAAAAAAATCATAAGTGCCTATTTAATTAAATAATTGATTAAAACCGTTTGGTAGCGTATATGCAACATCAAGTGTAATTACTAAGATAATTTCCTAAAAGTACGAAAATTTAGTTAAATACAATCTACATACCTCTAGTATTATCTAGGATTTTTTGTAGAGCCAGATTATACTTATAATTAATAAAACAATCTTCGAAAACTTCACCTTCACGAGCCTGTTTTAGAACATCTCACCTCGAAGCAACTGATTGGCTTTATCGCAATCGCTTTTATAAATATACAAAATCTTTCGGCGGTTATAAGAAGTAAGCACATGGTTCCCAACGTGACAATACTATTATAGTTAACATAAACTAAGTAGATGCAACTAGTGGTCATTTTAAAGTTGTGTAGCATATATGCTACACTATGCATTAGAGGGTAAAATATTTATTGGGCTGCTTGGTCGACAAGAGGTATAAGTTAAGAAATCGTAAATGCATTAACACTATTTTCTAATACTAGATAGCTAGATCTATTATTTCGCCAAGTGAGAAGGCTCTGTGTTAAAAAAGGTTGCCCAGTAATCTTTACATATTTTTCTCTTACGCGGTGATTGAAAATCGCTGTTTTTCTGTACGCTGAGTGGCAACAGTTAGTTTGTTTACGAAATTATGTTGTGCCCGTATTTTTATTTTGCCATTATGTAAGCCATTTTGACGAATAGTCCCTTCAACTCATTAGTAAATAATTATTTTGTTGTCAGCTTAAATTAGGAAGAATATAAACCCTATTACATTAAAAAACGTTTTTGAAAAAGTTTTTCTAAACTTAACATGAGCGGAACATTGACGTGGCGCCATCTGTTGGCAATTTTGAAAACTAGATTTATATGACCTTCATTTTTATGACGTTTTAACTTAGTTACGTACACACTTCTGGTAGGCAAGAGCAGTATGGTAAGCTTAACGTCAATTATGCCAAAACAAACTACCAATAATGTTAAAAATTAAACTAAAACGCAGGAAAGTTGTGAAAATAACGTGGAAAATAATAAATAAAATAATAAATAATGGCTTGCCAGTGGTTATATTGTTTTCATTTGTAGTTTAAAAGAAATTTAATTAAATGATTTTATATTGATTTACATTGCCAAGATGAATTATAATTTAAATTTAGTTTCAACGTTTAAAGTTTTTGGTAATATAATTAAAAAAAGTATTGTTACTAGGACACATTGTTATTGTGTCCTACCTTTTAGCGAGCGAAGCGAGAAGTGGTTTGCGTAGCAATCCTCCGGGGGTTGGCGGAGCCTCCTAGTAAGTATATATTTATTCAATTTAGCATTGTAACCAAGGCGAATTGAAAACTTCAAACGCATCTAACTCGAATTAAGTTTTTTGACTTATGCCATTTGGCGGCCAAGTGCCCAAATATAAAACAGCAATATTTCAAAAAATAGAATACCATGAAAAAAATCTCATTTGTCAACTGTGCCTTATATATCTAATAACCTAAAACATCTACTTGAAGGAATTATAATCATTACATTCTAACAACCACACACAAAATAACAACTAATAGGACACAACTATAAACATCAAAGCAGTCAATTAATCTTAAAAATCTATTCCGAAAAGATTATTACTTTGACATTAAACAACAACATTACAAAAAAATTCCAGATTTCTGCGAGTTAAATATTTCACATCTGTCCAACTAAGGGTAACATCCAGAGGAGTAATAGCTCTAGAACATCAAAACTATTCTATAAAAAATCTAGGTCGTAACGGAATTCAGTACAGCAAAAAAAAATTCTACGATTATCAGGAAAGTGCATTTATTTCCTCGAAAACCCATAAGTTACTCGTAAATGTGATAGGTGCTTCTAGTACTTGTATCATACGTACCTCCCCAAATTTTATAAAAAATGGGAAACCAGCGTAGCAAACCCAGATCATAAGTTGGACTGTTGCCAATTTTCCTACGGGAAAAAGGAAGGAACTTATCAGAGATAATTTAAAGACTCTACAGAATATAGTTAGGACTTATCATTTGTTATTCAGTTGAATTTAAAGTGCCAAGGAAATGGATTTTTGTTTGATTTTCTATCAGAGAAGTAGCCTATATATTTTTTGTGGAGTTATGACACATAGACATCTATTACGAAGTGAAACCGCCCCACCGTGTCATCATTGCCAACAACCTCTCAATATTCATCATATTTTAACTTCTTGTCCTTGTCTTAGAATTGCAAATACACTCAAACCTGTTTTTGTGCGGTATATGAAAATTTCAATCAAATTGGAACTTAATTGATTATCTGGCTACCGAGACATATACAAGCGTCTAGTGAAACAACAGTCGTCGCAAAAACTGATCACTGACTACATGGTAACTGAAAAAAAACTCAACTCAAAACGAGTGCGAGGTAGTATCTTAAAGTGACGATAGCGATTTTGAACCAAGTTCGCGTATTGTCAGACTACGAAGGATAATGGTTATGCTTTTTGAAAAGTTTTGTATGGGTAAAATAAGTACATATGTAAATAAAATATTTAAAAATGTTCGCATGTGTATTTTCTAAATCAGATTCCAAAAGGTTTGTCGATATTAAAAAGTAGCTGCCAAGCCTCCTGTCTTGATTTTGTTTAAAAAAGCAATTCCTAGTTATTACGTAAGGTTTTTAGATATTTTCTAGGTGAGACTTTTTTTATGCGGTCCCTATCCACCGCATAAAAAAAAACTATTTATTAATTGTGTTGCGAAAACTATTTTTTATAGCTACTCGTGAAGTTTTGTGAGAATTTTTTTATGCGTATTTTTATGCGGTCAATATCCACCGCACAAAACAGGTTTGAGTACTCGCTTTTTTAATACCTCATCTCCCACATTGTCCTCTCATTCATCTCTATTTATCTTTTTAAACTACACAAGATTTTTACCTTTGCTTTAAAATTTCTTTTGTTTATGTGTACATTTTAGAATTTTAATGTTGGTTTGAATCATCTAGAGTTTGGCGCAGCTTGGCCATATTTGGCCCTTGTGACATTAAACCCCATACAATCCACCAACCACCTTCGGAGTTATGGATTATTGGGCCCTTTCGTATTGTGGACCGTTAGTCTGGATCACTGAACTCTTAACTGTAACTTCTGGAAGGCTCAGAACTTGTTTCCTCTATGGGCGCGTTGAAGCCAATGTGGAAGCTGCCACACTGTGCCCCAACATCTTTTTTAAAAGTGATTTAGTGGGTTTTTTTAATACCACAGCATTGGAGAAATATTAAATGTATATATCATAAATATTATATTTTTTTCCTGTATAATTAATTTTTATATTGCCAAACAAGTAGTTTTTGCTCTTGATTTTAACTACGTCGACTTTGACTTGCAAATGACTTTTTATTTTAATAGCAGAGTGTATTTAAAATGGGTTTCAAAAGAAAATAGAAAAAAAACTCAGCCAAAAACAATAATGTCGGTTTATTTTAACATGAATATACGAAATATCGCTGTAGCGATGAAATTGGGACACAGAATGGATGCTTCCACACTGACTTCAAATCAACAAAATGTCTTGCCCAATCCAGAATTTACAGTTAGAGGTCAGTGTGCTGGATGTTGTGTACAGTAGTTATATATAAATACGAATTTATTTCGAATTGAATTATACAGGGAGTTTAAGAAGTATCTTTACAACTGTGACACGGAATAAAATCTAAAAGAAATTATATATATAAGTTTTGTTGATTGTACATATAATATCAATATAAGTAGTTTTATTTGCAGGCAGTTAAAAAAAATATTTAAAAAAGTTATGTGATGTTTTTGTTACGTGCATAATCAAAATAACTAAGGGCTGTTACAGATGGAGCGGATTGGATAACGGTGATGCATGGATCTATGTTTCGATAATAAAAACCACGTGGGTTGTATCACTGATCTCTAACTGTAACTTCTAGATTGGGCAAGACATTTTGTGGACTTGAAGCACATTGAAGGTAACCCATTTTCATCGCTATCGCTATATTTCGTATATTTTTCATGTAAAAAAAACCCGACATGTATTGATTTCGGCTGAGTATTTTTTTCATCTACTTTATTTTGAAATTCATTTAATATGCAATCTGTTATTAAAATAGAAAGTCATTTGCAAGTCAAAGTCGAAGTGGTTAAAAAGCAAGAGCAAGAACTATTTGTTTGGCAATACAAAAATTAATTTTAAAAAGAAGGAAATATAATATTTATATGCATTTAATATTTCTACAATGCTATAGTAGCATAAAACTCACGCCACTAAATCACTTAAAAAATAATTGGGGCACAGTATGGTTGCTTCCACATTGGCTTCAACGCGCCCGTAGAGGAAACAAGTTCTGAGCCTTCCAGAAGTTACAGTTAGAGTTCAGTGGTTTGTATTCTCTAATTACAGATCCACTTCTCACCCGCATCAATTGCTTCTGCAACAGCGTTTACCAACCTTATTTAGTTTAAGTTTTTGCGTGAAAACGTTGTAAAGAGGATTTTAATACACCCATCTTCATGAGAAAGCTCAGCGTGTTGATGGCGTATTTAATGCTTTTGGAATGCGTTAAGGGAGACCCGAGCCCCAAATTCTAATTTGTTTATTAATGAATTCAGAAATATAATTTTTTTAAATATTATTGGAACATCTTTTTTTTTCTGAACAATAATCAAAAACAAAAATGTTCTTTAAAAATTTATATTTGTCATTTTTTGCGTTTTTTAAGCTTAAATAAACTTTTTAAAAAAAAAACTACTCCTCATTTAATTTTTAATATTTTTAGATTTTTTTAATTGATTAAATAACGTGAAGGTATGTACTATAGACGTATGAATGGACTTTTGCAGATTTGGGTTTTAATAGTTTTCAAAAACTTATTTTAATATCAAAACCCAAAAAATATTCAAATTTTTATATTTAATAATTCGTAAAAAAATAATTTATAACGTAATTTAAAAAAAAAAGCTATTCATACGTTTATAAAACAAATATTAGAGCTTCAAAAACTATTACCAGTTCAGTTTTAAGTTAATTAGTTACAAATAGCTTTAGCATTTTAAACGTGATCAAAACGTAAAAAAAAAAAAAAAAAAAAAAAAATTGAGTAAATGACGATCGTTGCAGACGAAAAGTCTGCAAATAGATGTTAAATGGTATATAAACATCTAAAAAATAGGTTCTGTTTCTTTTATTGTTTTGAAATTTTGTACTCACCTTCTTAAGTATATATAGAATCGCTTTTATGAAGGGAAAAAAATGCTGTTTTTTTTTTTTGGAATTTGGAGCTGGGGTCTCTACAACTTAGATATTTTATTTCTTGTAGGTGTTATTGCTTATAAAGGTTGTAATGGCAATTCTTAAACACCCAGTTTATAGTAAGTAATATTGGAAATAACTATTTTCAGCTATACAACATTTAGGTAGAGGGGTATTCGATTAGTTAAGAGGTATTAGATGCACCAACCTTGTGAGGCCTTGAGCCTGTTGTTGGTCGTCAATATTTGTATTTGTATATAATAGGTGCAATAGCAATTCTTTATAACGTTGTTGAATTCCTGTATACTTTAGTGTAGTAAACTATTTTCGTAATTTTAATTTATTTAAAATATTAAATAAAGGACCACTTTTACTAATTACGAAATTGTTTAACTGGAAACTCATAAAACTATGTAATACTAGTTATTAATTCGACAATAATGAGTATATACTGGAATCAATTTTGTTAAAAAAAAGTAGTTTGAAATTTTAAACCAGGTTTACATCAAACTATTTAATGAAGTGTTCAAAGCCAATCAAGTCTAAAAGTATATAAAAAAAATTGTTTGTTGTGGATTAATTAGCATTTGTTAATGGGATATATTTTCAGAGCCATAGTGAACCAAGTCCCTGCTATTGCTATTTTCTAACAGCAGAATAATTCTCCAAATCACTTTAGGATTCAACAAGTGTTAATAAACTTTTACCTTGATTTTCTCAAAACTATAGCTTATGGACTTAATTCACTTTAGCTCTGAACGCCTCAAATATGAGCGTCTAATTTACATGTTTTTTTAAAAAAGATTTTATCTCCGAATTCTTCTATCGGAGATAGCGAATTTAATAAATTACTCTTAACCACTAAAGAAATCAAAGCAGAGTCAGTGGTATTTGAAATACCAGCGAGAACTTAACGAGCCTCATTAACTAATAGCCCCCCCCCCCCCAAAAAAAAAAAAAAAAAAAAACAGTTCTACAAACCTAACCGTGTTTCTTCTAAAGAAAAAAGCAGACACGGTGACAGTAAAGTTATTTTTTTTACTTAACTTTTGAACGCCCACGGCTAAAGTCATAAAAGTGTTGTCTAGTTATAATAAAATGGTTAAGAGTAAAGACCACTTACAGCTCCCCTTGTGGTATTTTCAGAACTTAGTGTGCATATCTCGAAAACTGCAATAATATACGTGTAAATAGTTAACTACGACGAAGTTGTAGAGGGGTATCGGCTAACAATGAAAAGAACTAGCGATCCTAAATGCTATAAATAGAACACATGCAATGCTTGTTTGTTTTCCGATATCGAACACTCACTGTTAAAATTAGGTACTCAAATATAAGTAAATTGTACTCATTTTTGAGTACATTCGATGCTTATCATGACTCCGAATACATAAGTTTCATTTATGAAAAAGACGTACTCAAAAATGAGTAAAAATGAATAAAAAGAGCGATAGCTTGTTCACATAGGCTGCCTTAATTAATTTATTTCAATAAATATCGACAGTTAAAACAATGGCTTACCGGGAATCGAACCCAGATATGCTGTCCAGAGCCTTATTCTTTAAGCTACCAGGGCGACGCAAAGAAGTTATAAATTGATGTAATGTTAAAGAGGTGTGCCAAAAACTGGGAAGCAAGATAATTGAGTTGTAATAACTCGGTTTCCATTTAAAAATTCGACATCAAATCATGTGGAAAACCGTCTTCTGAAGAACTCTTTCAAGTTTGTCTGGTCGCTTTAGTAAGATGGCTTGAACAGATACTTGGAGTTTGCAATATTAAATCATACTGCTCATTTTTGAGAAAGTACGATTGCTTAAATATGAGTACATCATCGCTCATTTACGATGCAATTGTACTCAAAGTAAAACGAGTATGTTCAGGTACTCATTTTTTAAGTACCTTTTTTTCTACAGTGCTGTTGGATCCATTCTACATGAACGAGAAAAACGCGCGCGAGCTACTTTGTGATTCGATAATTCATATCACATGGCATGGATTCTCGAATCACCAAGAAACTTACGCGCGTGTTTCTCGTTCGTTCAGAATAGGCCTTACGTTGCTAAACGCGCCTGGAAAGAAGATAATATCGCATTCCACCTTCGGTAGGCATGACAGAGTTCCAGTGGTTCAAGTCAAACAAACAAACGAGCGTTGTACGCGTTCTGTTCATATCAGTCATGTGCGTAAGTGTGTTTTTGTGCTAAATTGATGCTCTCGATTGTTGATTTATGTGTCTCGTAAAGTTTTCGAGATAGGCACGCCTATTCCAGACTTTGCCACCAAACGATGCGTCGGGGTTGTGCTCGCGTTGGTGTTGTTTAACTCTTTGCGTTTTCCGTTCTTTCTACGGAACAGTTATTCATCCTTAAGTTCTTTACCCTAGAATTTGTTATGTTTATAGAAAAAAGACCTAATCTGCTTTGGATCTTCAAAAGAACGAGTTGAAAAAATATCGATATTTTTTAAATACAAGATCATGCTGTTTTCGTTTATTTTAAAGAACAGGGAACCAAAAGAACGAGTCGTTATGTTGTCACCTGAGCGGTACCAACGAAGTGCAAAGTGCTAAGACTTTGCCACTAGGAGGCCTTGAAAGTGGTCTCATCGCATAGAGCACAGCCACTTTACAATATTCAGACACTGTTTTTCTATAGCTGTCGACGTTCAAAAGTCAAAGGGCTGACTGAGAAGAGAATTTAAGGGGCACCGTGTATATACAAGTTAATCTTTAGTAAATATAAAATAAAAACTCAAAAACAATATTGAAGCAAATATATTTGGAAAATATACCTAACAACACAACTCATTACACAAATTTACAATTTGGTTTATAAATATAAACACCTTGGCGACCATTTGATGATCATACCGCATTGATTGGATCCATTTAAATGCCCTAAATCACTGAACTTTAACTACAACTTCTGGAACGCTCATAACCAGTTCCTTCCATGGACGCGGTTGAAGCCATACTGAAGCAGCCATACTCAACCCCAACTAATTTTTTTTTTTTTTTCCCTTTTCAAACCGTTATAGAAATTGCTAACTATGTTTAAATATTTTGTTTTATACATATACTAGCTGAAATACCCGTTCTACGCACGGGAAGGAAATAAGTTACAAAATTGATACAAATACAATATTATAGTGAAATAAATATTTTCTTAATTTCTTACCCATTAAGGGGTAGGTACCACAGTGTTAAAAGTTCCAATTTGTAACGAAATTTTATTAGAAAGGTCATGCAAGAACTGGAAAGATTAATAATATGGAGAAGTTGGCTATGCAATAACGTGGATATATGTATACCTTACTCCCGTTGATTAACATCCATATTTTAACCTTTAACTCATATATTTTTAATAATAATTATCTCCGAAAAACTTTTATTAAACAACTATGTCAACATTTGTCGTTAAGTTTCAAAAATTGGCGAGAATATGAAAAGTAAAAAAAAAAAATGATTTTAAATTCAAGATTTTCATATTTTTTCTAATGTGCGGTATAGCCTATCAATATGCAGAAGGGCGGGGGGGGGGGGGGTCGAGGGGGAGTGGGGATGGAGAACCAGCATTTTTTTTTTCGGATATCCCCCGCACTTTTTTAATATTAAACTTTTTAAAATAAAAAAAATATTCACAATCAAATTTTTTATTGCATTTCCATACTAAATTTTTTTTAAAAAAATTCGAAACCCTAACCCCTACAGGCTACTACAGACAATGGACGTAAATTTATTCACCCTCTGACACTTGCACCACGTGGGGGAGGAGTCCACAACAACAGGTTTCGATTCCGCCCACATAACTCATCGTATAGGCATACCATCATATAAAGAAAGGTAGGCCGCATCGACCAAGGCAATTATTAACCCATTCCGCCCTCTGACCTTTGTACCCCGTAACGGGAATGTCGCCCTTAACTGCAGGCGATTTCGTTCTCATTACTCCCCGGGAAATCGTGCTATTGGCGATAAATGACATACCGTCGTATAGGATAGCGAGTCGCGTCGATCAGATCGTTTGTTAACCGATTTTTCCCTCTGATCTTTATACCGCATTAAGGGAACCCCAATCATTCTACGGGAAATCAGTCTTCGTGGATAAATGACATAACATTGAGTAGAGAAAGGTAGGCCGCGTCAACCAGATTGACCATTTATACTCTCTCCCACTGACATTCCTACCACATGGGGTTCAAAGTATTCATGAACCAATTATTACGGTACAGTGTGGCTTGTACCTATTGTCCAGGGCCCGATAGCTTACTTTTTCTATGTCCATTTTGTACGACTGGCCCGCCCGAAGGCATACAGCGAGATGTTTCGCAGAAACTGAAGTTTCGACAACCGTGAAGGCAACCCAGCCCAACCGAGAAGACGCCGGCGAACACCCGGACCATGAACCCGAGCGAACCGTGCTGCGAACCAACATCCACGGGCGACAACGTGTTTTAAAATCTGAACTCAACTGAAAGATTTGCTACTTTGCCTTTATAACTTTATTACAGAGCTTAACAGAACTTCACTCACAGGTAGAGTGGTAACATAACTCTCGGCAGACAAAGTAATAAATAATGGATAACTCAAAACTAACTGAGTGCCCGGGGCTAAATTACAAACTTTTATTTAGCGATGGGTTTCCTGTCTTGAACCTTTATATTATTCATACTGTATACTTCTCTTCAGTTTGATAATATATTTTTCGTATGGCTTGCACTTTTGGTCGTAGCATTTTTCGTTTTGTTTTCTTTTTCACAGTTAAATCCCCCCCGGTGCGACGGGCCGGTTTTTATATTATTTTTACATATATGATCATATTTTAGTTCATTTGGCGATATTTTATTAATTTGGCGAAATGTTTTATTCATTCGGTGAAATTTTAATTTATTTGGCGAAGTTTATTAATTTGGCGACAGTTTTTAGTTATTTGGCGACAGTTTTTAGTTATTTGGCGACATTTTGGCGATATTTAGTCATCAGCCAATCAGAATGCTCCTCGTACGTTACATAATATTAAAAATTTCCATTGTTTAAATTTTATATTTTGCATTGTTACATGTTCTCCATGTTAATCCTATGGAGAAGTTTCGAAAAAGGGGTTTTACAACCCCTTAAATCCGTTCGATCGGAACAAAAATAGCTTACTTTTCCTATTTAAGGTATAAGGAACAAATTTGCCAAATTTCATCTTCATAGGTATACGGGAAGTTGGAGAATTAGTGATGAGTGATGAGTGGGGATTTCGCATTTATATATATAGATAATTAATTTGTTTATTGCCGAAAATATAGTTTTTCTTTTGGCTGCTTATTCATTTATTATTTGGTTAAAATGGATTTCAAAGAATAGGCATTCAAAATGGCGCTTTCAAAGGAAAATTAAAACCATACTGGCACTACAGTTCAGTATATTTTAACATGAACAATATACGAAAAATAGAGGTAGATATAGATATTTTTTAACCTTCAATTGGCTTCAAGGCAACAAACTGCCTTGCGCAATCCAGAAGTTACAGTTAGAGTTCAGTGCCCTAAAATCGCAAAGAATAATAAGAATAAAGAGGCCACTAACCATACGTACCCTTGTGTTCTGCTGCACGTTGTTTATCAAAGGTAACTCAGGGGCGTGTTTGTCGAGCGCGTCACTCACCGGGAGTGGCAGTACCTGGGTTCGAACCCCGTGGTGTCTGTAGTCAGCGTACTCAGTGGGGGGCTCCATATGACAGGGCATCGATCGCTTATGGTAGCCTCGCACTCCCAGGTCTGTGTATGATATATCTTCGACAACCTAAAAGGAAAGATATGATATCAAACATGGGAAATTAAAAGAATTTGTGTAGTATGGAAAAGGAGTATTTACCTTTTCAGGGTGACTGTGACAATGTATGTCACATATTAGATTAGGCTTAGCGAGGGGGCTAGGCACAAATGTGACCAATGGATGGGGGTATGAATTTTATAGCACTTGAGGTTTAGATATCCAGTTGGCGACTAACATGTAAATTGCAGGTTGCCTGTTTTGTACATGATTTGTATCTGTAAAAGATCGATTTTTTATACTTAAAATGGAAAAACAGTTAAGTGGGAATTCGTAATGCTGAAGGTATTTTGCAAGAAACGTCCCATTCAAAACCCCAGTGTCTCAGTTTAAGTGCTTCGAGAAAGGGTTGTAAATGATTTCCGTCAAAAGGGAACGCCTCCGTTTATGAGCCACGTCGTTTGATCACAATGATAGTGTTCTCTATCGCCCTTTGTGAAATACCTCGTCACACACACACTTTTTGGATTTAACCTCGAGCTAAATTGATTTCTTCTTATGAAGCTTACAAGAAAAGATTAATTACGATTAGCCATCCTGCTGATGACGTTTATCCACAGTATCCATTTTGATCAAAGAACAATCAAATATTGGACCATTTATGAATATTTTAAAGTACATTAATGTTTCGCTGATTCGTGGGAACACGTAAATAACTTTCCTTTCAAAGCCTGGACTCCTATAAATATTTCAATCTGAAAGTTAATTTCAATTGTAAAAAAAGTGTTTCAGGTAATATAAAAGTTTATTTCTATAGAAAATTTGGAGCCAAATTCAGTTATCTAATTATCTAGTTTATAGAAATTTTGGATAAAACACGTTTCGTTTGTATATTCGTCAGTTCTTTTGAAAAATGTAAAATTTAATGATAAAAATTAAATAAAAAGAACTGGTAATCACCCTATTTCATAGAAATGAAGAAATGCATTTTAAAAACTAATTTAATTCTCATTACGATATCTTAAATAATAAAATTTAGTGAAATTGTTGAAATAATAATAATTGTACACAAATAAAGACAGCCAAAAATAAACTGTTTGTACGAACCAAGAAACTAAAAATTTAAAGTAATGTGCTAATTGCTTGACAAATCAATTTTTTAAAACATTCCATTGTTTGCCGTTAAAATTAAATACTTTAAGATATTTATCGAAGTTATGCCTTAAAGGGAAAAAGATACAAAATTGTTTGCGCCAATGTCAAGAAATTAAAATACATTTTTCCCTTATAATAAACACACGAATAATTCGAATACCGATTTATTTTACATAACACATTATTTCATTTTTTTTGTTTAAAGAATAGCTTTAATTGGAGGTATTTTAAGTCTCGTACCGACGACATTGATAGCATTTCGAATATTTAATCTCAATAAACATCGCCAAACAAACGGAAATAATCCCTTTTTTATCTTCCAAATTAAGATGGAAAGCGTGTTCTGAAAAGAATAAATTAATGATTTCATGTTTTATTCAGCATTTTTCACAATCGCACAGCTCATTTTGTAATCGATTTTCGAGTTTATTTTATGGCTCATTTATTCATCCGGCCGCGTATTCCAAAATTCGCCAGAACACCATTTTGGCGCCCAATCGGGTAATTCTATTCTCGAACAGGAAACATTGGTTCTGAAAACGAATTTAGGGCTTTATCCAATGCCATGAATACCACCAGGGCTTTATGTTTTTTCCATTTAGAATATTTTATTGCTCCTAAATCGAGGTAAAAAAAAGAATTTATATGCTTCGGCTGCGCGGCTTATTACGAAACTATAAACGTTTACGACGAATGTGGTGATTTTACGAGTTGCCAGAACCGCAGTATAAACCTTTGTGAATGAAATCGTCTGTTGATGACATATCGATTTAAAAATTGGAATATTTTTTCAGCTAAAAGATGCAATTTGTTATTGATCTAAGGAGACCTAAACATGCATAACGAATTTTGTTGCATTTTGAAAAGATAAAGATATATTAAGCGATTTTTAAAGAACGGAGAACGGCAGTAAAATGCATTCTTTGTTGTTGTTTTGTTCGGTGGTTCTGAATGAGGGGTATAATATGGACATTTTATGTTATGTTCTGGGTTGTTTCTGATGCATTTTAGTGACAACCGATGTCAGTGTGGCTTTGAGAAACAAAATCCTAGAAATAAATATGAAAAATCGCTTCCGATATATTCGTTTTTATGTCTCAATAAATCACATGTTCTTTTTTCTTATGGCGGGAAAACTACCTTGGAAAATGTTTCGGGGATATTTTTCATTCTAATAATTCAGAGTTGGAAGGCATATTTTATTCTTGAGCTTGAATTTTTGTGGATTTAATGTATGGAATTGTAAGTTTATAAATATAAAATAACAGAATAATTTATAATTTTTAAATTAAATTATTTATAAAGTATTATTGCTAATTTATAAAATGTTGAAAATTAAAATTTTTAACTTTTATTATAAAAACACAATAACTTAAAACTGACATAGTCCATAAGTATTATATGGGTAAATGTTAATACCATTAAAAAATGTTAGGTTTTGCACATGGTACTCAAAAATAGGAATGTTTCTTATTATCTGCAAAGTTCTGAAATTAGTACCAGTCTTCGAGAATGAATGGACAGTAAAAGAGAGAGCATGATGTCTTAACCTTGAAGCCAACATCTCAGAGCGGAAGTAGCCCATGCCACGTGACATCTTTTCAAATTATGAATGAAAAACACTCGCGATTGACTTGTGAATCGGAAAAGATTTAAATGTGTAGACGTAGTACGCTCAGTTCTCTTCGCATTGTTTAGTAGATATGTTAATTCTATAGTGCCTCATGAATGGAATGACGTATTTAACCATGTGACATTGCCATACCAGAGAGTTGTAATATTAAATAGAGAGCGCCTTCAATACCAGACTCTCATAAGGCCGCGGTGTCAACATTGAAACCAACATCACGTGGTTATAGCACTGCCACATTTGGCGTACAGGCATCTACAGGAGTTCCAAATTTGGCGCACTTTCTTCTTTTTTGATGATAAGGAGTTCTATTTGTATTCAACTTCTTAACATATATGTACGTATTTACTTATTTTCAAACAATATGCGCTAAATATTTCCGCTTCATTAACGAAACGAAAATATTTTATTTGTGTTCAATACTCGAAGAAGCGAAACTCTTTATATTTCACAGGTTTTATTGTTCATATTTTCTTATTGAAGAATACAAAATAACAATTGAAAGAATTTCGCTTATGTTAAATTTTTTACATAAAAACGTAATGCAATTATTTCAAAACTACAAAGTAAGAAAAATCTTCTTAATATATCTGTTAAACTCCCTTAAATTGTGCCACTCGTTAAAAAAAAACGCTATTTAAATACAAAATTAAACACAAAACCATATTACAATACTTCGATCTCGTTTAGTTCTTAAAGTCGCCAAGGCCTGCCAAGTAATATTGGCGCATGAATGAATTGACTTTTCCACATATCACGTGGTTTCGATGCTGGACACACGGAAATCAGCATTTTTATTCCTCTATTTGTATCATTACTCTATGGGTCATACACGTTGGCTTCACTTTGATGTTATCGAGAGTGCCGTCATGACTCCTCTACTAGAAAGTATCCATGCTCGAAGGTCCCAGTGATATGGTTAGTGATCTTGACGTTTCGATAAATGATCTTTTTAGGTGGAATCACCAATGTGGGACAGACAGTAAAAAAGCGAATATAATGTTAGGATTTAATTAAAAAAATGTATCGTGCAATTCTAAGGAGGTAATTTTAACACTGTATAGGAGTTAAGTTAGGGCTCATCTCGAATATGCAGTACAATTCTGGTCACTTTATGTTAATCCTCTAATGCATAGTGTAGCATATATGCTACACAAATTTTAAAGGACTGCTAGTTGCACCTATTGAGCTTTATGTTAACTATTGTAGTATTGTCACGTAGGGAACCATGTGCCTAGTTCTTGTAACCGCCGCAAGGTCCCTAATCTTTATAAAAATGATTGTGATAAAGGCCATCAGTTGCTTCGATGTGCTTGTTCTGAAACTGGCTCATGAAGGGGAAGTTTTCGAAGATTGTTTTATTACTTATTAATATAATCTGGCTCTACAAAAAAAAATCCTAGATAATACTAGAGTTATGTAGATTGCATTTAACTATATTTACATACTCTTTGAAAATTATTTTAGTAATTACACATGATGTTGCATATACGCTACAAAACGGTTGTAATTAATTATTTAATTAAATATGCACTTAGGATTTTTTTTGTTTATTTTTCAGCCGTCCAGGGGCAAAAAGAAAACGAAATTTATTTATTTTTAATTAAAAAAGAAAATCATGCACTAGATGGTTAAAAATGATATTGATTTGATGGAATGGGTATGATTCAGGGTACTACGGGAATTAATTATGGAGATTGACTTAAAACTTTAAATATGTAAACACTCGAGGAGAGAAGGATTAGAGGGGACCTTATTCAGTTATTCAAATTTATCAAATTGGGTGATGTGGTGGGATTGGAATTCAATATTGACAATGCGAATAGAGGTCATGGATTCAAATTATACAAATCACAGCTTAATCGGGACGTTGGAGAGCTAATTTTTTTAATAGGGTAATAAACAAATGGAATAGTTTGCCTGAGTATGTTGTTAATTCTTCAGGAGTGGGTAGCTTTAAAAAGCAATTGAATCGGCATTGGGGAATCGGGAAGATGTGTTAGATTGACAGAACCAACCTTGCTGGTCCAGAGCCTGTAGTACGTCTACATTATTTGTATTTGTATTTTAATCTATTTACAATTTTCACGATTTCAAATCGTTATGGATAAGTATCTCATCGTTATGGATAAGTATCTCATCGTTATGGATAATTATCTCATCGTTATGGATAATTAGCTAATCATTATGGATAATTATCTCATTGTTATGGATAATTATCTAATTGTTATGGATAATTATCTCATCGTTATGGATAAGAATCTAATCGTTATGGATAAGTATCTAATCGTAATGGATAATTATCTAATCGTTATGGATAATTATCTAATCGTTATGGATAATTATCTAATCGTTATGGATAATTATCTCATCATTATGGATAATTATCTAATTGTTATGGATAATTATCTCATCGTTATGGATAAGTATATAATCGTTATGGATAAGTATCTAATCGTTATGGATAATTATCTAATCGTTATGGATAATTATCTAATAGTTATGGATAATTATCTAATCATTATGGATAATTATATAATCGCTATGGATAATTATCTAATCGTTATGGATAATTATTTAATCGTTATGGATAATTATCTAATCGTTATGGATAATTATCTCATCGTTATGGATAATTATCTCATCGTTATGGATAAGTATCTAATCGTTATGGATAATTATCTAGTCGTTATGGATAATTATCTCATCGTTATGGATAATTATATAATCGCTATGGATAATTATCTAATCGTTATGGATAATTATTTAATCGTTATGGATAATTATCTAATCGTTATGGATAATTATATAATCGTTATGGATAATTATCTCATCGTTATGGATAATTATCTCATCGTTATGGATAATTATCTCATCGTTATGGATAATTATCTAATCGCTATGGATAATTATTTAATCGTTATGATGTCGTAATTAATAGATAAATTATTAATATTTATCAATCGTTTTTTTATAAAAAACTACTTAATTTCTAGGTAAAAATCGAATATATTTCACTCTCTCTTATTAAGTAAAATTAGTAATATCGATACTCAAGTGCCTTAGTTAGGGTTTTAAATGTTTGGAGTTATGTGTGCTATAGCAAAGATATGCTGTTTCCTGAATTCGAAATTAATATGTTTTAGGAAGCAATGTTTTGTAAGGAAGCTATGAAGTTTTTGCATGAAGCAGTTTTATTACTTTACAAAATACAAAACTCACCGTAAAAAATAAAGAAAAAGTAGAAATTTTGCTATGGTTCAAAAATATTCGGACGAAAAGATAATATTTAAATATTCGAAGCAAGTTGCCACATAAAGATGAGTCGTAGGAAAATCAATTTTTTTTTCTTAAATCCATTGACTCAAGTACAAATGTCAAGCTTTGCAAGTTAATTTCAATGTGAATAAAATGTGTTTTAGATAAATAAATAGGTTAATTTTTTTAGGAGCAGAAGTAAGAAGTGTGAAAACCAGAATAAATTCAGTGATAAAAGCATTGACAAAGAACACACACATTATTTAAGTTGGTTGGAGGGTGTGCCGTTTAATGCCGCACATCGGTCAAACTAAAAGAGCCCTTAAATTTTGCATTACAAAACTCCAAGCACAAGGAATCAAAAAGTCCTCCATCGCCAAACACAATTAGGACCACATCACCTATTTAATTTTTCGAACCCACTTTTAATTTCGAATCCACCTCCTTAGTCGAACTTAACTTCTTGGAGACTGTTTGCATTTTTAGTAATATGGATTAATGATATTTAAATTTGCTGTTCTTTGGCAATACATTCATAGCGGGTTTACTTTCATTCTGCTTCGCAAACAGACTTTTTAACCGACAGTCCAGCGCGTCCACCGAAACTCCAAAATTAAACCGCCGGAAATTTTAAATTAAAACCGCCAACACGCGCCAAGTCGAGAGTTTATCAATTCGTCTGTTTTTTTAATTTTTTTTTATGTATGTTCGCGCGGAATTTCGGTTCTACTTCAGATATTTGGACAATTTTTTTTGGTTGGATAGGGGATGCTTCACAAGGGAGCAATTTAAAAAAAATACTCGGTGGTTATCCGGCATTTAACAATCCGGAATTCTGAATTAACCGGACCGTTTGAAAAAAATATTGTCCGATTTCGAAAATTTCTTTTTTGTTGGATAGAGAAAAATCCAATGAAAAATAATCTGTAAAAACATATTCGGTTATCCGGCTGTTATATATCCGGAAATATCGATTAACCAGAGTTTTTTTAAACAATTTATCTGATTTCATAATATTTTCATTGTTTAACAGAAGTTTACCAAACATTTGTTGCCATGGATAGGGATTGTTTTACGATATAAATTATTGAAACAAAATGTCAGCACAAGATGATACTTGAATTTCTTGGTGAATAATAGCAGAGGGAGAAGCTACCCGCTAAATTGAAAACTAAAAAGGGGGAAAATAAAATAATCTTCGTAAAAAACAGAAAAACCGACTTTAAGGAAAATATGCTAAAAAGTAAAAAATAATTTTTAATTTTAAAAACGAGTTGGAAAAAATTGAATTATTTAATATCAATGTTATACTTATTAGAATTTTTTTAAGTTGGTGCCAATTTACAAAAATCATACCTAAATTTTGGCGCCGATTTCAAAAAGCTTTAATAAGTATAAAATTAATATTAAATAATTCAATTTTTGCCAACTCCTTTGTAAAATTAAAAATTATTTTTTTACTTTTTAGCGCATTTTCCTTAAAGTCGGTTTTCCTTATTTTTAGAAAGATTATTTTATTCTTACTTCGGATGATATGGGGGACATGGTGTCCAGATTGTATAATGTGTTTAATTGCGTATTTTTGCGTTGTGCCTGTGTTTATATGACCAAATGGCATTAATGTGAATTCAAATGTTTTCAATCATGAGAATGGGTCGTAGAGTTTGGTCGTAGAGTTCGTAGAGTTAATCTTACCTCCGACCTGCTCGTGTCACCCATGGGGATGAGGGCCTCGTAGGCGTCCTGTTTCTGCTTGAGGATCTTGTACATTTCCTCGTTCATGCGCCGCGTACACTCCAGGTGGATGCTCTTTGCGTCAGGTGCGTACACTGGAAAGGAGAGATGTACGCGTATAAGTTAAGTTGCGAAATCCATATATCAATATCTTTTATTACCTTAAATGCTTAAAAAAAATGCATGTGGCCTAGTGGATGAAGGCTACACCTGGGAATCACAGAATTCATAGTTCGATTCTGTACGACGGTTTCTTGGTTTGGTTTGGTTAATTAACGTCGCACTATAGCTGCACAGTGGGCATGTGACGACGGTTCGGGGCTTATCTAGAAGGAAAGGCCCAGGAACGATGCCTCGTATTTTTGAACATTGGTCAGATAACGAGGAAACACCTGAACTGGCCCCCAACGCCTTCAATAGACGTCGGGACTTTGGACCCCGATAGGATTTATTGTGCACTAGTCCCGTATACACGCCGATAACTTTTGTGGATGCTCTGAACGACATTCCTAGTTTTTTGTAGGAAAGATGGCAACCCTCCGATCACAGGATCACAACATTTTTTAGTCAAGTCCGTTGCACAGGATTGACCTAAGAATCCTCTGATTCCCAGCTGACGCCTTTATCCACTGGGCCACGGAGGCCACTATGCGACGGTGTTGACAAAGAAAAGCAAAAAAAAGTAGTGATCTTGTAATCGGAGGGTTGCCAGCTTCGCTGCAAAATACTAGAAAAGTTGTACAGAACATCCACTAAAATTATCGGCGTGTATACGGGACTAGTGTAAGATAAATCTGATCGGGGTTCAAAGTCCTGATGTCTATTGAAGGCGTTGGGTGCCAGTTCAGGTGTTTCCTCGGCATCTGAGTGTGAATGTGGCTGTGATAAGTCTCAATACTAGGACAGAAATAGGCACTGTATAAACCAAACCAAATAATACATTCAGGGTAGTCATAACAGACGATGTCCGTAGCTGCTTAACCACACATAAGAAGCTATTATTTTTGCTGTACTTTAAATATTTGATGCTACTACAGCTAAGCGATTTTTTAAAAATATATAAGCGAAGTATTTGGGCAAAACTAATGTTTTATTATGTTAACATAGCTAAACGAGCATTGCACAACAACTTGAAGCAAGCACGTACGTTAGCGTATGAATAGTAGAATTTGGATATTTCTCTAAATGTTACCACGAATAAGAAAAAATTATATTAATAAAATAACTCAAGCGACTATATTAGGAAATACATTCGAAAACTTCAAACGATTAAAAAAATGTATCCTTCAAAAAAACGGTTTCGAAATTTTCTAGATATCACGATACATTTAAATGCTTCAAGTTTTTTTTCAGACTTATAAGGTGACAAATATTAGAAATGCATATATATTCCCTGCTCTTTGTACATTTCATTTTTTTATGTAAAGTTTATTGGAATATTCTGAATAATATCGCGCGATATCATATTTCATAAATGAAATCCGTTGGAATAAAAACCCATTTTGAATTTAATATCCGCGAACGCCTCTTTTCAGAGAAGTTTAATCTATATTCTCTAGTGGTTTTGGAAATATATTAAATTTTAAACTTTTATTGAAGAAAAAAAATGACATCATACTTTTAGAATAGATCATGCTAGAAACAGAACATCGCTTTTAACTTCTAAATGTAGATTTTCTCTTGAATGTGATAATTTAATAAAGATTTATGATCACTGGAATAAAAATTTAAACCTTTAGAATGTATGTGTAGGTTTTTCTATTTAAATAATTTCTATAGGTGTTTATATTTTATTTATATTGTTACACAAAATAGTTTCGCGCGTGTTTGTTTATTCTTTAATAGTTGAAGTATTTTTTTTATTTCTATGGATTTTTAAGAATTTAAAAATGAGATTACACGCATATTTCAGTTTAACATTTATCTCTATTACATTCCAATTGATGCAAATATATGTATGTACTTATTTTTGTTTTATAATACACTAGCTAAATATATACGGTGAATCTGTAAATGAACGAAGTGTACAGCTCGCCTCGGTAGTCTGGCTGGAAAAGTATCGGGCTAATAATAGGAGGATTGTAGATTCAGTATGCGTTTTTTTTCAAAGCAGCCAGCTTGTTTTGGGATTGCTGAGAGTTTGAACCACTGATCTCTAACTGTAACTTCTGGATAGGTCAAGACATTTTGTTGACTTGAAGCCGATGTAGAGGTAGCCACGATGTGCCCCACTTTCTTTGCTACCGCAATATTTCGTATATTTTTCATTTTAAAATAAGACGACGTGTATTGCTTTTGGCTGAATTTTTTTCTATTTTCTTTTTATAACCCATTTTAAATGCAATCTGCTATTAAAATAGAAAGTCATTTGCAAGTCAGAGTCGAAGTGAATAAAAAGCAAGAGCAAAAACTATTTGTTTGGCAATATAAAAATTAATTCTATAAGAAGAAAATATAATATTTATATACATTTAATATTTCTATAATGCTATGGTAATAAAAAACACCACTAAATCACTTAAAAAAAATATTGGGGCACATCATGGCTGCTTTCAATTGGCTTCAACGCGCCCATAGAGTAAGTAAGGTTTGAGCCTTCCAGCAGTTACAGTTAGAGTTCAGTGGTTCGAACTACGTCGGCCGCCAAACATCTACTGTGCAGTTTTGTTTTGTTTTGTTAATTAATGTCGCACTTGAGCTGCAAAGTGGGCTATTGGCGACGGTTCGGGGTCAATCTCGAAGGAAAGACCCGGGGACACATACACATTCACACACACACATTCATACATGCACCTCGTTATTTTAGAACCATGGTCAGATGACGAGGAAACACCTGAACTGGCACCCAACGCCTTCAATAGACGTCGGGACTTTGGACCCCGATCAGATTTATCGTGCACAAGTCCCGTATACACGCCAGTATAATTTGTTGGATATTCTGGACGACTTTCTAGTATTTTTGTATCGAAGCTGGCAACCCTCCGTTTGCAAGATCACTACTTTTTTAACTTTTCTATGTCAAGTAAATTGCACGGATTCGAACCACTAATCCTCTGATTAGTAGCTGAACACCTTGCCAACTGAGCAACTGGGGCTCTCTACTGTGCAGAGAGTGGATGGTGATCGTTAAATTTATCCTGTTGGAAGTGCCTTTTTTCTGCACGTAGTATGGATATGGGTTGGTAAGTTGAATTAAGTCGCTCTAGAGATGCACAGTGGGCAATTGGCGATGTTTAGGGGATCTCGAAGGAAAGACCTAGAACAATGATTCGGATTTCGGTTGTAGTGTGGAAGTTTGGAGGAAAAGATGTGATCAGAGGTTTTGTCTTCTCCATCTGACCATGTTTAACAATTATGAGGCAGTATTCTCGGGTCTTTCCTACCGATTAGATCCCGAACCTTCACCAATAATATAATGTGTTTCTCTAGTGCGTCATTAGGGCCTCCGCGGCTGAGCGGTTAAAGGCGTCAGCTGGGAATACGAAGATTCCTGGTTTGATCCTAGACGATGGACTTGGCAAAGAAAAGTAAAAAAAAAAGTAGTGATCTTGTGATCGGGGGGTTGCCGGCTTCGCTACAAAATACTAGAAAAGTCGTCCATAACAGCCGAAAAAATTAACGGCGTGTATACGGGACTGGTGCACGATACATCTGATCGGGGTCCAAAGTCCCGACGTCAGTAGTGGCGCTAGGAATTGCCCGACGGGGGGGCTAGTCTTCCCCGACAGGGGGGCTAATATCCCCGACGTAAAATACACGTATAAAATTTTCCTAAATAACATGTCGAGGATAAATATTGCGTAACTAAATGATTATAACTAAATGCTTGTAATATTTAATGGGTTATTACTAAAGAATTGCAGAGTTTCAAATATTCTGGACTGCAATCAACAAGTATCATTTTTATGTTGGAATAATTACTATTTAACTCGTTTACAGTTTTCGCAAACCTAAAGTATAGTGGGGAAAAGATAAGTAAAAAAAAATGTACAAATCATACCGCTCTGTCATTTAATTTAGTGGGATTTTTTTTATTTAAAAACAACGATAAAACATTTATATTTATAAAAGGCAACGGAAATGAGCGATGAGTTATTTCTTATGAAATTCTTTTCATAACACTGAGCTGTAGGTCAATCATGTTTGAAGATGAAAAAGTTTTTTAAAAAATTTTAAGCATTCGTTTATTTCTTCCACGACCTTTTCCAAACAATATATTTACGACTGAGATAACAAATTTAAAAGTCCACAAAAAAATAGGAAGTGTGACATATTTTTTAAAGAAATATTTTAATTTTTCGAAGACATTTTGGATTTGTACTATTTTTGAAAAAATTATATTAAAAAGATTTTTTTTAATACTTAACTTTCTGTGTATCTTAAAATCAATCCAATCTGTTATCCGTAACATTTCACTTTCACCATGATATCGTTTTTTTTTTTTTTTTTTTTTAAACTTTGAAGCGATTTCGTTCAATTTTAGAAGTAATCTAAATTTTCTACAAATTTTAATGTCGTATGAAACAGTGAACATATAAAATTGAATGTTTGTTACATAAGAAAAAATGTCGTTTTTAATTTTTTAGTCAGCCTGAAAAATTAAAGCTGAATTGAAAATGGAATCGCCTGTGTCTAATACATAAAAATCATATTTTGACTTTTGTTTAACCTAATAATAATTTAGGAAATATATATTTGTTAAAAATTCAAATTTCTTTAATCAATTCAATCTTATATTTTCATTTTACTTACACTAACATGTTTAAATTACCTAGTAGGACCAATTAAAAATTTAATGGATTTAACGACTGTCCATTCAATGGAAAACTATTTCTGACTACCTAATTGAACCATGATTGTCCTTTAAAACAGGATCTGATTTCTTCTGAACTGATTTTTTTAGAACAAATATTTCTCAATATATTAATTTTAACGATCCCACATGAAAAACTAATTCCATATTGATATTTTATTATTAAATTACAAATAAATTTAAATTTCACAAAATGTACAGTAATAAAAATTGTAATAGAAATAAAGGTATTTTTTAAACTTCATATAAAAAATGTATTGTTAGAAAAAAGTACCATACTAAATAAATTAAATAGGCAATATTAAAATTGCAATAGTTCTTCGAAATCCAGAAAACATAAAAATCAACAAACGATAGGACTCCGTCCTTAACAAAATAAATAAAATATTATTAAATTGTCATATACAAATAATTAAAAAAAAAATCACAATAATTTTTAAGACATCTCACCTTATACGAATTGCATCAAAGTTTGACGGTACTGTAGTTCCCAAATCCACTATATGATAATAGATCCTCGCAGATCGGACACTCACTAATCTCAATGCATTGCCTACTTTACTGCATTTTTACTCTTTTAAAAATTAAAAACAGCAAACTTTATCAAGTTTTTTAAACCTTTCATAAAGAACGGAACTCAGACTGTTCTACTGCTTCGTACAATACAAGTGATCGGTTCGTTTACTGGACCTCCTTTTTCTTAGAAACCTTAAATACTAGTGTACCAACACCAGTCAGCAGTCCTCTCTGTGTCCTATCCTATGCAGATGCGTGACCCCCAAATTCAAAGAGAGCTTGCCAAAGAGAGCCAGCTAAAAGAACAAAAAAACTATAAAATGGAAAAGGGTGATCTTGAATGAAAATATTTTGCCTTTAGTTCTTTTCCTTTGAAGATGAAGATAACAAGTGACAGATGACATTTTTACCACCTTAATTGCCCTTTAGCCGCATTGCTCCCAATACCTCGGTGGCCGCCTCGGTTCAGCTTTAGGGGGCATACTCAGTTTAGTATGCCCCCTAAGGCTGAACTGGATCCGAGTCGAGAGGGGCGTCTTGCAGTCCCTTTGTCAAGAAACACAAGGGGGTCGAGAAACATAGAAGAGGGACCAATGTTCTCACTCGATGAAACTGATTTTATCTTTTGGAGGCATCTGTCTGGTCTGGGAAATAAAGCGACTCTCAGACTGCCGTGGACGGCTAAATTGTTCTTCTATGGTCAAGTGACAATGGTTGCCTCGACAAAAAGTAAAATAAATTTTACGTTTGGAACTGATAATCCGATATAACAAAATCCGATATATTTGTCCACATTCGTTAAAATGAAACTACAGGAACATAAAACATGGTAAACTGAGACAGGAATTAAATGACTATTTTTTTTTCTGTATTATTGAAGTAATCAATGTTGGATGAAATATTTTTTTTTTTTTCGTCATGCCAAATTTGTTTCGTAAAGACAATGTACAAAAAATAGTTCAAAACGGAGTTTTTTTTCATAATTTTTGACTGCAGTTGTATAATAAAAAATCTGTTTTATTTTTTGTTTTTATAATAGGTACAATTTAAGGTAAGGCATGTCCATTCTACACGAACAAGTAAAACGCGCTTGAGCTTCTCGGTGATTCGAGAACCCATACCGTATGAATTCTCGAATCACCGAGAAGCTCACGCGCGTTTTACTCGTTGACATAAAATGTAGAATTGTGTAAAATGGGCCTTAGGCTTTTTTTTATGACCAGTAAAATGGATGAATCAATACACGTTTATTGAAATAATTTTACAGACGGTAATACCGTAGATACGTATTTTGCTCAGTATTCATGATCAATTGTACAAACGAGAGACGGTATTTTATAAGAGTAAAAATCTTTTTCTTTACATGTAATGTTTTTAAAATCGTATCTGTGTAAAGGGTGCATGCAGGGCGTGGGCGAAGTGAACTTTAACAAAAACATGAACATAACGAAAACTTACGTAACGAAATCATAAGCCTTGAACAGCGTTGGCGTAATTGCATTATCATCTAACTCATACTCGTCTGAGAGCATGCAGAGTTTTTATCGGAACCCAAAAAGTGCTTGAGTTGAGTTTGACGTTACATGCCTTAAACACCGCGGTCGTTTTGAGAGAGACACTTCCTACCTAATTTTTTATTACTAATTTTTTTTTGTTTCTTTGTTTGTTGAAATTACTGTATAAAAAGGTTAATTAAAGTTCCTAAACGTAAAAATATCGACAGGATCAAAATTACGATGAGATGTCAAGCCCGACAAACCAATCTTGAAAAAAACGCCACAACCCCCCAAAAGTTCTTAAATTTACTGACTATTACTTTTCAATTAACTGCGTTAAATACCCTTACGTTACATCCAGCCCTCCCAGCAAGCTCATACACGGAGAATATAGTATCTTGGTCGGGAAAAGGGCGAATTTGACAACCATCCGTTTACTAAATCGTTACACACATGCTGAGGATTGAACTCGCGCCCATCGGATGCTTGTCCGAGCCCCTTATTCGGACATAAAAGTCGGGATTTCAATGAACTGTAACATTGTTGGAATTCTGCCTGTCAAGATGACACAGATCCATTTTATTAAAAAAAATTATTTAATGTTTCACAAAAACTTGTTTTTAACAATTAAATTAACACTTCTTCCCCGACGAACTTCATAATTCTGCCCGACAGGGGGGCTTGGCTTGCCCGACGGGGGGGGCTACAGCCCCCCCAGCACCCCCAGTGGCGCCACCTCTGCCCGACGTCTATGGAAGGCGTTGTGTGCCAGTTCATGTGTTTCCTCGTCATTTGACCAGGTTCTAAATTAACGAGATGCATGTATGAATGTGTGTGTGAATGTGTATGTGTTCCCGGGTCTTACCTTCGAGATAGACCCCGAACCTTCGCCAATAGCCCATTGTGCAGTTCAAGTGCGACGTTAATTCACTAAACCAAACCTAGTGCGACTTTAATTCAGCCAACCAACCATTCTTCCAATCAGGCCAAGGCCGGTAGATGCCAAAATAGTCATTCGGTCACATTCAGCATCGATGATGACGCTGAATCAGTGATCTGCATATGTGTAGCGATCTGGTTGTCAGATTCGTTCCTGGCATCCACTAATAATAAATCACCCTACATATAGGGGACTAACATACGTTTAATTAGACATGGTTTAAAGTGATCACTCTTATACAAGGTTGCGTGGGGTACCACTTCAGATGTTTTACTCGTCATATGACTATAGTTTCAAAGTACGATGCTATGTTACAGGGTCTTTTTCTTCGGGATAAATCCCGAACCGTTGCCCGACCCCGATATCCCAGTGAAAACGGATTCGGCTAGCAGTCAGAGGATAGTTCGAATCCGACGTAGACTTGACAGGTTTATAAGCTGAAACAATCTTCTGCTTAGAGTGTTGTCATATTCGTTTCTAAATTACAAAAGCCTTCTAAGAATATCCACTATTTCTACCGCCATGTATATGAGATTGGTGCTGTTAAATCTGATCCGGGGCCCCCACTTGCCCAGTGGATAAAGGCGTTGGGCTAGTGACCAGATGATTGCTAGTTCGAGCCCGACTGATGGACTTGACATAGAAATGTAAAAATGTAGTGATCCTGCGATCAGAAGGTCCAATGTCCTGACGCCTATTGAGGTTGCGTTGGGTGCCAGCTGAGGGGTTGTTCTCATCATCTGGTTCCATGTTCTCGTCATCCATGGTTCAAAAATACGAGGCATTGTTCCCGGGCCTTTCTTTCGAAATAGTCCAAGGACCGTCGCTAATAGCCCAATGTGCAGCTCTGGTGCGACGTTAATGTACCAAACCAAACCTGATCGTGGGACACTGTCCTGGAGCCTATTGAGGTTTCGTCAGATGCCTTATGTGGTGTCCCGCCATCCAGCTGTGTCGCAAAAATACGAGGAATTGTTACCGAGTCTTTCCCTCGATATATACCCAAAACATTCGTCAATACCCCACTGTACAGCGCTAGTGCGACGTCATTTAAACAACCAACCCGAATTTGACGAGCAGATTGGGCAGCTGTAGTGCGACGTCATTTCAACCAATCAGGCCCACACTGCAATATCCCCCATAGCAAGTATTTTCAAATACAAACTATCAACAATCAATTTACTGGTATCTCCAGTAACAAGAATAATATTCACCATGTTTGCCTTCCAATAACTCAACATTGCCTTCTGGGAACCGCTGCATCTAGAAATTTGCCTTCCAATCGATACGCATGGATATCGGGAGCCAATATATATGAAGATCTCTAGACCATACCATTCGTCTAATTTTAATTGTGAGTTCCCCACTTGAAGCAGGCGCCTTAGGCAAGTCGGGTTGCACACGTACGAACTTAGAGAACTAGATATTAATTTCCATTATTTGCCGTATTTGTTAATTATAAAGATGCATGTTGGAGATTGTCCCATGGATATGCCTATGCATATCGTATATGAGAAGAATGTCTGCCTACTGGTGTAAGTCACAAAAAACCAAAGATAAACAAACACCATTTCCCATGACTATGCAGAAAGAATTAATATTAGGCCAAGCAGTGCGAGTCCTAGTTTAAAAGGTACTTCGATAATGAGTTGAATGCCATACCACTTAACATTATTGCAAAGGAAAGTTCCGAAATTCAAACGTTTTATGAAGGAACTTTGTTTTGGACTTATTCCACTTAACCATGTGTGGATGGAATATGTATGGTATGGTCAAGGTGGGACTGGATTTATTACTGAATTTATGAAGGTGTGCTGAAGATGGTATAGTAGTTTGTTAGATGCATGCGTCGGACAGACTCGCTTAATTTATGTAAGATTATACGAAGGAGAGATCATCAGAGATTCAGATTCACAAATTATGACTTTGGTTTACTGGTATAGTAACTGCTGTAGGGAAATAGTTATTCCTGTACAGCGAAATCCAGTGTTTCCAATGTGTATGTCTTGTAATTTTATATGAGTATCTCCTTTAAGTTCTAGATGGTGTTTTCAATTTAAATATATATTGCTTCTATAATTGTATATGTTTAGTTGTTTGAATTAAAACCGTACTAAACATACTCAGTGAAATGTGGACAAATTTAAGGCAGAATTCTATAAATTATTAGAAATTATGAAAATTATATATTTACAATATTATATAATTTACTTCTCTTCTCATTTACCTTAGAATTAACTGTACTCCCCAGCAAAAAAAGTCAGCATAAAACCTTCATCAAAATTGTCAAAATGAAGGTTTTATAAAGGATAATGAAACAAAAACTGCGTTTTTTTTTAAAGTTTTTAATTTTCCTACATAAAACCTTTAAAATATCTGCCTTTTCCCTTCATGATTAAAAATTGAAGGTTTTTTTGCTGGTTTTTATGAAGGTTTTTTACAGTTTTGATGAAGACATTGAAACAAAACCTTTAATTTTATAGATCTTCAATAAAACTGTAGTTTTCCTGCATAAAACCTTCAATTTCAAAATTTTGATGAAGGTTTTATGCTGACTTTTTTTTGGGGCACATTTCTACAAATTATAAAATCAATCAATTTTTAACAGATATAGGGTAACTTTAAATCTTATCTATATAAATTTCACATATTTCCAACATACATATGAGATTGCATTACGGGAAGGGTTCAAAATGACCAACATAATCTATTTGAATGTTCAATGCTTCATAAAGAGGAGTTCAAAATGACCAACATTGTTCAATGCTTCATAAAGAGGAGTTCAAAATGACCAACGTAATCTATTTGAATGTTCAATGCTTCATAAAGAGGAGTTCAAAATGACCAACATAATATATTTGAATGTTCAATGCTTCATAAAGAAGAGTTCAAAATGACCAACATTGTTCAATGCTTCATAAATAGGAGTTCAAAATTACCAACATAATCTATTTGAATGTTCAATGCTTCATAAAGAGGAGTTCAAAATTACCAACATAATCTATTTGAATGTTAAATGCTTCATAAAGAGAGAGGAATTTCAAAAACGGAACTGAAACTTAAAAACTGATTAATGGATTCCTTTGAATACTAGCCGAACGCCTTTACCTACTGAGCATCTGGGGCCCCGGGAATTATCATGAACAGTATTACAGAACCGTGAACAACAAAATATTAAATTACTTTAATAAATAACCAAATCTCCTGTTCCATTCCCAATTCCATTGTTAAGGAACACGACAGACCCTCGGGCAATTACAACTTTTAACTCCCAAACAAAAGTTCCGAACACTTTGCTTTAGTCCATCCCAAATTGAAACCATCCCATTGCGAATCCCCATCTAAATCTTAATCCCAGACCACAAGAGAGAGAGACCAAAAGAAAGGACCATTAATCCTCTCTGTAACACCTTTTCCCCAAAATTAACCGATGTACCACATTTCTTTTGCCCAATGTGTGTCTCTATCTCCCGAGCAGACAATGGCCTCCAAGTTGGCCGAAGCCTTCCTAATGAGAATCATACGAATGTTTCCCTCCCAAACAAAACCCGTTTCCAACATGACGAAAGAAGTGAAGCGAAGTGATGAATCAAGTTGATAGATGACTCCATTAAGAGCATCGAGTTAATGGTGGGGCAGGAGGCAGCTGCGGAACACCTGTTCTGGCCCGAGTGGAGGGGGTTAGGCGGGGGGCTGTTTTTCGTCTCCCAAAGAGTTTGGAGATAATTCGTCCATAAATTAGAGCACCGTGTGTCTTCCTGAAGTGGAGATTTAAAAGAGTGGGGAGTTAGTAGTACTTGAATTTACACTGGATCTGAAACAGTTTGAGATTTAAATTTGCCAGTAAAAAATTTTGGTGGGTTGAGTTTGCATCACACTAGACCTCGATCAGAGATTTAAAAAAAAGTGGAGAGTTAGTAGCACTAGACCCCGATCAGATATTTAAAAAAGTGGGGAGTTAGTAGCACTATACCCCAATCAGAGATTAAAAAGAGTGGAGAGTTAATAGTACTTGACCGAATTTACACTGGATCTAGAGTAATTTGAGATTTAAATGTGCCAGTAAAAAATTGTTGGCGAGTTGAATTTACATCGCACTAGAACCCGATCAGGGATTTAACAGAGTGGATAGTTAGTTGCACTATATTCCGATCAGAGATTTAAAAAAGTGGGGAGTTAATAGTACTTGAATTTACACTTGATCTGGAATAATTTGAGATTTAAATTTGCCTGTAAAAAATTGTTGGTGGGTTGAATTTACATCGCACTAGAACCCGATCAGGGATTTAAAAAAGTGGGGAATCAGTAGTACTTGACCGAATTTACACTGGATCTGGAATAATTTTAGATGTAAATTTGCCAGTTAAATATTCTTGGTGGGTTGAATTTACATCGCACTAGCTTCGATCAGGGATTTAAAAGAGTGGAGAGTTAGTAGCACTAGACCCCGATCAAAGATTTAAAAGACTGGGGAGTTAGTATTTGACCGAATTTATACTATATCTAAGAGTAATTTGAGATATAAATTTGCCAGTAAAAGAACAATTGGAGGGTTGAATTTACATTACACTAGACCGCAATCAGAGATTTAAAAGAGTGGGGAGTTAATAGTACTTGACCGAATGTACACTGGATCTAGAATAATTTGAGATTTAATTTTGCCAGTAAAAAATTGTTGGTGGGTTGAATTTACATCGCACTAGACCCCGATCAGAGATTTAAAAGAGCGGGAAGAATAGTAGTACTTGACAGAATGTACACTGGATCTAAAATAATTTGAGATTAAAATTTGCCAGTAAAAAATTGTTGGTGGATTGAATTTACATCCCACTAGACCCCTATCAGAGATTTAAAAGAGTGAGGAGTTAATAGTACTTGACCGAATGTACACTGGATCTAAAATAATTTGAGGTTTAAATTTTTCAGAAGAAACTGTTGGTGGGTTGAATTACATCACACTAGAGCTGCACAGTGGGCTATTAGCATAAGTAACAGTTATTTTGAAAGGCATTTTTTGGTGTTTGCCACTTTAAGCTTACATATATCAGAACTATCCAAAAGGATAGATATTACAACATATTTATAAAGATTTAGTTTTACTGTTAAAGCCGTGTTCGGTGTTCTCCAGAGTTTATTTAGGCCCACTGTACAGCTCTAGTATGACTTTAACTAACTAAAACGAAACTATACCAAAACTTAAGACCTCAAGTTTTGCAACAATAAACTACATTTTTACAACAACAAAAAAATCTTATTGGACGATAATTTTAAAATTTGATAGTTAAACGTATTTCTTCTCTCGTATTTCTCTAAAATTTAATAACAATAAGAGGACACGCTACCCTTTCACATTTTTTTTTATTTTCAATATTTTTTTTTATTTTTTGAATGCAAAATACTTTAATATATAATTAATGACAAAATTGTTAAAAAAAAATTCATAAAAGTTTTTTAATAAATTCAGAATTAAATTTTTTTTAAATTTTTTTCTGTTTTTAAATTTCCTACTACTTTTTTAGTTTTTAATTTTTTATCACTAAATTTTGTGTTTGTATTCCTTGAAATACAATAAACAAAACTAGGTATTGAATATTAAATAATACTAAAATTAGATTTTATATAATATTTTTTCTTCTCAAAAGCCAAAAACCCCTGAAAATTCTAAAATGTTCTGTTTGAATTATTTTTAAAAATAAAACTATATGTCCTAGGGCTTATTCCATACCCAATTATGTCAAATACATATCTGATAATATTCATTAAAAAAATTGAATCTCTATCTCTATTACAAAAAAAGCCTTAGCATTTCATATGCAGTAAAATGCGTTAAAAATGAACACTGAGAAAAAGTGATTTAAAGTTTTCAAATGTAAAAAAAAGGTATTTATGATAAATGTATCATACTGTTATCAAAATATATCATACTTTGCATCAAGATAAATATATTTATTAACAAATATTTTTATACTTGGTAATTTTTTTATTTTGGGAAAACTGCCTTTCAACTTAAATTTCAATGCATTTTTCACTATAACATTAAAATATATATAACTCCATAAGTACAAGCTATTTCTGTTTAATTTTGGAGTTCTCTATTCATTTACATGAAAGTACATTTAAGAACTCACCATTTAAAATTAAAATAATAATAATAATAATAATAATTAAATCCTTCAGCTTTGTAAGCACATTTAGCCTGCTGTCACCGAATATAAATGCAAGTAACTTCTTAAATTTTTTAAATTAAACACTGAAAATTTCCATACATGTTTAGAAATATTGGAAAGGTAATTGAAGCTAATAAAAAAAATATCGATGTTTTGATTATTTTTACGGTACTGTGTCCCCTTAATTAAAAATCATATAAAAAGCATGTATAGGTATTTTAATTTTTCAAACAGAGAAACAAATGTTACAATCGCAAAAAACTCTTGAGAGTCGATGGTATAACTAAAATTTAACACAACAATAACAATTTTTAGTCATTGTATTTCAAGTTTAAAAATAGAATTTCAAGTTTAAAATAGAATTTACTTTTCACAAAAACATACAAAAAAAAATTACAATCTGAAATAACATTACTAACGCTCAAAACTCCAGATAAATTTCTCCATTTAATTTCTCCCCCCCCCAAAAAAAAATCCCCAACCCAAAATAACCCAAGCAAACTTCACCTAAACATATATATCCCCAATCCCTCCCCAAAATACACAAGATAGTTTCCCAAGAATCCTAAAGCAAAGAGCAAAACTCAGTTGGACGTCGCATCTAACGCCAAGGCAAACTTCTCTACGTGGGGAAAAAGGGATGGAGAAATCTCTTTTCCCAAAGAGCAAGAAGAGCAGCTCTACATCTACGGAAGAGATCCAATAGAAGGGGATGCCGGGAAATGATCAGGTCATACGTCCAATATCTAGGCCGATCTGAAGAGTAGGATGGATACACGAGAAGTAAGATTAAATGGTCTATACCTGTGTATGAAAACTTCTTGGGGGTTGCTGTTTTTCGAATTCGGTGCTGTGAAATAATTTATTTAGTAGTGTTTACTCTGTTTTCTTTGAAAGGCTGTATTTTATTGCAATTACTAATATATATATATATATATATATATATATATATATATATATATATATATATATATATATATATATATATCCGAATTCTTCATAAATTCCATTTTTGAAAAATACATGTAATGTACCAGAAATATCCACTAACCGGTTTTTGTAAAAATAAAAAATCGGATTTTAAAATATTTTCATTGCTGGATAGGGATTGTTATTACAATGTATATTGTTATAACAGTATAGTTTTGTTCATCCGACATTTTTCAAACCTGTACTGGGCGTTGAAAAAAAATGAAGAACAACTTTAATTTCTTGGTGAATAAGAGGGACGGAGCTCCCTGATAAATTTATTACTAAAAAAGAGAAAAATAAAATATTTAAAAAAAAAAAAAAAAATTTAAGAAAAAAAGCATTACAGAGCCAAAAAGTAATTTTTAATTTTACGAACCATTTCAAAAAAAATTATATATTTAATATTATTTTTTTTCTTACTTAAAATTTAGGAAATTGGTGCCAATTTACAAAAATATGTAAATTTTGTTCACGTTTAAAAAAAAATTACTGTTAATTATTTACATTTTTTTGTTCGAAAAATTAAAAATTATTTTTTCACTTTTTTATCGCAGTTTTTTTTCTTAAAATTGACTTTCCTTTATTTATTAAGGTTATTTTTTTTGAATAAAATTTTTTAGAAAATGCCAACAAAACAGTATTTTTGATATTATCGATCACAAAAAATTAACGATTTGTATATACAAATGATTTCCTAGATTAACTTAATACTTAATACATTTGGTAATTAAAGATATATATTTTCTTATTAACTCAGCTATATGGCTATCTAGAATCTTGAGATTGCATTGGGATAAACAAGGGGAGAGTTGACGTTTATATCTAGCAAAAATGCAATTGCCCGGAAATTAACCGGAAATTTGATGTTATTTCGTGAAAGAAAGCTCGAGTTGAGCTGTAACCCGAGATTGTAAATAATCGTCTTGGAAAAGAAACTTTTTCTGATTCCAGAATAATTTTTTTTCGGTTTAAAAAGTTTACTGCGAATTATTTTATTTGGGATTAAAATGTAGAATGTGTGTTTTTAATCTTGTAATACATTTTAGGTTGTATATTTATATAAATAAAATAAAGATTCCGAAATGTTTTATATATAAACTCATATTTGTTTTCATTAAAGTGTTTTTGGAATGTAAATTTTCTTGAAAGTTTTTGTTTTTAAATTTTACTGAAATTATGAAGTGTTCTAAATCTTCACTGTTAGAAATAGGTATTAAAAATAATTCAAACTTACTCATTTTTAAGTACATTTGATGCTCATCATGGCTGCGAATACATAAGCATTAATTTTGAAAAAGACATGTACTCAAAAATGAGTACAATGAATAAAAAGAGTAAATGCTAGCGTACATAGGTTGCCTTCAAAAATCACTTTCAATAAATATCGACAATTACAACCAAGTCATAACGCGAATCGAACCCATACCCTCAGTCACCGCAGTCTAAAGCCTTATCCGTTAAACTACCAGGGTGACGTGAAGAAGTTATAAACAGAAGCAATGATAAATAGGTGGTCCAACAGAATTGGAAGTAAGGTAAGTGAGTTGTAATTAATCATTTTCCATTTAAGCAATCGACATCAAATAATGTGGAAAACCATCTTCTGGACAGCTATTTTAAGTTTGCAGGTTGCCTTGTTGAGATGGCTTGAACAGAAGTTGAGATTAAAAATAATAAATGACACAGCTCATTTTTGAGAAAGTACGGTTACTTAAATTTTAGTACGTCATTCCTCATTTACGAATCAATTGTACTCAAAGAAAAACGAGTAGGTTCAGGCACTCAATTTTAAGTAAATATTTTACAGTGTTGCTTTTGTAGAGCAGAAATCGGGAAAATTTCGGGTCGGAACGCAGGAAAAGGGTTTATATGTGAAACGTCATATCAGCAAATTTTAAAAATACAGTTTGGTCTTCAACAAAAACCTTAACAACAGCAACAAGATAAACAAAAGCTGTTCTGTCTGATGCCCTTGGTTTGACAAAGTTTCGGAATATTAATCGAAAAAAGAAACCAAGGAACATTGCCTGATAATTATGAAGCATAATGAATGGAAATCACATTTGACCTGACACCCCACGCAACCTTAATAGAAGTGAGAATTTAACGTACACCGGTCCCCTTCACACGTCGGGTACTTTACTTTTTGTTTGGGGGGTGGAGGGGGCATTCCGATTGTCCGACCGCCAAACACATACTGTGAATCGCGCCAACTCTATTTAATTCAGAGTCCGATATGATCTACCAACTGTACAACCCGACCCCTACCATAAATATTACAAGTGAGAAATTCCATTATAAAACAAAATATTTTTCATGTTATAAAATACTTTCTATTGAAGTTTACATTTAATATGATTCATTATGTGAAATTAAAATGACTTACTTTAAAAATTCCATATTCAAATACTAATTCTATACCATTCAGTTTTTAAATTAAAATCATAACCCAATTTTAAGAAAGTAAGAGTACATATGGCTATGAAATAAAAAACTTTTTTGTTTGTATATTCTTAAAGAAGGACGAAAAATATCTTTTAGCTCAATTGAAAAATGTGTTCCTAACAATTATTTAACGTTTAAAAGCGACGCCATAATTCTTATAAATTCATTTAAATAAACGCGTTTATACAGCAATTAAACGTAAAAGTGAATAAAAAATGTTTTTAATTATGCATCATATTTCCTTAAGTGTTTGGTTAGTGCACTTTAAAAAAATATTTCTTTTAGGTAGTTTCTTAAAATTAAAATTGTGGATTCAGACGTTTTTAAAACAAATTACAAAAGTCTCAAATAGAAAACTAATATTTAAGATGCTTAAAAGACTATTTGTGTGAAAAGACAACTTTTTATCAGAGTGCATTTTTGATCACCAAATTAAAGAATACATTGTGCAAAATCACTAATTATATTTTTAGTTATATTTTTTTTCTTCATATTACCCTGTTTTTAAATCGTTAAAATACATTTATTGTTAACATATAAACTAGTAATTGAAGAGTTTGCTGTAAAAAGGATGTAGCTCCAACCTATTGGAATTTGGAGTTACGTGTACAATATTGTGTTAAAAAAAACTTGTTGGTTTGGTGCCAGAAAGATGTAGCTCCTATCGTTAGGTCTCGCGTTACTCAAGAAATGGAGCTGTCTGTCTCATTAGTTTGTTGCAATATAGACGTAGCTCCTGGAGCTACTGCCATTTTCCCCCCAAATGGTTGACGTGCTTTCTTTACAGGAAGGTTATACAGCACTTTTAAACAGTAAGGGTTTTTTGGTTCTTTTTCGTTTTGTGGTTCTACGCAGAAAGAGGAAGTGTGATGATTAAAAATGTAATTTTCTGTTTTTAAAGCTAAATTATATGCTATATTTCAATTCAAGTTTTCTTTAAATAAAATCATACTTTAGTAAATTGTATTTTTTTTTTGCGAAATATTTTTTCATAGAGATATACATAGCATCTATTTGGTTGCAAGAAAGAGGTAGCTCCAACAATCCAACATGTGCCACGTCATCTGGAAGATACATTTTTGAGTGATAATACTGTCATAATATGCAGGAACAATTAATAAGATTGATCAAAAAGAATACCTTCACACAACTTGGAATTTTGAATTTTCAAACGTCTTTTACGGCTTTCTGCAAACTTGAATAATTGGAGCTACCTCCTTTTTACAGCAAACTGCTAAATTGTAGGAACAATAGACCTCGCACCCCAAAAAACAAAAACAAAACGTTCAAGTCGTTTTTAATGACTTCAGGCAACATTCCTGCCAAATTTGAAGCAAATCGAACAACGCGTTTGGTCGTAAACTCTTAAAACAAATTTACAGTCAGACAAATATACGAAATGCTGAAAGATTGAGTTATAACAGGGGCCTTGCTAAAGCTAAGTCAATAATGTTAAATCAGTTTTCTTGACAGAATAATATTATTCAATCTACATTTAATGAAAACACATATGATTAAATCAACAAATTGAAATATGGATAAAGGATTTGAAAATATGAATAGAAAAATAATTTAAAAACTTAATTTCAGTATTTTTTAATTCTCTCGATTTTACTTCAAAGATCTTAAATTATTTGTGTTTGGAACATTTGACTCCATCTTTGTAATTAAAAAAAAATAATATTCATAAAAATTTAGAAAATCTTCATAATTAATTTTGAGTTCATAAAGAAAATTTCATAAATTAATAATTTAAAAATACCTTTTGATGTATTAAACAATAATTAAATATATTTTGAGAATTACGAAAAACAAAAAATTTAAAAAAAAATGCTAATTAAAAAAAAATAATACTTTGTACACTTATGACGCACACCATGCCTCAACAAGAAAATTAATTAAGTTGCTTTCCAAAATAATAAAATTAAGGTGGCAACTGAAACACGTTTTTAATTTTTTGAAGGTTGTACAAGACTGAAGTAAACCTTAAATGCAAATTGGCAACATAACATTGTTTTTGCGGCGGGAAATTTACATAAGATGTTTAGGCGATTTTTTTAAAAAAATATGTTACTTTATCTAATATTAGGAAACATTTCCGGTAGTCCAAAATATGTTGAAAAGAGGCGATAGCTTTAATTATTTTTTTTAATTAATATAATAAAAAAAATGGTTAATATAAATAAAATAATTGATTTTTATTTCAAATTATTTTTTCAATTTTTCTTCTTCGTTTTGATGTTATGTGATAGCAGGTATGATAAAGTTCATGTTGTGACTGTGTTTAGATGTATCTTAAGAGCTACTTGATTTTAATTTTGACATATTGCCTAAATATCTCCACTATACACATTAAATTAAAGTTGCAAGTGGAATTTTCATTGAGCATCCACAATTTGTCTCTAAGGGAAAACATGACTTTTATTTATTCATCGACCGTGAGCGTGTTTGTGGAGGTAGGTTAACATAATTGGCGCGTATTCGCACATTTGGCATTTAGATTCACTTAACGAAATCGAACCGTTATAAGTGAAGCATATACTCTTTACTGCTCTGTATCTTCCTAAATTAATCGATCAGTCATACAATTTTGAAAGAAACGTTAAGAAAACGTTAACTATTTTAAGTTAACTCCTTCTTCTACTTTCCCCTTTAATTATTAATTTACATTAACTAAAACATTTCTAATATAAAGGAAAACTAAACTTTATGTAAGTTAAATCTATTTTATATATTAACGTTCTAAGTGTACACTGTTAAAAACAGGTTTTCAAAAAGAAGTAAAATGTATTCATTTTTGAATATATTCGATGTTTATCATGGCTCCGAACACATAAGTTTCAATTTTGAAAATGTCATGTACTTAAAAATGAGTACGATGGGTAAAAATGAATAAAAAGAGCAGATGCTAGCCTACGTAGGCTGCCTTTTTAAATCACGTTCAATAAATATCGACAATTACAACCAGGACTTCGACCGGGAATCGAACCTAGGTTCTCCGGCACCGCTGTCCAATGCCTTATCCGTTGTACTACCAGGACGACGTGAAGAAGTTATAAAAAAGAATAAAATGTGAAAAAGGTGTGCCAAAAGAATGAGAAATAAGATAATTGAGTTGTAATAAATCAGTTTCCATTTCAGCAATCGACATCAAACAACGTAGAAAACCATCTTCTGAACACCTATTTTAAATTTGTCAGGTCGCTTTGTTAAGATGCCTTGAACAAAAGCTGAGATTAGCAATATTAAATCACCCTGCTCATTTTTGTGAAAGTACGATTACTTAAATTTGAGTACGTCATCGCTCATTTATGAAGCAATTGTAGTCAAAGAAAAACGAGTATGTTCAGATACTCATGTTTAAATACTTTTTTTTTACAGTGTGTTATTAAGCGAAGGTATTATATTAGTAAAAAAAGCTATATAACTATAATATAATTTGTTATACTATTATAAAAGCCATTTCATCATATTTATTATTTCCTTAAAAATATCAAAGAAATTCTCCAAATCCTTACATTTAAAGCATCCCCAAAAAAATCCGAGTACTTATACATCAACCTTGATAAGAAGTTCTTCCGAAAAAAAAAAAACTATTATAAAAGTAGATCGTCACGCCTAAATAGAAAAAAAAAGCGACGAGTCTCCCCACTTTTATTTATTCCAAGATGGCAACAACACGACAAAAGGGGATTTCTAAAAGGGAAGAACTTCCAAAATCCCCACACAATGGGGAATATACCAGGGAACTTCCATGAATAAGGGAACCTAACAGGGAAATACTTTTTGAGAGATTTGCAACGGTTATTGGTGCGCAAGGCTGCGACAAATATGTAGGAGTTTTTCGGGAAGAATACGGCTTGTTTGTGCTGTGTAGGATTTTTTATATTCTATTAGCAAGGCATGGCGGAAGTATTCAGTAGTGATGCGAATGGACTTGTTTCTTTTGGTTATTTTTCTTAGGTGAAAGTGACAAAGGGTGTATGAATGGGAAAAATATTTTATGTGAAATCTGTCTAACTTTGATATCGGTATTAGTAAGCTGTTTACAGTAGTATTTTATAGATATATTAGTTATAGTTTAAGAATTTTGTAGATATATTTTTATACTATTAAATTATTATAAATTCTTCTATATAACTTAATAAATCAGTCTATTTAATTTAATAAATCAGTCTATTTAATTTAATAAATCAGTCTATTTAATTTAATAAATCAGTCTATTTAATTTAATAAATCAGTCTATTTAATTTAATAAATCAGTCTATTTAATTTAATAAATCAGTCTATTTAATTTAATAAATCAGTCTGTTTAAATAATTTAATAAATCAGTCTGTTTAAATAATTCAATAAGTCGATTATTTAATTCAATAAATTCGTCTATTAAATTTGATAATTTCTTCTATTTAATTTGTAAATTTCTCTATTGAATTTAATAAATGTGTTTATTTAATTTAATAAATTAGTTAATTTAATTTATTCTATAAGTCGTTTATTTATTTTAATAAATTCGTCTATTAAATTTTGTAAATTCCTTCATTTAATTTAATATATTTCTCTATTTAATTTAATAAATTAGTTAATTTAATTTATTCGATAAGTCGTTTATTTATTTTAATAAATTCGTCTATTAAATTTTGTAAATTCCTTCATTTAATTTAAAAAATTTCTCTATTCAATTAAGTAAATTTATATATTTAATTTAATAAATCATTCTATTTAATGTATTCGATAAGTCGTTTGTATCTTTTAATAAATTCGTCTATTCAATTTTGTAAATTCCTTCATTTTATTTAATATATTGATCTATTCATTAAATAAATTCGTCTATTTAATTTAATAAAGCAGTATATTTAATTTATGCGATACGTCATCTCTTTAATTTAATCGGCCTACTCAATTTAATAAATGTCTCTATTCAATTAAATAAATTCGTATATTTAATTTAATAAATGTTCTATTTAATAAATACATTTGCCTACTCAATTTAACAAATTTATCTATTCAATTACATAAATTCGTCTATTTAATTTAAGAAATTGTCTATTCAATAAATAAATTTGCCTATTTAATTTAATTAATTCGTATATTCAATTAAAAATTGTCTATTCTTCATTTTAATTATTTTTATTTTTTAAATATTTTTATAAATCTTTTATTTTAAACATATAATCGGTTAAATATGGCATAAAATTTAATATAACAGTAACATTTCACATGCATCAATGTGATTTATGAAGCTTAATATATCTGAAAGTGAAAAATCAAAACGTTCCAATACACACCTTTAATAGTCATAAAGTTTTCAGATTTACTAGTAACTGGTGTGGGATCATATTAGCTGGATACTTATAATCAAGCATATAAGTACATCGTAAATTTAAATTTCACAAATTATTTATAAAAAAATACTTATTATTGGACCGAATTTGTTGCTATATTTAAATAAAACTTGAAATCTGCTGTGCTACTACATTAACGATACTGCGAATCTTGTAACTTGACAAGTTGTACAATTTATATATTGAAAATTACAATTAAAATATTTTTTAATTATGTGTATACAAAGGAAGTCTTTTAAAACAAATGGCATTGATTTTTTATTGCTGTAGTTAATTTATTCAATAAATAAATTCATATATTTATATCTGTAAACCAAAACGAAATACTATGAATTACATAATAGTACACGTGTAACATATCCATAATAATCAACAGTTCAAGTTAATTATATATCCTCTGAAATGTTAAACTCCTAAAATCTATTGGGGTCCCAATAGTAAGAAAATTGAAGCAATAAATTTACAATTCCCTACTATCGTTTTCAATAATCAGCTGCGTTACTTCAAAAACCCCTTGATAACAAAGAAAATTAATTCCCTAACGGTTAGGGTTTGAAGTACTTTTCCATTAATAATACCGTTGAACCTTAAATCAAGCTATTTCCAGAATTTGATGCACGCTCCATTTAGCTGATGGCCTTTGTAGAACTCAATAGGTATAAATTGAATTAATAAATATCTGTTTTATCTTCAGAAGGTAATAATTGGATTCATTAATAATATCCGTTAGCGAACAATAGGACTTTATCAATCAAAGTACATAATTATGAACAATGTAGCATTGGGGAAGAAAAGACTCTCCATTGTAATTCGGTCGCCAAATGGATTGCCAAGTACGGTGCCAATTGGCGCCGTTGGAGTTAGGAAAATGTCAGTACATCTTCAGAAAAGATTCGTACTTTATCAGAATATTTAATTATGAATAATGTATTATTTCAGAAGAAAATAGATTCTACATGTAAATGAGAAATTGCGTATTATTGTTTGATTACCCAATGGTTGGCAGTCGCCAACAACGTGCCAAATGGCCTCGTTTGGAGTTAGTAAAACGTCAATGCATTTTCAGAAAATAATCGAACTTTATCAAAATATTTAATTATGAATAATGTATTATTTCAGAAGCAAAGAGAGTCAACGTGCAAAGTAGAAAATATGCATTATTGTTGGATTACTCAATTGTTGGCAGTCGCCAATAATGTGCCAAATGGCGTCGTTGGAGTTAGTAAAATGACAATACATCTTCAGAATATATCTTCAGAAATAATCAAACTATATCAAAGTATTTAATTATGAATAATTTATTGTTCCAGAAGAAAATAGATTTAACTTGTAAATGAAATAATATGCATTATTGTTTGATTACAGAATTGTTGGTAGTCGACAATAGTGTGCCAAATGGCATCGTTGGCTTAGAGTAAATGCTGAAATTTTATTTTGGAGTAAAAATATTGGAAATTCACCAAATTTGACAATAATTACTATTAATTAGTAAAAATGCTTTAATGTACGCAGATATAAGTTGATCAATTGTCTTAATTATATTGAAGTATTACTATCGATTATATAAATTGACCGTCTCACCATGTATCCAGTTTTCACCATGTTTTGACTTATATAATAGTCAAACCTCGGTATAACGAACCCGGGATATAACGATCCCTCGGTTGTAACGAACTTTTCAATTGGTCCCAACCGAACTCCTATGTCACTAATGTATTTTCAAATGCTTATAACGATCTTCAAAAGTAAGGAATTCGGATGTAGCGAACTAAAATTCACACTTTTCCAGTTTAGTTTCAGGTTTTTCTCCAAAAATTTTACTCACCCCGACCACATTCCTTACCCTTTGTTCCTTAACTGGTTTAGCATACATTCTTAGCCTATTCCTTTCATTCAATTGCTAAAGATTATCGTTTAACTTGTGGACTTCGCGTAGGTTTAAAATCGCTCCTGTTTGCTAATGCCTTTTCCATTGAGGATAAAGCGAAAATTATTAAAAGAATAGAAAGCGGTGATTATCTTTTATCTACAGATATTGCATACGAAGGGGATGTTAGTTCAGGTCCTTCAATTTCTGATGCTAAAGGTAAGGCAGCTGTGAACATTTTGCATAATTTCTTTGCAACAGAAACTGTGGATAAGAATGTAATGGATTCTTTTGATGCTTTCAACAAAAAAAATCAAAACTTCTTTTCATACTTTAGATAAATAAATTTAAGTAGTAGTAAAATTAATTTAATTGTTTTTTAAGAACAAATATTTCTTTTACTTTATTATTGCCCATTACTAATTGCAGTTCAGTTTAAGTAATTTGTTTCGCACAAAACGTGTTTAAGGACTTTAGGAAGTTTTTATATCGTCAATTTTTGAAAATTCGGATATAGTGAACCCTCGGCTATAGCGAACTTTTGAACCAGTCCGTTGAGGGTTCGTTATAACGGGGTTTGACTGTAATAGAACATATAATATGGATAGAATACAGATTAAAAAAATATATAAAAGTGTTTATTACTGTAAGATACAAACGATATAAATAGAATTATTTTAAGAACAATGAATATCAAATACGCCATTTTCTTGTTTCAAATCATGTAAGTAGTAAAAGATTAATTCAGCGAAATTATTCCAAATTTCGTATTCAGATTCGGTTGCCACTCATTAATCTAACTCCGGCAACCGATAGTTTTTGAAACAAATTTCGCGTGTTCCAGAAGTTTCCAGAACGATAAAAAAATGTTGATCAAACGATTTTATTTTTTTAAAAAAAGAACATCTAAAGCAGATCCTTTCCCTCAATTACAGACTGCACTTTAAAAAATGAAGTTTGCAAAGAAGAATACACATAAAAAGAACCCAAATATTCGACGAATAAAAAAAATAAAAAGTTCTTTGAACGCAAACGATCCTAAGTCGGTTTATTCTTATGTTCTGGAAGGGATACTCGCGCGAATTAAAGTCCGTTTTATCGTCTGCTTGTTTTGCATATCGATGTCCGCATTTTGTATTCTAAATCGCCGGAGCAATTTTCTTTTCCTATACTTTTATCCCGTTATGTTAAAGCTTTTTCGGGGTTTTTATTCTTCCTTTTATTTCTTTTGTGCGCTTTTATCACTGTGATTGTAACGGATAGGAAGTCCAGGAAATTCCAAAAAGAAAGTATAAGAAGGGAAATTCGAATTGTGCATGAAATCGCCTTTAATAGTTTTCTAATAGCTGAAAGAATTTTTTTTTCTTAAAAGTTTTTATATTGCATTTTTAAAGGTATTGTGTGAAGTTTTGTTTATTCAGCAGTATATATTTAAAGGGAAAATTGTCTGATAAAACAAACTATTATTTTTAAATTTGAAAATCGTTCTTACAATAGATGATTATGTTTGGATATTCGAATGATTAAGTGTGTGATAAATGCCTTTTTAAACACTGAACTTTTGCAAACATGTATGTTAATATTTATAAACAATATTAGGCTTTATATTTAAAAAAGTTTTTAAAACATTCCTGTATATAATTTAATAGAAATAAAATTATGACATCGCGTTTGTTATTTTATTACCCAGTCAATATTTAGTTTTTTACAATATTTAATTCAATAATAATTTTTAGAAGAATCCTAACTATAATTTTAGAAAATAAAATCGAGAATTTTACAATTCTTTTTTTGTACTATCTTCCCTTAAAGACCACATAAAAATTTCTTTAGAAATTTTAACAAACATGAACCTTGCCACAATGAAGTCCAAGATATCTATCTAAACTTCTAGTTATATATATCAAATAAAATACTAAGAGAGGACGAATGTACGTTAAATTTGTCGTTGATTTAAATATCCTTATGTTGGTCGTTTGTGTTTCAGTTTGAAGAATGAGGTTCCAAATGAGATTTTGTTCCCTTTATCTTGTGTATGATTCTAAAATTACGAGGCAGTATGGCCCAGTCTTAGAAGTTGGATACATTCCGTCACCAATAGCCTATTGCGTGGCTATAATGGAATGTAGATTAATATATTAATCAATATTTTTTAAACTGATTATTGCATTAGACAATACAAATGGAAGAATTTATATTGTAGTTTTTATTATGTGTAACATCAATCATCTGAGTAGTTAGGAAAATGCCAAAAAAGTTGTGTAGCATGCAAAATAATTTACTTTGTTTTTACAATGCATGTATTTTATATATATTTCTATATATTAATGGATATATATTTCAGATACACCTCAATGCTTATATTTGAAAAAATATTTAAGAATAGAATATTTTTAGGAATTTAAAGTCTATATGGAATGCTGAAAAACCTGAAGATCAATCAGTATATGTCTGTAAAAGTCCAAAACTCTTAAAGGTTTTTAAAATTTCATTTAGATTTTATTATCAAATACATCAATTATAACATCGTAAATACAATTCTAAAGTATCCAATGCATTGCGAATTCCCCGTTACAAATATAAAACAAATAATACGTCTCCTATTAATTGTTGGATGATTAACGCCCCTTGAAAAACAAAACAAATCCAGCCAATCCCCAAACAAGTTCGAAAGAGTTGACCAATCAGCTTACCCAAACCCTGTAAACAATATGACGTCACAGCGACCATTTCGCCAGAACCGAGCTAAACTAGACGTTCCATTTAACGCTACCAGCCACCAACAAATCGGATTAGTTGGTGAACCATGCCCACCAGATGGCGCCGACATAGTTCGATGACGATGAAAAAGAAGCGAGAAATTGATTTCCCTTACCTTGGCTGTCTGCTGGTATGACATCCGGACTTTCTATTGTCGAATCAATGGACTCTTCTTTGTAGTTCTGTATGGGCAGTTCGCACCTGGTAGTGGGAAGAAGATGAAGAAAAGCAGATTCATTACACACAAGGTGATTGAGGTCTTTGATTGGACGGGAGATGAGAAGTGGGCGGGTTTATTTGTGTAGGCTTTTTGGTTTGACGTCATGTTTGGATTGGGTCATTGAAGATGTTGTTTATTGGAGTGAATATTTGATTAGTGTGTTCGGGAGTAGGGTTGTCCTAGCAATAGAGACAATCTGGATTGGCATTGAAAATTACGTTTGGGGTGGATTTTTATTGAATTGAATATTTGTGGTTTTCCGAAAGAAGGATAGTATAACAATAAGAAAAAATAGATTTTATGTTGAAAATTAAAATGGCTGAAATAAATCAGAAATTTGTGTGAAAAAATTAACACAGTTTTATTATTTGAAATAAATTAAAAATCTCCCTATGCGAAAATATTAATTATTTTCAAGAAGACGAATTTTCGCTCAGAAAAAAAGCTTTAAAATATATATAATACTTAGTAAAATATAAGAATTTTGATCTTAAACTAGAAATCTTGTAGAAATACAAAATGATGTATGCTAATTTGTAGTTTTAGATATAACTACCCGATATGTCTAAAATTATATTTTCAATTTCCTGTAATGCACAAGTTTGAATTACAATATCTATATACTAATACCAAAACATGTATCTGTATACTAATTCAATCAAGTGTGTTTTAACCAATGAGTTAATATAAAAACTGGAGTTAGGACTCCCATTGGGGGAAAATGTACTTTATCGTGGCACGCGGTTGAATATTGTTCGGAAGACAAATTAGAAGAAAATATTCTACCTTGGATTTTGCACCCTTAGTCGTATTGCATTTGTCTTGAATTTTTTTTTTTTTTTTTTGTAAGTATATAAATATAGAAGCAAGCAAGTATGGAAAAAAATTAAATGTGTAAAATTTAATGTATTTTTGTAAGCCAGATATGTGCTTTTAAAACTAGAATGTATGCATTTCAGTCTATGTCAAACACGGTGCGAAATAACTATTTTTCTACTTTGGCTCAAAATGGTGTAAAGCGGTCGCGAACACTTGGTCTTCTCTCCAATTCTTATTTTAGCTTAGTGGTTTTATATTTGACTTGTAAATTAATTTTAAAAATAAAATTGTACAATTCTTTGATTAAATAATAAATTTTCCAGTAACGTCTGTGTCTGTAACGTTAATGTCTATAACGAAATGTCTATAATATTAGTTTAAGCTTCCCGTCCTTGTGTTTACTTAACAATGCTGAACTTATTTTTTAAACTAAAATATCGATATACTGAAATATCGATATATCGGGAATATCAATATATCGAGAATATCGAAATATCGGAATATCTATATATCGGAATATCGATATATCGGGAAAAATCGATGTATCGGGAATATCGATATATCAAGAATATCGATATATCGGAATATCTATATATCGGAATATTGATATATTAAAAATATCGATATATAGGTACATCGATATATAGGAACATCGATATATCGGAATGTGGATATATCGGAATATCGATATATCGGATATCAGCAATCTATTGATACATCAGCAATGTATATATTCAATATATAGATATCTATACATTAGCAATATGAATGTATCTGATATATCGATTTGTTAGAAATATTAATTAATCGGAAAATATCAATTATTGGCTGGCGATTAATCGCGATGGCAGGATGCGATCATCGCCAAAGCCTTCTGAATACACGAAAATAATTCAAAAACTTGATTATTAAATAACAAGAATTTAAACAAAATTTTTTTTTTAAAAGTTATTCAAAATTCAAACTAAATACTAAGTTTAATTTTTGCTATAATAAATATCAAATCGATTGGAATATTAATACAAGTAATTTGACATTCTTTTTTTGCTTAACTGCAGTTACAGAAGCAGCATTCTAAACGAACCTCCAAGCCACAATTTTCGGAATAAAAATGGCGGAAGAAATCATCTTTACGATAAAGTTAATCCATAGCTGACCTTATTTGTGTTCCATTCTTATTTCTTATGAAAATAAATTGCCCAAGGGTTTAGTTATCCCTCATCACAACAGAAAACTTATTTATCCCTAACCACAATCGAAAAAATACGTACTTCACTGGTGAAATTGAATTTCCATGATTTATACAACTAGAACAATGTTTATAACAACAAAGAAAACGCGCGCTAGTTTATGATGTAAATATAATACTGAAAGCTCGAATTTTTCATAAAGCATAGTATGAATATATTATTGTTCGTCTTTTGTGTTTTTTAAATTAATATATAAGAATCTTGATATCTTGAAAAATTGTATATATTAATAAATTATATCATGAATACAATTTGACGGTTGTACAAAAGATGTTTTTTTTTTTACACCTTGGGGAATTTAGATGTTGCTAAACATTTAAATTGGTTATTTATTTTTTCGAAAAATGATTATTGTAAATTTTTTACTTACTTTTCTTGTTTAGTCTCTTCGGATTCTGGAAAGAAAAAAAAAGTAAATTTTATATTTTAACAAATCAGATTAATTACAATGTAAATAGTTCATGTTATAATTGTAAAAAACGCTTTATAAAACTACAAGGTTAATTAATTTATAAGGAGTATAATAATTTATAACGCAATAAAAATATTTTTTAAAATCATAACAGTTATAAATTTATAAGGGGGTGGATGCTATGAAATTAAATATTTATCGGATCATTTATTACCGTTGGATTTTGATTATTTAAAAATATTGTTCAAAATATTTCGTCAAATATTTTGAGTGAAGGTATTATAAAGATTGAAATCAGGTACAAGAAATTTAGGTTATTGAAATAAATATATAAATTTGAAAAAAAGTGTATACTTTTTTTTATAAGAAACTAGCAAAAGTACCCGTTCTACGCACAGGGATAAATATACTAACGCCAAATGCCAGGGAATATATATATTTCATCTTCTACTACGAAAAATCGTATTTTTTTATTAAATTAAAATTTAAAATGTCTTTATTTTCAATAAATTAGAAGTTTAAAAAAATATCTCTATACGACTTGGTTTTTAATACACAGACAAAAATCAAATAATTTCTGTATTGTCTCTCATAAGGTATGGAGTTTTAAAAAATTTAAACATTCCTGCACAAAAATATTTTTAGAAATTAATAGGAATTTCCTTTTTGTACGGGTATATATAGTTTCATGAAATCCCATAATAAAAAAACGATGCTTTTAAAATCCTTAACTCCAAGTGGAATCAGCCGATGGGTTTGGTTAATTAACGCTGCACAGTGGGCTATTGGTAACGGTTCGGAGCCTACCTCGAAGGAAAGACCCGGGAACGATGCCTCGTATTTTCGAACCATGGTCAGATGACGAGGAAACATCTGAACTGGCACACAACGACTTCAATAGACGTTGGGACTTTGGACCCCGATCCAATTTATCGTGCACCAGTCCCGTATACACGCCATTAATTTTTGCAGATGTTCTGGACGACTTTTCTAGTATTTTGTAGCGAAGCTGGCAACCCTCCGATCACGAGATCACTACTTTTTTTTACTTTTCTTTGTCAAGTCCATCGCCTAGGATCAAACCAGCAATCTTCGTATTCCCAACTGACGCCTTTATCCCCTCGGCCATGGAGGCCTATCAGCCGATGGGTATAACTAATATAATATCGTGCAGACGAAAGTCAGACGTTTCGTGCGTGCCGATTTTTAACCCAATCCCCTGCTCACGTTTGTATCACGTGGAAAGGAGTGTAGCAATATACGCTTCCGCTTCCATAACTCAGCGTAGAATCAATCTATATGGATAATTAACATACCATCGTGTAAAAGAAGGTCGGTCGTTTCAACTGTGTAGGACTGTCCCCTTCTGAACTTCGTACCGATTAAGTCCCAATACAGTGCGGTATGTTTCTAACCGATTTCTTTTTAACACGGATGTCGGAATTTATTCGAGTCATGACTATAATTATATTTTATTTTTCAGTGCTTATTTTAATCGAAGAAATTTTAATTACTGTTGCCATCATTACTGAAAGATTACTGTATTATTATAATAATTATTTTATAGGAATAAGTATTTACATAGAACTATGATTTTGTTTATATAAGGAAAAAATATTAAATTAATTAATAAACAAAGCGCTACAATCTTCATTTTTATATTATGTTTTTAAAAAAAATCATCAAAAAGGGTTTTATTAAATTGAAGTTTTAAAGCATTAAATTTGAGCTTGATTTTTAATGAAACTTCTGAATCAATCTCTCTATTGAAATGTTCTTAAGCAGTATGGAAGTGAAAAAGGAAGACTGTTTAAAGATGTTTAAACAAAAAAACAGAAATGTTTAAAGATGAATAAATTAGGAAATTTGATCGTGAACTTCCATGATTTAACTTTCAAAGTAATCAGAATTTCCCGTTTCCTAGTATTGCAATTGTGATTTGACACCTTCCAAATACCTGTTCCAATGGATCATTCAGGCTACATCTTTGCAATATCTTCGAATATAAACTTGGGTATTTAATTAGTAGTTCGCATTTTTGATCTTTGGCATACTAAAATAAAAAAGTAAATTGCAGCCAAAATAAACCTAAACGTTTTTTTGCAAATAAACTGCCTCAAATTCAAAATAAAAGTCAGAATAAAATTAACAGCCTGTCATAAATACTCAACCAAGAAGAGTATGTTTTAAAAGACTACCCAACTTTCTTTTACTTTGTTCAAATGCCCATGTGTTAAAAAATTCCAATAAATACTACATGTTATTATAGAAGAATAACCACATATTTTAATTTTGCGTACTTTTTTTTATTTCCGGATCAATGTAATAAAGAATATGTATTCAAAAATTCTGTACTGATTTTATTAAACAATTTTTTCTAAAATATTGGTTTTGTAATACTATTGTTATCTATTGTTAAATTTTTAGGCCAATATAAAGTTATTTAAAGTAAATTTTTTTAAAAATTACAACTGCAAATACCATTATTTATTATTTTCCGCGTTATTTTCATGCCTTTCCTGCGTTTTAGCCCAATTTCTAAGATTACCGGTTGTTTGTTTTGGATATAATTGACGTTAAGCTTACCATAACCTTTCCTACCAGAACTGTTTAATTTACTGACTAATGACGTCATAAAGATGGCGTTCCTGGGAATCTTGTTTTCAAAACTGCCAACGGATGCAGCCACCCTAATTTCCCGTTCACTTGCAGTTTGGATATGTTTTACAAAACTTTTTTAAAAATAAAATAAAGCTTATATTCTTCCTAATTTAAGCTGACATCATCAAAACAATTATTCAGCAATGGATTGATTGGTCAAAACATATCCAATCGTCAAAATACAAATTACGGATGCAACAGATTTTTGTAAACAAACTGATGTTGCCATTTCGCGAAGAGAAAAATAGCATTTTTTAATCACCGCGTAAGAGAATTATATATCTAGATATTTCAGCTAACATTAGAGCCACATAACTTTATTAAATAAGTAGTACTTAATAAAAAAATTACGGGGCATATTAAAACCGCCCTTAAGTATACAAATAAAAACATATTAAAAATATAATTTTTCATGTAAAATATTAAAAAAAAATTTGCATATATTTTGGATATTTTGTATAATGTATAATTTATTTCATTTATAGCAAAATAAATTATATATTTGCTTCATAGTCAAACGAATTCCATTAACAGAAACTTAAAAGTAAGCAAATTAATAACATTATTCAACTGAAGTTTTAAAAGCAAGTAATATAATTTAATCTAGAAAATAAGACATACTTTATTAAAAATAATTTGTATAATTCAAAACTTTAGTTTCGACTACGTCAGCACGGCCATTGAATTTTCATACTTATAAAGGTTCTAAAACACCAGTCATTATGAAAATGGAATATTTAATAATGTTTTAAACTTGTTATACGTATTCACTGCATAAACCAACCGACTGTTAAATCTAATTAGGCAATCACAGTCTTTGCAATTAAGTTTTCGGCGAGGTAATTTAACAGTTTGGAGTAAAAATTTATTATAATTATGGAAAGTTTATGTAAATATCCTCAGGAGAAATTTTAGGTACAAATCTAATTTCTCAAAAGTGTAATTCTGAATTTATACAAAGACTAAGAAGCTGATTGAAGCTACGCCAATAAACGCCAAAACAATACGCCAACAATTTTTTTAAAAAAAGAGATAACTTTTGAATTGCCTTGCTGGTATAAAAGTATACTTTATTAGTATATAAATTGGTTAATCCAATAAAAGTTGCGTAGGAAAAAATTGATTGCACAATTGCCATTGCGTTGTACAAATTTTATTATTATTTTGTAGTATGAAAAATTAACTAGTAAAATATATATTTAATAGTTTTCAAGTAAACTGTTCTGATAATCGATTTTCTAATTTTGTCTTGCATTGGTTATTTTAAATGAAATCGATTTCCATAAAATGTATCGGTACTGATATGTTAGAATTAAGAATTTTTATTTACTGGAAGTTTTTCGTTTCGATTAAAAATATAAAATACCTGCAATTGTATTAGAAAAGGTATTTCTAGTATATTGTTATACTAGAAATTATATTGATTTTTAAATAAAGTATTTTTTATGAGTATAGTTATACTGGAAAAGTTAGTAAGTAACACTAGTATTTTTTTGGAATAATACATTAAAATATATTAAACTTACACTATACTATAATATATTTAAAAAATTACAGTAACCGAAATTGTGTTATTATAACAAAATCGGTACTTTTAGTGCATCATAACAAAATTTATGCTCTGGCAGAGGAAACAATACATTTTTATTGGTAAATACATTGTAAAATCGGGGGAAAATATTGTTGCTGTAATGATAGGTATATTTCTGTATTGAAAAGCGTAATGTTGTATTCGGAACTGCATTGTTGTATAAAAATCTGTATTGTTGTATAGGAAACTGTATTGTTGTATACGAAACTGTATTGCTGTATTCGCAATAATAATAATACAAGGGGGCGAAGCACCCTGCTAAATTTAAAATAAAAATAGAAAAATAAAATAATCTTTCTAAAAAAAAAGATAAACCGACTTTAAGGAAAACACACTAAAAAGTAAAAAATATTTTTTAATTTTACGAACGCATTGAAAAAATGTGAATTTTTTAATGTCAACTTTATACTTATTATTATTTTTTGAAGTTGGTGCCAATTTACAAAAATCATAACTACAGTTTGGCGCCGATTTCAAAAAGTTGTAATAAGTATAAAATTGATATTTAATAATTCACAATTTTCAATGCGTTCTTAAAATGAAAAATTATTTTTTACTTTTTAGCGCATTTTCCTTAAAGTCATTTTTCCTTTATTTAGAATTTATTCTAAAAACCTGTTGATGTTTCTATACCCTGTCAGCCAAAATCATCTCAAATTAAGCCTAAACCATAATTCAAAACCTACACACCAAAAAATAAAGAAGAAAAAACAACACCATGAGCGAAATAATTTTACAGAAAGAGACACCTCCATGTTTATTTAACAAAACCCAATCAAGATTAAGAGAAAAAGGAATCCAACAATGCCAAAGGAAGCCTTCTCATAAAGAAAGCACGCACCTGTTCAGGAGACAATTTCCGAGCGGAATTTGATTAGACAGGATACAAGAGATCTTCCCCCGTTTGGCGACAAATTTCCCAGAAGGATTCAGAGGAATTATTTTTCTAAACGGATAATAAGAGGAGTGTTTGAATTTCGCCAAACGAAAAAATAAATAATTCTCACAATGGAACAGATTCTAGTTGAAGATGCCAGCTTGAAATGTTGTTGTATGAGATTTTAAATGTTGTAGCTTTGAGATAAGTATAATTGGTTTCGAAAAATCCGGATTGTACTGGATGTTATTGAATGTTTTCTTTTGTTAAAGTCTATAAGGATTGAAGTGTTAGTATTTTATTGAAATCTATTGAAGCTATTTGTTATTTTTTAGGATTATTTCGGCATCTTAGGGAATTTGTCCCGACGCTGCTTCAAAATGGAGATATAAAGATTGTCTAATAATCAAAACTAGATTATTAAATTATTTAAAATATAAACTACTAGTATTATTTTAAAGAGGACTATCATAGAGTGCTATTTAAATCTATACAAATGTTTCCTTGAGTGTATTATCTTTTGAAATGTTATCTTCATATATTATTACAGAAATCATTTTTCGATTTAAAATTTTATTATTTTTAAAGATTATTTTCAAAATGGATGATAGTTATCTAATATAATATTTAAAAAAAATATACATAACAGTCGAATTGCTAAAGCCTCTTCTTTTGGCGAACGCTGGCGGTTTGGATTGGCGCGATTTGGCGGTTTTGGTTGGCGTGCTTTTTAGTCAGTTAAAAATGAGAAGATTATTTATTTTATTTTTCAAATCGGAATCCAAATTGACATTAAATACTTTATTTTAAAACTAGTATTCACATGATTCAAGTTGGAAAAGTTCCAACAATTGGAAAATCAACAACCACGATTTTACATAGCTAAGTAGGCTTTGAAGATGTTCTGGAAGGTAGAATTAATCGCGATTTCGGTTTTGTAATTTTTGATTTGACGAATAATTGAAAATGTACTCACAAGTACAGAATAACTCTTAGTATAACCATAGAGTAATGATACAAATAGAGGAATAACAATGCTGATTTCCGTGTGTCCATCATTGAAACCACGTGATAGGTGGAAATGCCAATTCATTCATGCGCCAATATTACTTGGCAGGCCTTGGCGACTTTAAGAACTTAACGGGATCGAAGTATTGTAATATGGTTTTGTGTTTACTTTTGTATTTAAATTTCGTTTTTTTGAACGAGTGGCACAATTTAAGAGAGTTTAACATATATATTAAGGAGATTTTTTTACTTTGTAGTTTTGAAATAATTGCATTACGTTTTTATGTAAAAAATGTACTATAAGCGAAGTTTTTTCAATTGTTATTTCGTATACTTCAATAAGAAAATATGAACAATAAAACCTGAGAAATGTAAAGAGTTTCGCTTCTTCGAGTATTGAACACAAATAAAATATTTTCGTTTCGTTAATGAAGAGAAAATATTTAGCGCATATTGTTTGAAAATAAGTAAATACGTACATATATGTTAAGAAGTTGAATATGGACATAACTCCTTATCACCAAAAAAGAAGAAATGCGCCAAATTTGAAACTCATGCAGATGTCTGAACGCCAAATGTGGCAGCGCTATAACCACGTGATGTTGGTTTTTCTTTTCAATGTTGACACCGCGGCCTTACGAGAGTCTGGTATTAAAGGCGCTCTCTATTTAATATTACAACTCTCTGAGTATAAATAATCATAATACCTAATCCATCATTGAAAACCGATACATTCGATGCTTATTATGGTTCCGATTACATATGTTTGACTTTTGAAAAAGACATGTACTCAAAAATGAATACAATGATTAAAAACAGCAGTTACTCGCCTACATAGGATGCCTTCATAAATCACTGTCAATAATCTATTTTAAAAACTTATAGGAAATATATGAAAATATTCGCATTATATATTACAATCCATTTGGGAGCAATATATAACTTGCAATTGAGCTCCTTTCACAAAAAAATATATATAAATCTCTTTTAAAATATTACAACCTACCATCTGAATATATACTCTGCACTTCATCTTCAGAAAACCGTTTCTGGACATAATACTTTGTCAAACTCAGCACCACAAAAAACTCCCAAGCCTCTTTGTGGAATGACACAATCGTTTCATATTACCAACCCGCCCCACGGAATGGGATGAAGCTTGATAGTACACGATCAGTTTCAAAACGCGACCATAATTTCAAATCCCAGGATTTTTCTGGAACCAGAACCTGCAATCTTGAAAGCAAAGAGAGACATATTGCTATTCTCACCATATACATTTGGCATATGGGGCGAAAAAAAAAAGTTTTTTTTGGGAGTGCTTATCTAAATCGTTGCAAAAATGTCTTATTTTCTTGAAAATGGGTTTTCGAGGTTTCTTAAAGAAAAGAATTCCTTTGAAGCCGCCAATCTCTATGATGTAGTATCCAAAGAACTCAAAATGTTTGTATGACTTAATATGTTCAATATACAATGCTCAAGGCCCATTCTACACAGGCGAGATAAACACGCGCGAGATTTAGCATACAAACCACATGGTTTGTATCCACCTATCGCAGAGATACCTGCAAAAGCTCGCGCGGCTTTAACATATTCGTGTCGAATGCAGATAGTTGTTATATTAAATAGAGAGCGCCTTCAATGCCAGACTCCCGTAAGGCCGCGGTGTCAACATTGAAATACAAAAACCAACGTCACGTGGTTTTAGCGCTGCCACATTTGGGGTTCTGACATCTGCAGGGGTTCCAAGTTTGGTGCACTTTCTTCTTTTTTGGTGATAAGGCGTTCTGTCCGTATTCAACTTATTAACATATATATAGGTATTTACTTATTTTCAAACAATTTGCGCTAAATATTTCCTTTTCATTAACGAAACGAAAATATCATTTTCTTTGTGTTCAATACTCGTAAAAACGTAACTCTTTATATTTCTCCGGTTTTATTGTTCATATTTTCTTATTCAACTATACAAAATAACAATTGAAAGGACTTCGCTTATGGTAATTTTTTTTACATAAAAACGTAATGCAATTATTTCAAAAGTACAAAATAAGAAAAATATCTATTAAACTCCCTTAAATTGTGCCACTCGTTAAAAAAAACTATATTTAAATACAAAATGAAACACAAAACCATATTACAATACTTCGATTTCGCCTAGTTCTGAAAGTCTCCAAGGCCTGCCAAGTAATATTGGCGCATGAATGAATTGGCATTTCCACATATCACGTGGTTTCAATGATGCACACACGGAAATCAGCATTTTTATTCCTCTTTTGTATTATTACTCTATGGTCGAATGGGCTAAGGCGGTACATTGATATAGTATGGCTTCCTTTAATTGAGTAACGCCTTTTAAAATTGATCCCAACGAACCAGCAAACGAGCTTGGGAAAGTTGACCAATTGGCATATGTTAAACGTATAAATAATGTGATATATCATCAGTCTTTCAGCCAGAGCCAAACTTTAGTATTTGTATTTATGTCATTTTAAAAATTAGGAAAAAACTAGCATGCCCTTTTTGACAATTATCGCCTGAATTGGACCCCCCCCCCCTCTTCCCCCGATCCCCACACAAACACCCGTTTATTGTAAGGACGAAATATTTCAGCGTATTTCTTATAGCCAAAATAATCATAAAAGTTAACGCTTCTTCTCATTCATAGATGGCAGCATAATCAACATTTTGTTAAAAACATACGTTTAAATGAATTCTTTTAAACGGATTAAAAAAAAAGTTAATATTTATGAGAGGAACATACGATTCGTCACTGCTTTCGAAAATTCTCTTTCTTTTGACACTTCATGTGTTAAGATCTATTGAGTACAAGAGCCGTGAAAGGGATCTTTACTACAAAAATAATAAATATGACGGGATTTTTTTATGTCGAGGTACAGATAGAATAGTTTTATGCGAAATGATATTTCAGCAGATTTTAGAAATAGCCGAGTTATAATAGAATAGTTAGAAATAGAATAATTAGCCTAAGCAAAATTTGCTTAAAGAATGAAGTTAAAAATGAAAATCCTCACGTGGCATCTGGATGATGGATGACACGGGATGCCAAATGTATAATTTGTCTTTTTACTAAAAGAAAAATCTTTTTACTAAAAGAAAAATTTTTTACTAAAAGAAAAATCTTTTTACTAAAAAAAAATATTTTTACTAAAAGAAAAAAAAAAATACTAAAAGAAAAAAAAATTACTAAAAGAAAAATCTTTTTACTAAAAGAAAAATTATATATTTGGCGATATACAAATTGATTCTATATGTAGCAAATAAAATATCAAAATATATTTAAAATTTCAATAACGGTTTGGGAAAGGATGACACCTCAAAATCACTTTTAAAAATTAGTTGGGGTAGAGTAAGGCTTCAACGGCGTCCATAGAAGGAACTGGTTAGGATCATTCCAGAAGTTATAGTTAGAGTTCAGTGATGATAACACTACAAACTTTTGGTTTGGTTTGGTTTGTTTTAATTAACGTCGAACTAGAGCTGCACAGTGAGCTATTGGCGACGGTTCAGGGCCTATCTCGAAGGAAAGACCCGGGAACGATGCCTCGTATTTTTGAACCATGGTCAGATGACGAGGACAACACCTGAGCTGGCACGCGGCGCAACCTCAATGGGCGTCAGGACATTGGACCCCGAACAGATTTATCGTGCACCAGTCCCGTATACACGCCAGTATAATTTGTTGGATGTTCTGGACGACTTTCTAGTATTTTTGTAGCGAAGCTGGCAACCCACCGATCGCAAGATCACTACTTTTTTTACTTTTCTATGTCAAGTCCATTTCACGGATTCGAACCACCTATCCTCTGATTAGTAGCTGAACGCCTTACCAACTGAGCAACTGGGGTTCAATACAAACTTTTAAATGGCTTCTCAGAAAAAAAAAACGAATTGTCATTTTCCACGTCTGCGCTCTAAGACATCGATATACTTAAAAAAACAGTAATATAATAAAGTGAAATATATCAATTTACGGAATGAAATATTATCAAAATATTTCCCGCCATAATTGCCGGGTCAAAACGATCGACCCGTGACAATTCCCCCTCGCTCCTTCCATCCCTCATATTCCAAATCGATGGCTGACTCATCCCGAGCCCTAAATTAAAACAGGAATTTCAATTCCAATAAACTAGATTAATGAATGGCCTCCAATTCCGCGAAATGCCGAACGTCGTTAATTTGAAACCGGGAAGGGGCCGTGGAACCCTCGGCCCATTGTAGTGAGCTTGATTGGATTGCGCAAAAATATCCATCTTCGCTTGTTTGGCTTAATTGGAGCTGTAGCACTGGCCACGTTGATTCTTTTCGTTGTTTATGAGTTATTTGTTGTATTAAGTAAATTACTTGGCAACGGACAGAGTAAGATTTGATTTGATTGAGGGGCAATGCAGATGTCGTTCGGTTATATGGCTTTGGTTGGTTGGTTAATTAACATGGCTCTAGAGCTACATAGTGGGCTATTGGCGACGGTTCGGGGTCTATCTCGAAGGAAAGACCCGGGAACACTGAATTGTATATTTTAATCATGGTCAGGTTTGGTTTGATTAAATAACGTCGCACTAGTGCTGCACAGTGGGCTATTGGCGACGGTTCGGGTCCTATCTCGAGGGAAAGACCCAGGAACGATACCTCGTATTTTTGAACCATGGTCAGATGACGAGGATAATACCTGAGCTAGCAGCACCCAACGCCTTCAGTAGACGTCGATAATTTGGATCCCAATCAGATTAATCGTGCACAAGTTCCGTATACACGCCGATAATTTCTGAGGTTTTGGTTAATCACACTAGAGCAACACAGTGGGCTATTGGCGACGGTTCGGGGCCTATCTCGAAGGAAAGACCGGAAACGTATCGATGCTTCGTATTTTTTAACCATGGTCAGATGACGAGGACAACACCTGAGCTGGCACCTAACGCTTTCAATTGACGTCGGGACTTTGTGCCCCGATCAGATTTATCGTGCACCAGTCCCGTATGCACGCCGTTTATTTTTTGTGGATGTTTTGACGACTTTTCTAGTATTTTGAAGCTGGCAACCTTCCGATCACAAGATCAATACTTTTTTACTTTTCGCTGTCAAGTCCGTCGCACAGGATCGTACCAGGCATCCTCTGATTCCCAGCTGACGCCTTTATCCACGGGACCACGGATGCCCTTAACCATGGTCAGATGAAGATGGCAACACATGAACTGGCACCCCACGCAACCTCAATAGACGTCAGCAAATTGGACAGCGATCAAATTTAACTTAATCAAATTTTATCTATGTATAAGCACTACTTTGAGAAAACAAAATTATTTCGGATCTAGTTTTAAAACAAAGCTGCGAGATGTAGCTCGACTACTGCGCTACGATCGGTGCGCAGTATCATACACGCATCTTAATTTATCTGGTTTTGCAACTGAAATATTTACTTATCTGGTTCTGCAATCAACCGCTTTTTTACACCATAAAATGAATAACATGTACACTGCTAAAAATAGGTACTCAAAAATAGTAAAATGTATTCATTTTTGAGTACATTCAATGCTCATCATAGCTCCGAATACATAAGTTTCAATTTTGAGGAAGACATGTACTCAAAAATGAGTACAATGAGTAAAAAGAGTAGATGCTAGCCTACCATAGGCTGACTTCATAAATCATTTTCAATAATTATCGACAATTACAACCAAGACTTATTCGGAATCGAACTCATACCGCACCAAAGTTCAGTGCCTTATCCGTTGTACTACCAGGTCGACATGAAGAAATTATAAACAGAATAAATATCGACATCGAATAATGTAGAAAGCCATCTTCTAAACAACTATTTTAAGAGTTTGTCAAGTCGCTTTGTTAATATGTCTTGAACAGAAGCAAAAAATAGCGTTATTAAATCACACTGCGCATTTTTGAGAAAGTACACTTGCTTAAATTTGAGTACGTCATCGCTCATGTACGATGCAATTGTACTCAAAGAAAAACGAGTATGTTCAGGTACTTTCTTTATGTACTCTTTTTTTTTTACAATGTAAATGTTATGATTTCGCTTACTGATAAATCTATAGAAAAACTAAAAAAATAAATAAGATAATCTGAAAATAAAAAAAAATGGATGTATCTGGTTTTGAAACTAGACGACTCATATAAACTACACTTAAAAACTTTTGAAATACAGAAGTATCCTAAATTGTTTCCATTTATAAGTTTTTTAAACAAGCGAGTATTTTATTTTATATAAAATAAGTAGACAAAAACATAATTATTATTTATTTAGAAGATTGGCAATATTTCTCAAATACCCTTTATAATTGTTTTCGCAGATTTAAAATGAAAATAATTTTATATGTTTTCCATTATTTCGGAATCATGGAAAATTAGAATTAAAATTATGATAAATGGATGTAACAAAATACACAGACTTTATGAAATGCTGCTTCAATAATAAGCCATCGAATAAATTAAAATGTAATGTGTACATGGGTGATTAGTAAATAAAACGCGTGATATATTTGCATATTTTAAACATAACAATGTCATTAAATTTATAATGAAATGGATGACATTTTATGCAAAGTTAAACATTTAAAGTTTTGGTATACTCATTTCGGCTTATAGGGCAATACTCATTTCAATATAAATTGCTTCTTTTGCAATGCTTCACTAGTTACTTTGAATAATAATAATAATTTTATTCATTACTATGAACGTTTACTAGACTTTAACTTTTAATACAACAAAAATATTTATTCTGTATATCTATTTATTTTCGTGTGACAAAATATTTCAATAATATTTGCGTTTCTTTCAACCAATATTTAAAACTATTTGACTAAAGTAAAATCAAATGTAAGAAAAATGCGCGGTACAGATGTAGTATCGGACATTTGGCGCGCGAGTTTTTTTTTGGCATGTTTTATAGAGGCGATAAATTTATAGTATGGCATTGTTGGTATTTTTGATTCTTGTGGCGACTTTCAATCTGGCAACCCTCTGACGTCATAGCGCTGTTTAGCAATTTTTCGTCGCCAAAAACAAAAACGCGCCAAATGTCCTATTATACATCTGTTCCAAATGCGCTAAAGTGTATTTATTTTTTTATTATTTTTACGAATAAGTTGAAGTAATTGAATTATTTAATATCAATTTTATGCTTATTATTACAACTTTTTTGAAATCGAGGCCGAGATTTAGGTATGATTTTTGTAAATTGGCACCAACTTCAAAAAGTTGTAATAAGTATAAAATTGATATTAAATAATTCAATTTTTTCAACTTGATCGCTAAATTAAAAAAAAAATTATAATTTTACGACCAAGTTGAAAAAATTTAATTTTTTAATAACAATTTTATACTTATTACAACTTTTTGAAATCGGCGCTAAAATTTACGTATGATTTTTATAAATTGGCACCAATTTCAAAAGTTGTAATAAGTATAAAATTGATATTCAATAATTAAATTTTTTCAATTTAGTCGTAAAATTAAAAATTATTTTTTGCTTTTTAGCGCATTTTCTTAGAAGTCGGTTTTCTTTTATAAAAAAAAAAATATTTTATATTTTAATGTACAAAATTTAAATTTCTGAATAAAATTGTAATTGTTTCTTAGTTGAAACTTATTATTAATGTTTGGATAACTTTATGCATTTTTTTTAATGTTAAGCAGTTGCCATTTAAATTTGTAACTGTAGTATCCAAAACAAATAGAAAGCATTTTGGAACATGTGACATTGATAAATGCAATATAATTAATCTATTAAAGTTAAGCACCAGATTATATAAAGAATTCTAACTACACCACAGCTTAATGAAACTCCCAACCAAAAAAAAAAGATCGCCAAGCAACAATTATATTATCAACTGTCTTTTTCCTCCTCTAACTCGCTTCCTCTCCTATAATTAGGACCGAAATCCCGTCTAAATAACCGGAATTAATCACCAACGGAACCCCGCCAACCGAAATCCGATCAAATAAAACGCCCTTTAGTAACCGTGTGCAACTTCTTAACCTTTCCAGGCGCGCCAAATTGGCGCGATTGAGAGAAAAAAAATGGCGCAGATCCTGGAAACATCGGTTTAATTAATGTGCCTGGACGAGCCGGATCCAGTGACCAAAGGATCAGTATAATTAAGTGGTCCGGGAAGTTAAGGTAAAAGCACAAATTTGGTTGAAGTGTGTGTGGAACTTGTTGGTTAATTTGGAGGAACTGAAGTGAAACGTATGTAACGAATAAATTAAAAACTGTGGTTAAAGTTGGTGTTAAAATATCATACTGTTTCAATATTTAACTCTTAAGAGCTCGCGATTCTCCATGCAAGGTGAATAGAATTGAAAGCAAGCCGAATTACACAGATTCATACTGGAATGATATCTCTTACTATTAGGGATCGTCACTTATTACGTCTGACAGAGTCAAAAGAACTAACAAATGATCAATTCGATCAGATGATTTTGCTCATAGGGAGAAAAGGGTGACTGGAGGTTAGAATGGTTGTTGGTTTATTTTCTTTAATGTTATTATACCGATAGGGAAATTAGGAAAAATAAAAATGTTTTACCTAGAGTGAAAATATTTATGAAAATTAGACCTTAGCTTTTTACCGTACAATGTAAATGTATTAATGTGCCTCAATCAATTAGTGCAAGAAACAGACAGGATAATAGGGATATAAAGGAAAATAATCTGCACTTTTGTATGATGCACTGTAAGATACTTAAAAATTAGTATCTGGACCTGCTCGTTTTTCTTTGAGTACAATTGCATCGTAAATGAGCGATGACGTACTTAAATTTCAGTAACCCGTACTTTCTAGAAAATGAGTAGCGTGATTTAATACTGCTAAACTCAGCTTCTGTTCAATCCATCTTAAGAAAGCGACTTGACAAACTTAAAATATTTGTTCAGAAGATGGTTTTCCGCGTTATTTGAAGTCGATTCCTTAAATGGAAACCCAGTTATTACAAACTCAATTATCTTATTCCCATGCTTTTGATACACCTTTTTAACATTTCCTTTATTTCTGTGGTGCCTTTGGATATAGGTTCGATTCCCTGTAAGTCTTGTTTACATACACGGCGGTAATTTTCTGGATGTTCTGCACGACTTTTCAAATATTTTGTAGCGAAGCTGGCAACCCTCCGGTCACAAGTTCACTACTTTTTTGGTTTTCTTTGTCAAGAAGTCCATCGCGCAGGATCGAACTAGGAATCCTCTGATTCCCAGCTGACGTCTTTATCCACTAGTCTATATGGCTCCTCTGAAAACTGAAGGAGCTGTCTCGTTCTTGCACTCAAACCTTCACATATGAAAATGCCTTGCAAAATCTTATACTTTTACACCTCCACACGTTGATAACCGCCATATTAATACCACCTCCTTATCACCCACCAACCTGTCGTATCGACACTTCTTCACCAAGAAAAACAAACAAGAGCCCCCGATGGATAAAACAGTCTTGGATATGATGAAAATGTTTCGGTTTACTATCGTAAAAGCCGTAAACCACGGTTGTTTACGACGCGGGCGTCCAGCGTGTCGGTATACGTAAATCAGACCGTGTTGGGACTGATATGCCGCAGGGACATTAACCGTTTAGTGGCCCCACATAAAAATGGTTCCTTCGGTATAGGGAAAAACTGGGGCTGGATGTCGGATTGATGGGGAAAATGCACGTGATGTGGAGTTGTTAAAGTGTCTTAGGGTAGATTTAGTGGATATGGGTAAATGGCTGTTTTTTCCGGTAGTATTGAGTAGAGTTTTCTAATATATATTGATTTATGGGAATGTTGTTGTATTCATTTGATTTTTTTTAGGTATATATCCAGATTTGTAGTATTGTTAAATTTGAGGTATAAACATTTGAAACGTGTTTGTACTTTTTTTTTAATTTAATTATTACATCACTGTATTCTTCTTCGAAATTTTTCTAATATTCGAAATATTTAGTATTGTTAGAAATGAAATGTCTAATATTATTCGAAATTTCTAGTATTGGTAGAAATGAAGTGTCTAATATTATTCGAAATTTCTAGTATTATTTATTCAGAAGTTATAGTAATTTTTGAAATGAAATGTCTAATGTTATTCGAAATTTCTAGTATTGTTAGAAATGAAGTGTTTAATATTATTCGAAATTACTAGTGTTATTTATTCAGAAGTTCTAGTAATTTTCGAAAATTTATGTATTATTTGAAATGTTTAATATTATTCGAAATTTCTGTTATTATTTATTCAAAAGTTCTAGCATTATTTATTCAGAAGTTCTAGTAATTTTCGAAATTTAATGTATTATTTAAAATTTCTAGTATTATTCGAAATTTATAGTATTATTGGAAATTTCTAGTATTATTCGAAATTTCTAGTATTATTCGAAATTTTTACTATTATTCGAAATTTCTGGTATTATTCGAAATGTCTAGTATTATTTAAAATGTGCAGTATTTTTTAAAATTTCTAATATTATTTAAAATGTGCAGTATTTTTTAAAATTTCTAATATTATTTAAAATGTGCAGTATTTTTTAAAATTTCTAATATTATTTGAAATATTTAAAATTATTCTAAATTTCTAGTAATTTTCTAAATGAAACTATTAGTATTATTCGAAATGAAATTTCTAGTATTATTCGAAATTTCTAGTATTAATCAAAATGTCTAGTATTTTTTAAAAGTTGCAGTAATTTTCGAAATTTCTAGTATTATTCAAAATTTCTAGTATTTTCAAAAGGTTCTAGTTTATTCGAAATTTCTAGTATCATTCAAAATTTGTAGTATTATTCAAAGTTTCTAGTAATTTTCAAAATTTCTAGTGTTATTCAAAATTTCTAGTATTGTTCGAAATTTCTAGTATCATTCAAAATTTGTAGTATTATTCAAAGTTTCTAGTAATTTTCGAAATTTCTAGTGTTATTCAAAATTTCTCGTATTGTTCGAAATTTCTACATTTCCAAGTTGAGTGGGAAACTTTAAACGCTCTTATCTCAGAAACGTTATTTTTAGACACACCACTCGAAGATATCCAGCCCGATCAGAATTCAATAAATCCGAACGGAAATACATTGAATATGGATCTAAATTCGTATTGATTTAACAACACGTTTCGCTTTCCCGAAATATGACTATTTCATATGTACACCGTTTCTACATTGAGCATTCCACCTTCACAAAAATACATACGCATCCCCAAATATATAAACCCAAACATTCATTCCCCACAAAATACTTTCAATTTAATATTTCCACATTTCAAACCCAAAAATAGTGAGGTACAATTCAAAATAATAAAAACGGTTCCTCTTCCATTTATTCCTCCCTCTCCCAAACGAGCTGTAGTTGAACTTTATCACCGCGCCAACCTCTCAACCGCTATTTTTATGCACCAGAGCTCGTGTTCCCCATGAAACTTTTATGCACCAAAGAAAAGGCGTCTCTCAAGTGCATAGTGCCCTTAACTAACGCGTTTCCCGCCCTTTTCTATCTCCATGCATACCAGAACCGAGCGAGTACTTTATTTGCTGGCGCACTTTCTTCTTTGCCCCTTGAGAAATGGATACGGTTTATTCCTGTCGCCAACTGCGGTAACGCGAAATAAATGCGCCAAGGAATCTATTGGATTGAATATGGTTTGGGCAAACATTGGGGGGGTGGAGATGGGATTATTTAGGGGTGTTTCAGGCGCTGCTGTTGTTGGAAAGGGGGTGCGTTTGAACTGGTGATTTCAGGGGCGATGAAAAATGTCGTGTATGGGTTTTGTGGTTGGGAATTGGATATTTTTTTTGGGGGGGGGGGGATTTTTTATGTGTGGATATTTTTGAAGAAAATAAGGTGGGGATATAAGTGTTTGTGTTTATTATTTCGTGATATTTTGGTCTGGTTGTTTATAGCTTGTATTTACATACTAGAAATGAAGATGCAAAGACGACTATATGCAATGTTAAAAATTTCAGTTCAACGATGTACCACATGTTGGTGTTGTTATTGTTATGTGTTGATATTTTTGAAGAAAATCCGGTGGGGATATAAGTGTTTATTATTTCGAGATATTTTGGTCTGGTTATTTATAGCTTGTATTAACATACTAGAAATGAAGATGCAAAGACGACTATATGCAATGTTAAAAATTTCAGTTCAACGATGTACCACATGTTGGTGTTGTTATTGTTATGTGTTGATATTTTTGAAGAAAATCAGGTGGGGATATAAGTGTTTATTATTTCGTGATATTTTGGTCTGGTTGTTTATAGCTTGTATTTACATACTAGAAATGAAGATGCAAAGACGACTATATGCAATGTTAAAAATTTCAGTTCAACGATGTACCACATGTTGGTGTTGTTATTGTTATGTGTTGATATTTTTGAAGAAAATCAGGTGGGGATATAAGTGTTTATTATTTCGAGATATTTTGGTCTGGTTATTTATAGCTTGTATTAACATACTAGAAATGAAGATGCAAAGACGACTATATGCAATGTTAAAAATTTCAGTTCAAAGATGTACCACATGTTGGTGTTGTTATTGTTATGTGTTGATATTTTAAGAGAAAATCAGGTGGGGATATAAGTGTTTATTATTTAACGATATTTTGGTCTGGTTGTTTATAGCTTGTATTTTCATACTAGTAATGAAGATGCAAAGACGACTATATACAATGTTAAAAATTTCAGTTCAACGCTGTACCACATGTTGTTGTTGTTATTGTTATGTGTTGATATTTTTGGAGAAAATAAGGTGGGGATATAAGTGTTTATTATTTTGTGATATTTTGGTCTGGTTGTTTATAGCTTGTATTTACATACTAGTAATGAAGATGCAAAGACGACTGTATACATTGTTAAAAAATTCCGTTCAACGATGTACCATACCTTGGTGCAAAACTTAGGAATCCAGCAAATTACACAATATTATGATGGAATCTAGGTTGAACTAAAATTCCTTTATCGGAAAGAGCGAAGATTTTACCGAAAATTGGTTCAACCTCTTTAACTGCAACCGACACTTTCGACGTCGATACGGCAACAAGCCGAGGAATCACATCCAAGAAAGGCACCGACGAACAAGAACCTCCGTGGCTCAGTAGATAAAGGCGTTCAGCCAGGCACGTAGGTATAGATTGTTCATGGGGGGAGGGGGTTCAGTGACTGAGCAAAGGATTTCTTTACTAATCTTGTCCCCCTTCACGGATGGGGGGGGGGATAAGGTACCTAAAGAAATCCGTTTTTTTGGGGGGATCCCTCTTAGAGGGGGAATCCTTAAACCCCCCTCCCCAAAAAAAATCCCTATTTTATTGATTTTTACAGTAGTTCGGTTTTTAATTTTTTTTTATTTGACTTATAATGGGAGGGGTTTGAACCCCCTAAACCCCTCCATTACCTACGTGCCTGCGTTCAGTTATTAATCAGAGAAGTCCTAGTTCGAGCCTGATCGGTGGACTTGACAAAGAAAAGCAAAAAAGTTGTGATCTAGGGTTGCCAGCTTCGCTACAAAAATACTACTACTAAAATACTAACAAAACTCGAATTTTAGTTTGATGCAACGTTATGAGTATTGGTGCAAGGTTTCACCACTAATCTCTGGTATCCATGGTAACCCTGTAAAATGGATAAATTAAGTACCAAATGTTGGTTGCAGTGGGTAACGAATTTTCGTGGAAGGTCGTAATAATTTTTAATAGTATACAGGAAAATTGTTTTTGAGTAAATCGCAAAAAACTATTGTTAATAAAATAGCAAATAAAATAGTTTTTTTTTAAAACTGAAGAAAATATATAAAATATTTTCACTAACAAGTGTAAATTCTGAGATCACTGAAATATTTATAATCTAAATTTTAATTTTCACTTTACTTGTTTAGAAAACTGAAATAAAGAGATTGCGCTTATTTTGCAAATGCGCCGCCATCTTTTTTTTTTTCAAGTAGCAAAACCTGCTATATCCACATTCCAACCAATCAGAAACCACGTTCAGTGACGGATATAATTCAAACGGATATTATTTTTGCGGATGTAATTGCTTTTTAATCTGTGTAAAGAGTGGATAGTGTGGATATAACTACTTTCGCTTCAGATGAAATTTTAAATTTTTATAATTAAATAATGGGTTTTGCATCTTTATGATATTTTAAATTTGAGTCAAAGTTATAAGGTACGTATTGATGCCGAAATCTCTTTTTCTTATAAATTTTAGGATACAACTGCTTTTGCGCATCTGGTCTATCCATACATAGGTTCAGATTGAAGAAAACTGATGTCTACATTGTAAGGGGACCTCCAGTTGCCCAGTGGATAAAGGCGTTCAGGTGGTAATCATGTGATTGCTAGTTCGAGAAAGTGCGACGGACTTGACAAAAAAAAGTAAAAATGTAGTGATCTTACGATAAGAGGGTTGCCAGCTTCGCTACAAAAATACTAGAAATCCAACAAATTATATGGGCGTGTATACGGGATTGGTGAACGATAAATCTGATCGGGGTTCAATGTCCTGACGCCTATTGAGGTAGCGTCGGGTGTCAGCTCAGGTGTTGTCCATGGTTCAAAAATACGAAGTATTGTTTTCTGGTCTTTCCTTCGAGATATACTCCGAACCGTCGCCGAGGCCTCCGTTACCGAGCGGTTAAGGGCGTCAGCTAGGAATACAAAGGTTCCCGGTTCGATACCAGGTGATGGACTTGACAAAGAAAACTAAAAAGTATAGTGATCATGTGATCAGAGGATTGCCAGCTTCGCTACCAAAATACTAGAATGCCGTCCAGAATATCCAACAAATTATACTGGCGTGTATACGGGACTGGTGCACGATACATCTGTCCGATACATCGGGTCCAAAGTCCCGACGTCTATTGAAGGCGTTGGGTGCCAGTTCAGGTGTTTTCTCGTCATCTGACCATGGTTCTAAAATAACGAGGTGCAGGTATGAATGAATGAATGTGTGTGTGAATGTGTATGTGTTCCCGGGTCTTTCCTTCGAGATAGACTCCGAACCGTCGCCAATAGCCCACTGTGCAGCTCTAATGCGACGTTAATTAATCAAACCATACCAAACCGAACCAATGCCAATAGCCCACTGTGCAGCTCGAGTGAGACGTTGATTAACCAAACCAAACGAATTAAATTGTAAGTTTGGGCAAAGGATTGTAGCTCCACATAAAAGTAACGAATCAGCGTTCACAGCTCGAACTGTAACCCATCCTGTCTCCAATAGCCCACTTCGTAGCTCTAGTGCGACGATATTCCAACCAGCCGTGTCTCTCCGCAAACGGATCGTCTGCCATTCCCTACCAAATGATAAGAAATCCAAATCTACCTTCTCCCAACAAGGGGGATCGAACCGAACAACGAAGCAATTACGCCCTTCTTAGGCCGTCATTGCAAACACGCAAGAGAACAGGGCAGCCCGCCTACGTGCTAACACTGCCCCAGGGACAGATTGACGCACCTAGGCCGTACCTCTTCTACTTTCCTTCCACTCGCACCTATCGGCCTCCATTCTGTCTGGATTTAGTGTTATTAGGGTTGTTTATTCGAGACTTATCCTGGGTCTTATTTCTTTTCTCCAGTGCCAATGCGGCGATATTGCGAGAGATGTTGGCGACAGTTATTGACGTGTACAATGCAGTGCCTATTGGTCTGTGTAAATAGAGTGACACACGGTGGAGGTAGTTTCTTTACACTTGAGGTAAGTATTGGGAACTGGGGTTGGTGCATTGGTATTTGCACTAAATAGACCTTACAGTATTAAAACCTCATAGTCTTTGACCTCATAGTATTAAACATTCTAGTATTAAAACCTTAAAGTATTCGACCTCATTGTATTAAAACCTCATAGTATTAAAACATTCGACCAAACTTCTCTACCAAAATCCTAGAATGTCGTCCAGAACATCCAAAAAAAATTAACGGCGTGTATACGGGTTGGTTTGGTTAAAAAACGTCGCACTAGAGTTGCACAGTGGGCTATTGACGACGGTTCGGGGTCTATCTCGAAGGAAAGACCCGGGAACACATACATTTTCACACACACATTTATACATGCACCTCGTTATTTTAGAACCATGGTCAGATGACGAGGAAACACCTGAACTGGCACCCAACGCCTTCAATAGACGTCGGGACTTTGGACCCCGATCAGATGTATCGTGCACCAGTCCCGTATACACGCCGTTAATTTTTGCGGATGTTCTGGACGACTTTTCTGGTATTTTTGTAGCGAAGTTGGCAACCCTCCGATCACAAGATCACTATTTTTTTACTTTTCTTTGTCAAGTCCATCGCGCGGGTTCGAACCACCAATCATCGGATTAGCAGCTGAACATCATAACCGCTCGGCCACAGAGGCCTGAAATAATTTTGATTTATCAAATATTCATCAGAAAGAAATGAGCACTAGAAAAGAATTCGGATTAAAAGACAGCGCATTCGAAAAATATTGGAAAAGTGTTATTTATTGTTTGCAGAGTTATATAAATAAAATCTAATTAATATGCGATTATTTTTTTTTCTTTGATATAGGAAACGTAAATAAATAATTATCTTTATAGATATAAAAAAGGATGTAGATATAAAATATTAATATCTAAATATATAATTAGAAATAGAGAAATTGGTTTGATAAAAAATATAATTATGTTTATCTACCATCAAAGAAAATAAATGAGTTTTATGAGTATATTATCATTGATAAAATAAAAAAGTATATAAATGAAATTATGAAGTCGATCATGGAAAAAGTAATAGAATTGAATATTAAATGATAAAAATGTCAGAAATGGAGAAAAAAAATCATTTAATATTTTAAGAATCAGGCGGCTTCTTCAATAAGTCTCAAGAAAAACATTATTTCAGTTTTGAAATATGATTTTTCTTATCATAAAAAAAATAATAAACACATTAACGGATTTAAAGGATTTTAAATAGAATCTTGGAAACGAAAACATTTGCATTTAAAAAAAAATGATTGAAAGTATAGATGTTCTAATTCAAGAAAAATCAAAAGAATATTAATAATTAAAAACACTAAAAAAACGTCTTCGTCGTTTTAAAAAAATAACTGAAAATCGTGAGATTTAAAATAAAAATGTTTAGTTGTGAATAAATATAGATTGAATGATTTAACTTATAACTACTTTTTTTTTTATCAAAATGAGGAATGCGTTTCAAGTTAGATGAGTTAAGGATTAATTTAAATAAATTAGTTTTTTAAATTGTACTTAAGTCAAAATGTATATACTGGAGCACAAAATAGTTTATTCTAATATCTTAAATATTTAAGTGTGGTAAATAAATATCATTATATATAGTTATTCTAAATTCAATAGATAATTGAAGTTTAGAAATATATTTGGAAAAAATTTATTTATTCAATTTGTAACCCAAATACGGATTACCTTTAAAATATAATGGATTTGAATGATAATTTTTCAATTAATATGTAGCATGGCACAATTGCAATTTGAAACATAATTAAACTAATAAAAATTTGTTTTCAATATTTAACTGTATTTTAACACCGACAATCTATATATATAAATACGAAAAACCCCACTCATTCACTCATCACTAATTCTCCAACTTCTCGTATACCTATGGAGAAGAAATTTGGCAAAGTTGTTCCTTATTCCTTAAATAAGAAAAGTAAGCTATTTGTGCTATGATCGAACGTATTTAAGGGTGTGTAACACCCCTTTTTCGATGTTCGTAGCGACTTTAGTTTGGGTGTCTACAGATCTAAAAGACCTAGAGTGCTGACATTTGGAACACAGATTCATCTTGGGCCGTAGAGATGCACTACGAAAGGATTTTTAAAATTCAAACCAGAACTGCCAATATAACGATTTTTTAAAAACCTTCAGTAGGATTAACATGGAAAACATGTCACAATGCAATATTTCAAAATTGAAACAATGGACAATTTTAATAGTATGTAAACTATGAGGAGCATTCTGATTGGCTGATGACGAAATATCGCCAAAATGTCGTCAAATAAATAAGAAATGTCGCCAAATAAATAAAAAATTTGTCTTTGTTATAGTAGTTATTATTACACAATTATAAGAATTGTTCATCTTTAAATTTATGGGATGTTACTAAAGGTTAAAGTATGGATGTGAATCAACAGGAGTAACGCATATGTATCCATATTATTGTAAAGCCAATTTCTCCATAATATCAATCTTTCCAGTTCTTGGGTGACCTTCTAATAAAATTTCGTTACAAATTGGAACTTTTAATAATTTATTTCGTTCCCCCTGATGGGTGATAAATTAAGAATGTTATTTATTTCGTAAAAATCCTTTTGTAGTGCATCTCTACGGCCCAAGATGAATCTGTGCTCCAAGTGTCAGCACTCTAGGTCTTTTAGATCTGTAGATACCCAAACTGAAGTCGCTACGAACATCGAAGAAAGGGGTTTTACACACCCTTAAATACGTTCGATCATAACACAAATAGCTTACTTTTCCTGTTTAAGGCATAAGGAACAACTTTGCCAAATTTCTTCTCCATGGGTATACGGGAAGTTGGAGAATTAGTGATGAGTGAATGAGTGGGGTTTTCGCATTTATGTACATAGATTTGAAATATAAAGTAAGTTACATTGATAAGAAAACAACTTTACAAGTTTGCTCTTTTTCTAACTGCTCAGAGGTAACCTGTGGTTGTCACCGTCTATTGAATTCTCAAACAGAAATAAGAGTTCCATTTTTGTAAGGGACAACCGAGTGCAAATCAGAGAGTTGTAATATGAAATAGAGAGCGCCTTCAATACCAGACTCTCGTAAGGCCGCGGTGTCAACATTGAAAAGAAAAACCCACATCACGTGGTTATAGCGCTGCCACATTTGGCGTTCAGACATCTGCACGAGTTTCAAATTTGGCGCACTTTCTTCTCTTTTGGTGAAAAGGAGTTCTGTCCGTATTTAACTTTTTAACATATATGTACGTATTTATTTATTTTCAAACAATATGCGCTAAATATTTCCTCTTCATTAACGAAACGAAAATATTTTATTTGTGTTCAATACTCGAAGAAGCGAAACTCTTTATATTTCTCAGGTTTTATTGTTCATATTTTCATATTGAACTATACAAAATAACAATCGAAAGAACCTCGCTTATGGTAATTTTTTTTACATAAAAACGTAATGCAATTATTTCAAAAGTACAAAGTAAGAAAAATCTCCTTAATATATCTGTTAAACTTCCTTAAATTGTGCCACTCGTTCAAAAAAAAACTATATTTAAATACAAAATGAAACACAAAACCATATTACAATACGTCGATCTCGTTTAGTTCTTAAAGTCGCCAAGGCCTGCCAAGTAATATTGGCGCATGAATGAATAGGCATTTCCACATATCACGTGGTTTCAATGATGGACACACGGAAATCAGCATTTTTATTCCTCTATTTGTATCCTTACTCTATGGAGCAAACAGTGCAGCAAATTACAGAAGCTTTTAATCAAGGATTCTGTCAATGGATCTCTGAACGCACTAGTCAGCAAAAGATTCGGACGAAGTACTGATGTTTTCATAATATTTTGGCCATTCAGTGTATTACATGGAAAGGTAACATAACTCAGCTCATAACTCTTATATTTTTTTTAAGGTTTTATTGTGCGTCCAAATCGTAAAGATAATTCTTTATTCACCCGTACTTCGATTTATTTTCATAAAGAAGGGAAACATGTTGAAACGGAAAAAATAAAATAATGTGTATCGGATAAGCTTAACTCTACAGTTTTTAAAATTAATACTTGTTTGTAATGCCCAATGAATGTTTATTTTAATTTTTATATTGTAACAATGTATCTTTTTTTCAAACTACGATAATATTTTACAATTAATCCCAGTTCATTATTTGTAATTCATCCCAGAGGACAATAATTTTCTCAGAAGCATGCAAACGACATTTAAAAAAATATTATTAGTTAAATAAAAATATCACAAGCATAATGGTTAATGCATCTGAATTAGTATTGTAATATATACAAAAGTAATTACTTTTGTTATTTTAAATGAATTATTTACGCATAATAATTAACCAAACTTATCAATAATATAGAAAATGTAGGATTAACTAAATACATTTAAAGAAACAAATAATGAACGTTAAATAAATTATTCGGTAATTATCAATGATATACAATTTTTTTTTATCAATTGTAGAGTAACCTCTTAAAAAAAAATTTAAAATTATTTTTCAAACACTATGAAACCTTTATGAACAACACATTTGATTTTAGTGTTTTCACACGACCTGTACAACTGGTTAACGACCTGTACAAAATTACATTCTTCTACATGATGGTAGGTCATTTATCTCCATTGACTGTTATCAACTGGATTTATGCGGCTTAGAAATTTCAACACTTTTTATTGCGCGTAAGTATCTGGCAATAACCGCTGTACCCGTACCGATTTTAAAAAAATATCCAAGTCAGAAAAAAAGTTTATTCCGGAAAAAAAATTCTAACCCCAACTTTTAAAAAAACTCAAATTATCCAAAAAATGCGAAAATCAAGCCATCCAAAATCGCAAAAATCAAACAATCCAAAAATCTCAAAAATCAAGCAATACAAAATCGCAAAAATCAAACAGTCTAAAAATTGGAAAAAATCAAACAATCCAAAATCGCGAAAAATTAATCCGATAATCCCGAAAAAAATTGGATACAAAAACCCCGAAAAAATTAAACAATATAAAAATTCGGAAAAAAAAAATCAAATAATTCATAAATCACGAACAAAAAAATAATTACACAATCCAAATTCCCGAACAAATCAAACAATCCAAAAATGACGGCAAAAATCAGACAATTCAAAATCTCAAAAATTCGAACAATACACAAATCCTCCAAAAAAATCAACCAATATAAAATTCCTGAGAAATCAAACAATCCAAAAATCACGACAAAAATCAAACAAACCTATAATTGTGGACAACATTAAACAATTCAATAATCCCAAAATCAGTAAAATCGACTAATTCAAAAATCACAAAAATCAAACAATATAAAATCGCAAAAAGCAAACAATCCAAAATCGCGAAAAAATCAATCCGATAATCCCGAAAAAATCAATTCAATAATCCCGAAAAAAATTAAACTATTCAAAAATCCCGAAAAAATTAAATAATATAAAAATTTGGCAAAAAATCAAAAAATTCATAAATCACGAAAAAAATAATAAAAAAATTAAAAAATTCATAAATCACGAAAAAAATATTAAAAAAATTAAATAATTCATAAATCACGAAAAAAATATTAAAAAAAAATCAAAACAAAATCCCAAATCACAAACATATCAAACAATCCAAAAATGATGACAAAAATCAAACAATCCAAAATCCCAAAATCAAACAATCCAAAAACCACGATAAAAATCAAACAATCCTATAATTTTGAACAAAATCAAACAATCCAAAAATCCCCAAAAAATCAAACAATCCAAAAATCCCCAAAATATCAAACAATCTAAAAATCCCCAAAAAATCAAACAATACAAAAATCCCCAAAAAATCAAACAATCTTAAAATCCCCAAAAAATCAAACAATACAAAAAATTCGAAAAAAATCAAACAATCCATAAATCCTGAAAAAAAAATCAAACAATCCAAAAATCTCGAAAAAAAAAATCTTTCGGATTTATAATTCAGCTCCTTAATGACTGACTCCCTCTAAGCAGAAAGGCATCCGCGATCGGTAGGGCCATCACGTACGGCAGGGGAAGTCGGCGAATTTATTGCTTTTCCAGAAATTAGAAGGGGTTTGTACGGTATTTTCCCGTACTGTCCTGGATCGTGACCGGATTCCTGAAATCCGGGAATTAAAGAGATGCGCCTTTATGCGTTTCTTATGGATGGGTTATTTATGTATTGGTAGTTGTCTTTCTTTTTTGTAATTCGATTTTAGTGTAGGGGTCGGCTTTTTTGAATGAATGGAAAAGTGAGTAAAGTAATAGGAATAAAGGGTGTTTTGAATATTTGATTTTATGGATTTATTTAAGTTGGGTGTAAGTGCATTTATGTTTTGAATTTGTTATTTAATAAAAAAAGATGTTTAATGATTGGCGAATGTTAAATTTATGAATGTTATTTTTTATTGTTTATTGTTATTATTTTTTATTGTTTGGTTTTTGGAATTTTGAATTGTTTGATTTGTGTCGTCATTTTTGAATTGTTTGATTTTTTCGTGATTTTGGATTGTTTGATTTTTTTTTCGTGATTTGCGATTTTTTAAAAAAAAAATTCCATTGTTTGATTTTTTTGAGATTTTTGTATTTGATTTTTTGAGATTATCGGATAGTGTGACTTGGTTAACATTTGCTGTTTAGGAAGTTTGGTATGGTTTTCTTGTTATACTTCTACTCTGTATAACGTTATTTTTAAATGATTTTAAATTAATCGCTAAATATAAAAAGGGGTCATTTTTCGTTTTTATAAGTTTTCAGGTGAGAAAAGAAAACATACGACATCTTAAATAGTACGTTTTTAGTAAAAAAAATTAATTATTGGGTCTGCGAAATAAGTTAAATGAAGCCTTAAGGCAGTATTTAACAATTTATTTACTTAAGAAAAACCACTAGTTAGTTAAGTTTCATATGGGCATAAGATATCAATGTGATATCATGATATGGTAATGATGATCCATTGAGATAGTTTTCTGTTCTTTGGCAACACTTTCAATTCTGGGTTTATTTCTATTCTAATGAACACAGACTTTTCATTTTCTTGCTGATGAAGGGAGATATATCCCCTGAAACATGTCCTTTATTGCGTTTTTTAACGTTGCATTTGGATTTTAAAATTCTTAACACAATGTTCTATAAGACGAGTTTTTATCTTATAGCTATCTCACTGTTATATTTTTAAAAAAATACCAAAATAAAAATAATCTATATATTACTAATCCCCAAAGACAAATTAAAGTGGTATGTTTGAAAATACACTGTACCAAATTTAATGAGGTTTCTACAAATAAATCTGAACTTATATCAATTTAAATTTGATCAAACATGAAAAAGTCGTCACTGAAAAAAAATGAGTTCAAAGTTACGTATTCTGGCAATTTTGTACCAAAGCTTAATATTGATTTGAAAAAATAATTTGTTGTAGTTAACGTAAAAATATAATGTTGGGGACGTTAGATTAAAAATAAAATAAACTATTTTTTAAAGCAATTATATAAATTTTACATTTTTTGAAGATTAGGTGTCCCATATTCCCTCAAGCATTAATTAAAATCCTTATTTGCCAGCTGAATAAATAGAGTACTTGAGAAACCAAATAAGTTATTTATTGACACGAGTCGCTGTCAACTAAAAATAATTTATTAATTTATTTGAAACATTGTTATTGGAAAATATTTCAAGGAGTGTCTGGAAATTAAAGTGAAGTGTCGTTATAAAATGTTTCATTAGTGATTCAAATGCTGAAGTTAATTTATAGTAAACATAAAAATTATTAAGTGGATTTTTCGTGTGATTTAGTATTGTGTCGGAATTTCTATGTTTTTGTTAAATCTAGTAAATATTTTTTTAAACAACTTTATTTGTGTGTGAAGTACTTCAGCTCAAAATGTAATTTTGAAAATAAACAACAGTGTGTTATTTTCTAATTGGACGTACATTTACTTAAATGTTATGAGAGACTAAGTAAAAATAATAGTAGGATTTAATATCTCATTTTAACTTGAGTATTTCAAGTGACAATTATTAAATGCCTATTATATATTTATTGCAAATCATAATTTATACACTACTATTTAAATATTTAAAAAGCGAAGTATGTTTATAATTAAAAAAAAATGCTTTTAAAGATAAATTGAAGACCTTAGAATGTATTATTATAGCTCTTCATCGTCAGTGGGGTTAGAGTCGTACTACTTTTTTATTGAAATACTATGTATATGTATGTGAATATATATGTATACTTATGTGAATACATATGTATACTTATGTGAATACATATGTATACTTATGTGAATACATATGTATACATATGTGAATGCATATGTATACTTATCTAAATATATATGTACACTCATGTAAATTCGTGTATACTTATATAAGTATATATGTATACTTATGTAAATACATTTGTATACTTATGTGGATATATATGTATCCTTATGTAAATACATATGTATACTTATGTGAATATATATGTATACTTATGTGAATACATATGTATACTTATGTAAATACATATGTATACGTATGTGAATATATATGTATACTTATGTGAATACATATGTATACTTATGTGAATACATATGTATACTTATGTGAATACATATGTATACATATGTAAATGCATATGTATACTTATCTAAATATATATGTACACTCATGTAAATTCGTGTATACTTATATAAGTATATATGTACACTTATGTAAATTCATGTGTACACTTATATAAGTACATATGTATACTTATGTAAATACATATGTATACTTATGTGAATATATATGTATACTTATGTGAATACATATGTATACTTATGTGAATGCATATGTATACTTATGTGAATATATATGTACACTTATGTAAATTCATGTGTACACTTATATAAGTACATATGTATACTTATGTGGATATATATGTATAATTATGTAAATACATATGTATACTTATGTAAATACATATATATACTTATGTGGATATATATGTATACTTATGTAAATACATATGTATACTTATGTGGATATATATATGTATACTTATGTAAATACATAAGTCTACATATATATTTACATAAGTCTACATATATATTTACATAAGTCTACATATATATTTACATAAGTCTACATATATATTTACATAAGTATACAATTTACATAAGTATACATATGTATTTACATAAGTATACATATGTATTTACATAAGTGTACATATATATTTAGATAAGTATACATATGCATTCACATAAGTATACATATGCATTCGCATAAGTATACAAATGTATTTACATAAGTATACAAATATCAAAGCCTTGTAAGAAAGTAAATATATGTTGTTTTACATGTTTATATGCCATTTATCATCTGTCTACCTACTATTCGTCCGCAACATTCGTCTTTTAATCAAAATAAAATTTTGGAAATTTAGGCATGTTTAAAATACTAAGGCTTAGTAAAACAAATATACTTAAAACTAAACTGTTAATAATTTTTGTAACTTTAATATTTTTTTTATAAACGTAGGAAAAGATTTTTAAAATTAAGTTATAAATTATTTTTTTACGAATTAATGAACATAAAAATTTAACTATTTTTTAAGTTATGAACATAAATTTTTTTTATTAAACAACTAAAACAACACGCAAATTTGCAAAAATCTTTCTCTAGGTCTGTAATATATTTTGTTTACATTATTTAATCAATTTTTTAATATTAAAACTTTAAAGAAGAGTAATTTTTTAAAAAATGTATATTTAGGCTTAAAAACAAACGCAAAAAAATTAACAAATTAAAAAAAAAAGTAATGTTTATACATTGATTATTGTTTAGAAAGAGATGTTCTAAAAGCGCAAAAAAATTGTATTTCTGAATTCATAAATACAAATATTAGGCTTTGGGTTTCCCATGAACTTCCCACTTACTAAAACATAATCTATGTATCGTGGGCATACTAAAACATAACTCAACAAAAAGAGTATTGCGTTCCTTACAATATAATCAACTAAACCCATTCAACCAGCTCAAAACAATAACTACATATCAAACCAGTTTACAAATCCCCTCCTACTTACAACAACCATTTCTATTCGTTTTCCGATAACAACCAAAAAAAAAAAAAAAAACAAAAAAAAAAACTAAAAACTTCATCATCGATATAAATTCCGGCCCCATATCCACCAGTAATGAAGTTTTTTTTTGCAGTTCTTCAAAACCACCCCTCCCTACTAAAAAGTAAATAATAACACTGAGCGAAAACAAAAACAACTAGCTATATATATAGAGAGCAGGAGCGGAGGAGGGACAGTAGCCAATCCTATTTGATGGTTCAAAACACGCAGCTTAGAGAATGAACTCAAAATAAAATCCCCTTTTGTAACATCGGCGCGTGTTGGCGAAGATTCTTTAAGGTGTCTTAGGAAACGGTTTGACAAGAGAGGGCCTAATCCACCTTCACTGTAACTTTCTTTGTAAGGTTCGGATTTTTTTAGCTTGTTTGGGGATGGTTCAGAGAGAGTCGGGGACAGGTATGGTGTGAAGTGATTGGAGGGGTTTAAAATAATAAAAAAAAGAATAGGGGTAGATGCGGAAAAATAAAATGGTGTAAATTAAGATCCTAATACTTTTTAAAATGTTTGAATGGTAGTTTTTTTTATATTAGTACGTTTTGTTGGATTTATTGAAATGTACACGCATACGATGGACAAAGTAAATGACACTCAGATTTTGATTGCTATGATGTTTGATACATTGTAAAAACAGGTACTTAAAAACTGGTACATGAACCTACTCGTTTTGATACACTGTAAAAACAGGTACTTAAAAACTAGTACCTGAACATACTCGTATTGGTACACTGTAAAAACAGGTACTTAAAAACGAGTACCTGAACCTACTCGTTTTGATACACTGTAAAAACAGGTACTTAAAAACGAGTACCTGAACCTACTCGTTTTGATACACTGTAAAAACAGGTACTTAAAAACGAGTACATGAACCTACTCGTTTTTCTTTAAGTACAATTGTATCGTAGTTGATTAGTGACATACTCAAATTTAAGTAACCGAACTTTTTCAAAAATGAGCAGATTTAAAATTGCTAATCGCAGCTTCTGTTCAAGCCATCTTAACAAAGCGACCTGAAAAACTTAAAATAGTTGTTCAGAAGATGGTTTTCCACATTATTTGATGTCGATTGCTTAAATGGAAACTGAGTCATTTCAACTCAATTATCTTGCTTATCATGGATTTGAATACATAAGTTTAAATATTGAAAAGACATGTACTCAAAAATAAGTGCAATGAATGAAAAGAGCAGATTCTAGCCTATATCGAATACCTTAATAAATCAATTTAAATAAATATCGACAATTACAACCAAGCCTTACCTGGAACCGAACTCCGATCCTAAGTCACCGCAGTCAAGTTCCTTATCCGTTGTACTACCAGGACGACGTGAAGAAGTTATAAACAGAAGACTTGTTTAAAAGATGTGCCAAAAGAATGGAAAGTAATATAATTGAATTGTAATATCTCAGTTTCCATTTAATCTATCGACATTAAATAATGCGGAAAACCATCTTCTGAACAAGTATTTTAAGTTTGGCAAGCCGCTTTGTTAAGATGGTTTGAACAGAAGCTGAGATGAGCAATATTAAATCGCAGTGCTCATTTTCGCGAAAGTATGGTTGCTTACATTTGAGTACGTCGGCGTTCATTTACGATGCGATTGTACTCAACGAAAACCGAGTACGTACATGTACTCATTTCTAAGTACCTTTTTTACTGTGCGGTCAAACATATCTATCTATTTATACCTTCGAGCATGAATAAACTGTGGTAGAGTGAATATGACGTCATCATCGTGATGCAAACATCTCGGACCTGATGGCACCAGACACGTGACTTCCTTTCAAAATTAATGAATGAAAAAACGTTCGCGATTGACGATTTGGAAATAATAGTAAATGTGTTACTTCATGAAGTACAGGATATTTTTTGAATAAACTAGAAAAAATTTATAAATTGGTGACGTAATAAACCACGTGTCTGAGGCCATACATGTTGGCCTCACTTTGATGTTAGCGAGAATATAACCTTATTATTTCTCTACTATGAGGGATCCATGCTCGAAGATTTATACCAATTAAATTGCAGGTTGGTCACAAGTTGTTATCGGTCGTAACTAATTGGCACATAATAAAACTGCACATAATAACAATTTATTCCCCTATACTCTAACTACTTTTATTATTGTTACTCAAGCTAAGCGAATTGTTTTAAATATAAGCAAAATAAGTTTGTCAAAATAATATTTTATTATGCCAATACATCAATGGCCTTCTCCCAACAATTTGCAACCACCCATATCAAATAAATAAACCATATTTAATTTTGACATTTACAAAAAATTTCTGTTACACAATAGCGAAAACGTAAAAAAAAATATATAGTGACCACTTTAAAAGCATCAATTGTATAAATTCAAATGCCATTTCATAAAGACCTTATCTAAATGAATCTAATTGCAATCAAAGGTTTCTATACTATTGAGTCTCGGCCCTTTGGTATTCGACGCAATTTATCAAACCATAGGAATGCACCAGTATGAAATTCTGATTACCAACTACAAACGTTCCGCTAGTTCTCAGAGATTCCTTTACTCGCTGAAATTCTCAATATCGTCTGAAATCAATACGTCTGGCATTCCTTCTGAAATAGATTAAAGGCATGCAAGTAGGGCGGAACTTTAAGTGGGAACCTCTTTAACATCCGGGTACTTACTGAATGTGTTAGATCTTGGTCGTGCAGGTTAAGGTATTCAAATTGGACTTGTTGACATTGATTGCGCGTGTTATATGCTTGCACGTTTTCTTAAAATAAAGTAATGGTAGTAAGTAGTGTAGTGTATGAGACTAGATGGGGATCGAAATGGCTATTTATGCAAATGTGATTGGAGGATAATGCCAATCTTTGTTGATTAGGCAGAACACGCGCTGGACACAGTGCAGTCACATAAAACATATTTTGGGGGGTTGAAACAAGAGATTTCCCAACTTAAAGACTCGAAATTCCCAACTTAACGATTCGAAATTGCCAACTGAAAGTGCTGAAAATTCCCAGTTCAAACTTACCGACATTTTTCATCTTTCTTTTTATATATTAGGTAATATTAAACAGTTCTCCTACAAGAATTGATATTTGTTGCACGCATTTTCCAATGCAGTGTCCGTCCTGATATCTAATTTAAATGTAATCGTACACAAGTTGGACAATTTCTAATCTTTCTTGGTTTTGTCTGTTAATAATATTAATTTTCTTCAGGCGTAAATTTTCTAAACTCAGGAATTTTTAAAAGTTGAAATTCCCAACATTTAGGGTTTCCATCCAGATTGGGGGTTTCGTGCCCCCCCCCCCAACACCCCTTCTGGTGCAACGGTCCTGTCTGTAAAGCGGTTCATTCAAATGAGAGAGTATATGAAACAAGTTTAGTTTTAGCACAATCTTGCGATCCGATCTAGTCACTCAATCATTAGTTTATAGAAATTCATTCACTGGTTTTTCAGGCAATTCCAATGGGCAATCGATAATTTAGCAATTGATAATCGATAATATTTACGTACCTTTTCGTCCTCCGCCGGTCCGCAGCCGAACAATGATGGCAATGACGATTGATAGAATGACAAAGGCTGTCAGAATACCAATCAGTATACCGATCATTGGACTCAACAGCGATTCGTCTTCTTCGGCTGAAATAACAAAGGAACATGATTTTAAAATGGGTAATACACAATATAGATCTTACATATCCCCCTCCCAAGGTATGTAGGTATGACCTACATTCTACTGAATGCATCTCTTCAATGTGTACATTTTAAGAACTTTATACCAATTTACAAAACATAATTGTTATAACTATTCTTCGATATAACGACTGAAAACGGCCACCCCTTAACATTATAAAATGTACATTTAATATTTTTTATACTTGTTACTACGAGTTTCGTTATAGAGACCTTACGATATATCGAGTCTTAATTATAAATATTCTTCGTTAGAATGAATTTTTGTTGTAAAGACTTTTTTGTAATAGAAACGTTTCATTATAAAGGTCTTTCTTATAAAATATTTTCGTTAAAACGATTCTTCATAAAAACGATTTTTTGTTACACCTATTTTTCTCTATACCGATCTTTCGTTATAACGATCCTTCATTATAACGATTCTTCGATCTTTTATTATAACGATAATACTTTTTAAAAACCAGTCGTAATAATAATTTTTCGATATAACTCTGTTTCGTTAAAACTTTTTTCGATATTGATATTTCGCTATAATAATATACCATCATAGTGATTCTTCGATCTTTTATTATAATTATTCTATGATCTTTTATTATAACGATCTTTCGTTACAACAATCCTACTTTTGAAAACCTCTCATAATAACGATTTTTCGTTATAACTTTTTCGATATACTGATATTTCATTATAACGATTCTTCGTTATATCGATTCCTCGTTATAACGATATTTTATATAAGCATATTTCTTTATTATAATATTTCATTATAGCGATCTTTCGTTATATAACGATATTATCTTTTAAAATCCTCTCGTAATAAAAATTATTTGTTATAACTATTTTGCGATATGCCGATCCTTCATTATAACGATTCTTTTTTATTACGATTCTTCGTTATAACGATTCTTCGTTAGACCTATATTTTATACTATAAGGTTCTTTCGTTATAATAATATTTCATTATAACGATATTAACTTTAAAAAACCTATCTGATAACAATTATTCGTTATAATTATTTTGCGATATACCGATCTTTCATTAGAACGATTCTTCGTTTTAACGATATTATTTTGTGATAAAAATCTTTGTGGTTACAGCGACCACTTGTATTGACTGTGTGATGATCCATTGTTTAGTGGGGCTCATGTATTTTTAACGACACAATTCAGATAATAACTCAGGAGAAGGTTTTTCGAATATGTTATAGTTGAGAACCGTTTATGATGGCACATTTTGTATGATTGATGATAAATTGTAATATGTAACATAATTGAATTTAGTTCGGGTTATTTTTAGTTTGAATTTGAAGGTATTATTTTGAAACTCAATTTGTGAATGCACATTTACAAATGCTTTATTTAATATAAAAAATATAAAAAAGTTTTTTATAGAAAGTCTAAGGTACTTGCATAGTAACACAAATTGTTTTTTAATGAATATAATTTTTCCTGACTTGATATGATAAAGCTTTAATTAATGATCTCTTAATAAATAAATTGTGTTTTTAATGGTGTATTATGACAATTTTCTAAATATTATTTTATAAACAATCTACAATATAGAAAATAATAATAATAATAATAAAAGTGCACTGATAGAAAAGAGTCAGTGTCCATACTATTTATGATTTATTTATGTCTTAATTATTTGAAATTAACAAAAATACAATTTTTTTATACGTTCTGAGTCAAATTAATCAGTCTTAACGTCTTTATTATGCCAGTTTTTTTTTTAAAAACTCATTATGATTTTTTCACCATTATAAATCAATATAAAATTTCGTTGTTCATCGTAACCCATTTCTTATTCAAACCATTTAGATTATTGTCTATTTTACAAACTTTTATGTTTTTTTATTTCAAGTTTCATTTAATATTTCTTTTTTATTTTAAACCATTAGAAACTATTTTTTTGTGGTATACAATATTATAATTTTTTATTCTATATTTTATTCTAATCCATTCTAAAATTTTAACCATTTTAATTTTTTATTATTATTTTTCAAAAATTTATAATATGACTTTTGCAACAGGTCTTTTTCATATTATTTATACATTATGATCCAATTTTATTATTTTAACGAATACAAATTTAAAAAGATAACACATATTAACTTAAATATAACAATACATAACGATTCAAAGTTTGATCATTTGTCACTTTCATATAAAATATTTTTTGCTATTGTAACTCATTAGCTTTTTATATATTAAATCTTTACGTTTAAAGTTTAAAAAACATATGTAAACACTATTCAAGGAAGAATGTATTTCTACTGTATTTCCCACAATATATATGAAGTAACATATGTAGTTATATCAGTTAATTTCCACATAATGTGTTTCTTTTTCGTTCACTATTTCAGAAATTAACTGCTTGATAAGTCGTATATTTCAGTTAGTTTTCAATTTATTTTCCAGCAATTCATGTAATTTATATAGATAAAATGCCCTTTCTTACTATAAACAAAGTTTAGGATTTTTTTTTACATTTTAAAGGATAGTCGCCGATTAAAATATTTTGCATTGAAAATATTTGTATTTTTGCGATAATTTTTTTTGTTGTTGTTCATGTGATTAACTGATGATTAAAAGTTAAAAATTTTCAATGCCTGAAAGTCGATTCGATAGAAATTTTAAAATATTTTTTTTATCTTAAATCTAAACATTTCTAAAGAAAATTTATCAGTAAAAAACATATTTCTGTTTAGTTTTTTTATAAAGTTCTTCAATTAAAAACACTATTTTTTTTTAAAAAAAATTATATAATATTATTTTTTAAATTACAAAAAATGCAAAGTTTTTTGCCAAATAGAAAAAAATTTCGACAGCCTGCTAGCAAGTAGTCAGATTTTCGCATGCGTAAAAAATAAAAAAATATAAATTATAAAATTTTTGATATTCTGTTAATTTTGTTTAACTTATTGATATGTGGATAGTTTTTTTTACAAATTAAAAAGATGTCTATATCACCGAGTATATAATTTTTTTTGTCCTCTACAAAAAAAAGAAAGAGTTTAAACGACATTAAAAACGCACAAAAAATATTTATAAATATACTTTGTTTTTTCAATAGAAAATACTACTAAATTAAACATAAGCGGAAAAATATATTTAAAAAATATGTTAATACAATACTTTCAGGAAAAAATAAATGGTTTAGTTAATAATAAATAGTTTTTTTATAAAGTTCTTCAATTAAAAACACTATTTTTTTTAAAAAAAAATTATATAATATTATTTTTTAAATTACAAAAAATGCAAAGTTTTTTGCCAAATAGAAAAAAATTTCGACAGCCTGCTAGCAAGTAGTCAGATTTTCGCATGCGTAAAAAATAAAAAAATATAAATTATAAAATTTTTGATATTCTGTTAATTTTGTTTAACTTATTGATATGTGGATAGTTTTTTTTACAAATTAAAAAGATGTCTATATCACCGAGTATATAATTTTTTTTGTCCTCTACAAAAAAAAGAAAGAGTTTAAACGACATTAAAAACGCACAAAAAATATTTATAAATATACTTTGTTTTTTCAATAGAAAATACTACTAAATTAAACATAAGCGGAAAAATATATTTAAAAAATATGTTAATACAATACTTTCAGGAAAAAATAAATGGTTTGAATTGCTGGAAAAAACTAGTGAGACCATAACGCAAAAATTCCTAGTCAATCATTTTAGAAGAATTATAATTATTTTTCTTAAAAATATTTTTTTAACATTACAAAACACTGAATAAGTCTAAAATACACAGGATGGTCACACATATTTGAGGGATGATCATTATTTGGTTGTATCACATTTAGCTGTTTTGGCATAATAAAACATTATTTTTGCCATATACTTCATTTATGTTTAAGCCAAGTCGCTTAGCTTTAGTAGCAACAAACAAAGTACTTAAGGGAGACTCGAGCACAAATCCTTATTTGTTTATTAATGAATTCAGAAATACCATTTTTTTTATATTATTAGAACATCTTTGCATTTTTTAAAGCTCAATAAACTTTTTTAAAAAACACTACTTTTCCTTCAATTTGTAATGTTTTTAAATGATTAAATAACTTCAAGGTATGTACTACAGACGTATGAATATACTTTTGCAAATTTGGGTTTTAATAGATTTCAAAAAATTATTTAAATTTCAGAACCTAAAAAATATTTGCAATTTTATGTTTAATAATTCGTAAAAAAAATATTTTTTAACTTTATTTAAAAAAGCTATTTACACGTTTATAAAACTAATATCAGAGCTCCAAAAACTATTAACAGTTTAGTTTTAAGTTAATTAGTTACAAAGCCATAGCATTTTAATCGTGACCAAAATGTAAAAAAAAGATATTTTGAGTAAATGACGATTGTTGCAGACGAAAACTATGTAGAAAGATGATAAATTGCATTTTTTTCGGATTTGGGCTTTCCTTTAAAACAACGCACAAAATAACAATGTATGTAGCTCAACAACCAATGACCATCGCCCAAGTATCTGCTACCATCCGGCACTGTTAGAGTGGACACTGACCCGTTTTCTACATAAACAATAACAAAGCTACAAAAAAAACAACGCATGCATATACAATACCACTTAAGAGCTACTACAAGCCACTGCAATATAAAAGACTATAAAATGGAAGAAAAGCATAATAAAAGATAGAGACAGAACAGTACATAGCACTAAGGACATGCAAAAGAAGCTAGAAGCAAATGGTTATTTAGCTCAGTGATATTATTATGCAAGTCTCAAGCAATCTAACATATACTTGCTATGACCAACGGAAACTTGAATGTGAAATTATAAAGCTACAAAAAGCAGACGAGGCATAGGTAACACCACATAAAAAAATATTTTATTTACATCGCAAGTCAAATGAAACATACAGTTTGAACAGTTAATTTGTACGCGAACACAGCAATAATCATGCAGACATAAAATTTTGGAATGTAGTTATAGAATAGTAACAAGTTAGGACATGCTTTAATTGATATAAGTTTTGTTTAAAGAATCTTGTGGTTAAAAGTAAAATGTAAACTATTTTAATATGTAAATAAATTTATTTATTTTAACCTTCAAGGTTCTATAAATATATATTTTTGTCTTTTATTTTATAAACAAACATAAATGGAAATATATGTGTTTGCTAAAATACCACCAGTCAATTTTTTTTTAATTTAAAAAATTTGGATTTTTTTTTTTTTTTTTTTTTTTTTTAAATTTCAGATTTTTTTTTTTCATAAATTTCGGAATTTTTTTTCACAAAATTTTGAATTCTTTGTAATTCAAAAATTAATAATAGTACGTAAAAAATTGAGATTTATATTAAATAACATTTATATTAAAATACAATTACAACTTTAAAACTGCGCAATTAAATACAGATAATCTGGACATGTTTCGGGAGATACATCATCCTTCATCAGCAGAAATGAAAAAGAGTGCGTGCGCAACAAAATGAAATTAAACACAGAATTAAAAGTGTCGCTAAAGAACAAAAATTATCTTAATCAGTTGGAGTTAACTTTCGTATGCCAACAAGCGGGAAATACTGGAACAGCAAATGTTTAATTAATAATCGAATCAATATTGTTAAAAATTTGAAACGCCCTCAGGAAGTCAAGTTCGGCTGGAGGTTTGGGTTTGCAAATTAAATGTCTGTTAGAAAAATAAAACATAAACAAAATAAAATAAACACAATACCATATGATAAAAAAATATTAAATTTTAAGTTGGTAACTTATTTTCATGCACGTTGGTATAATTCTTATTTCAAAATGCTGTTTAGTATATTTTTACAAAGGTTTGAAATGTTTAGTATCCCAATTTTTTTTAACTTTAATTTTGCGTCCAACCAGTTAAAAAAATACATATAAAACAAAAAAACCACGGATAATAAACAGAGGAGGAAAAAACAGGTGAACGGATAATAAACAGGTGAATGTCTCTTAGAACATTGATTTCAATTTATAAACTAATGTACAAGTTAAAAGTTAATAGGAATGTAACGAGTTAGCAGGAATTGTATTTAACAAGAACGATACGGTTTCTTGTTTCATAAATTTGACATGTGTCCTACGTTAACAGGAAACCGATGTCCAAAGCTGTTTACACATCCCCTCTGGGCTCTGGGAAAGTTATAAAAAATAAATATGACGAATAAAAAAAAAATTGTGACAGTATATAAAAGTTCTTATCAAGTTTTCAATTAAGGAGTTCTTTAAATTCTTCACTAACTTTGAAAGTTGACGATTCTCTTCCTCTAGGCTTACAAGACTTAACTACACTTTTTAAGGAGTTATATCAAAAGTTGTGTGGTCGTGTCTGCCCCCACCCTTTGTCAAGTGATTTAACACAATAGCAAGGAAGGATCACATCAATGCGATTAGAGTATTTGGTGGGATGGACCAAAATGATGACGTCATTGCAGACGAGGAGCTGTCACTTATTACGCTACGCACCGCAATTTTAATAGTTCTTGGTTTTGTCATCAAGTTCCAGGTTGAAGATCGAAATTATATGCTTCTATCAATTAGTTTGTTGGTACCGACCATATTTTAATTTTCGACTAGTTGTAAGGTTGTAATGAACTTTGAATCAGGCTTTTGTTTAGTTGTTAGTCTTAGTTTACTCTATTAGCTTAGTATTTGTAACAACTAAATAGTGTATTTTCTTTGTGCGATGACATTTTCATATTATGTGATGATTACTTGGTAATAATGCTTATTTTTCGAATAGTTACCATCTGTTTCAGTTTGCTTCGCCATTATTTTAATTCGTGCACCATATTAACCAGGCATGAAGTGCAGAGAAGAAACGTGGTAGAAACAGCTTAGTCCGTTAGAATCGGATAAGAGGTGTAAGACGTAATAAGTGACGGCCCCTGGACTGCAATGACGTCATACTTCAGCGTGTCACCCCCTATTCAAAGCATTTTTTGGTCACACATACAGTCAATAGCATGGATCGTAACATGTTGAGACAAGAACATGCTTTTAGAATCGCTAGCCGAATCGCAAAAAGTGTGCCTATTGAACAAATGTAAATCTTGTACCTAACTTTAATTGTTCTCTAATAGAGTTATAATTTTTGTTGCTATGCGCTGAATGCGTTACAGTTTGTTTTAACTGTAATATTCCTAAATCTCAAAGGAAGTTCAACACTCGCAGAAGATAAGAGATAACATGTCATAAGGGTCACGAGATAAATTCATTTTTTTCTAAATCAGAGACACCTGGCGGGATTCAAAGATCTTTAATTAATTCTGTGAAATATCCAAGGCATTACAATAAAGTACTTTAATTTAGTTTTGCAGAGCGCCATCAACAATTGTATTTCAAATTTTAATCAACTGTATTTATTGCATTCAACAAGAGTTGCCAGATCCCAGATTTCGCAGAAGGTTAACAATAGCCGAACTCATATTATCCCTAATTCATTCAAAATTATCAATGCCATTGGTGCCGTGTCAAGCGCCAATAGCATAACATATTTTTAAATAGGCGAATTTTGGAAAATTGTGCAATCACTTCCCGTGCAATTTTAAAAAGAAACCTTGCCAATACTCCCCGGTTAAGGCTTTTTCACCAAGGCCTAATTTCATTTTCAACCTCATTTACAACACGAACAAATCCCAGAAACGCATCCTTGCCTGTGTGTCTCTCGGCCGGCCTCAGTGTGCTGGCCACCAGGGCCACCGAATTGCTCCTGCCTTTCGAGTTGGCAGCATACAGCACCAGGATGAAGGAGGTGCCCGTGAGCAGCTCCTGCACCAGAAAACTGGGCGTGTCTTCCGACGTCATGTTCCCCCTCAGGTGCTCATTGGAGGAGCTGTACACCTCGAGGTGGAATGTCTGGGGCAGGCCCCCGTCGTAACCCGGCTCGCACTGGATGAGGAGTGAGTCCGTGGTGTGGTTGGTGACCAGGCAATTGCGCATGGTTTCTGGCGGACCTGAAATAAGACGAGGATTCTGTTGGTGTTTGGTCGAATCGAATAATATGTATTCCCTTGTATATCTAGGGCCTCACTCGTATCCATCCTGGTCCAATACATGCTAAGGTTGGTCATGGGCGAGTGGTGTGGCCACTCCACCATTGGCAATGATCGTTAAATGTTGGAGATTGGAAGGCTGGTCGAAGAGAACGATTGAGACCTTACAGGTATACCTTCCTTCCCGATATTCTAATCCGTTTGGCCATATCTGGTCGAAGATCGCCAACAGTCGATTCAAAAGAACAAGGAATATTATTGGAGAGTGTTCTGGAAGTAAATATTCGCCAAGGAACATACATCCAGATTGAGCCAGTGCGTATCAAGCCTATACTACTTGTGATTCATTGAAGCAGGGAAAACAAATATTTGCGAATGACTATTGGACCATGATGGACACGAGTTTGGCCCTAGGTTTACAAAATTGTTTGTAAAAATTCTTGAATTAGTATGATTTACAAATACTCAATTCGTGACATTAATGAACTGAAATTTATAATTATAAAGGTCGCTCAAGACAGTTGAATATCTAATAGAGTTATATTGAAATATCACCTCTCACAACGCTGATTTAAACAGCCCAAATATGTAAATGCCTTCTAGTAGAAACTTCAGATTGATAAAATTGTTAAATTCAGAAGATTATCAGACCGAATGCGATGTTCTATTTACGAAAATCGCCTATTGCTTTACTTTTGGGTTGGGACAATATGTGTCCCATAGAGTATTCATATGTAGTGATGGGCTTAGGACACTTTTGATTCATGGTTTGGGAAGACAATTTATTAAACACGTGTGGTATGAAGTATGCTGTTTGCGGCATAACAGGTAAGTACACCTGTTCGAACAGGTGACGTATCGTTAATAGTTTCTACAATTCGTCTTCGGTCGCACCTTTTCAGTATTTTGACACCTGAATGGCCCTGTCCTAAATATGTGTACTTTGAGGAAGGATTGTTAACAATCCCCCGTCAGACACTTACATGCATCTTATTGTAAGGCAAGTCATCCTTCTACAGAGCTTTCGAAATTCTTTTCCCTGCCTCCCAAAATGAAATACCCCCGCTTTAACTCTTTTCGGTATTAGCCCGTAGCTAGGTCATATTTTTTTTTTTACGGAGCCCGTATGAAAAGGTTAATGGTGACTTCTGAATGCAAGAACTAGCACGGATTCAAAACACTTGTGGCGCCATCTACAATCAACCGGTAAATTTAGATCATATATGTTTTTGGTAAAATTTGAATACGAAATGTAAAAATTTCGCGTGTGTATTAAAATAAATCTATTTCAATATGGAGTTCTTAGAAATTCATTTAATTTCTTTTAAATTTAATAGAGAAATTACAACTACATTTAATTTAGCTCTATTTAAAACATTGAAAAATAATGAGAGTTCATTATTTCGTCTTTTTGTGTTAACCATGTTATGTTTAGTTTATTGGCTTTCAGAATTTGGTTAGTTTTATGCGCTACATTACTTAAAAATTAATAAACGTAGGCTTTCGACATAATTAGATTTGGTAGCATTATACATGAAGTTTGAGAGTTGTCATTTGTTCGTTATAAAGCTGGAAAACATTATACTTTTGTTTGTTTGTTTTAACCTTTAGAACAGTTATATTTTGGTTATAAACTGCTGTTTGTCAGACAATTCTAAATGTTTGCATTGGGTCTTTTTATCTTACAAATGTAATTAAATTGAAGCTATTGGTGAAAACAACTCATTTGTTGATTTAAATATATATTTCAGTATATATTAACCCTTTGTACTCCAAGAACACTTTGCGTTTTGTGTTCTTTTTACGGAACAGTTATTCCTCTTTATGTTCTTTTCCCCATAATTTTTTGTTCATAGAGCAAAACAAAAGCATAATCTATTTTGGATCTGCAAGAAAACAAGTTGAAAAAAATTCATGTTCTTTTTTAAACGCAACATCATGTTGTTTGCGTTTATTTTAAAGAACATGGAACCAAAAAGAACTGGTCGTTCTGTTGGCGCCTGAGAGGCGACAAGTGCGAAGGGTTAATTTTGCAAAATCCACTACTCAAAATAAAATGCACATGTACTTTCCAAATAAATTATACAACAAAACTAGGCTTAAAACGGGTCCCTAATATCTTTGAGCAATTCTTCACTTTCCTTTTGCAGCATCGTTTGACGTAACATCTGATCAAAATGTCACTCAGTTGAAATAACATTGAATCAACCTTTCTGTCAATAAATGTTTTCAAAAGATAACCAACTTCCTGGAAAGTTGTCAGAGTCAAACTTCCCCAAAGAGGGCTGCCAATCATGTGAACAACGCTGTTTCCGAAAACACTCTTCACAATGTTCAGTAAACAACTCACATATTCCACTCAACGTATTCTGCTGAGTTTGTACGTAAAATGTAATAATATTTCTTTTCTAAATATTTTTATATACACTGTAAAAAAAGGTACTTAAAAATGAACACCTGAACATACTCGTTTTTGTTTGAGTACAATTGCATCGTAAATGAGCGATGACGCACTCAAGTTGAAATAATCGTACTTTCTATAAAATGAACAGTTTGATTTATTATTGATAATCTCAGCTTCTGTTCAAGCCGTTATAACAAAGCGACCTGACACACTTGAAATAGTTGTTCTGAAGATGGTTTTCCACATTATTTGATATCGATGGCATAAAGGGAAACTGAGTTATTACAACTCAATTAACTTACTTCTCATTCTTTTGGCACATCTTTTTAACATTTCTACTGTTTATAACTTCTTCACGTTACCCTGGTAGTACGACGGATTAGGCATTGAACTGCGGTGCCTGATGAGATGGGTTCGATTCCTGGTAAGTGTTGGTTGTACTTGTCGAAATTTATTGAAAGTGATTTATGAAGGCAACCCGTGTCGACAAGCTACTGCTCTTTTTATTCATTGCATTCATTTTTGAGCACATGTTTTTCTCAAAAATGAAACTTATGTATTTTGAGCCATGATAACCATCGAATGTAATAAAAAATGAGTAAATTTTACTAATTGTTGAGTACCTATATTTAAAAATATGTACCACAACAACGACATAAAATTGTTGTTGTTCAATTGTTTGGCAACAATACAATAGAATTTAGAATAGAACCAAACAAATAACAGATTATCCAAGAGCTATTTAATCATTTAAAATTTTGTGATACTTTTAAAAATATTTATTTTAATTTTGATACTTTTGAAAGAAATTTTCTACTTTAGATATTTTTAAGGGCTTACGTACTTCTAAAAACTAATATAAAAATGATATATTTCAGTGTTTATATATGTTTCTGAAAAATTTAATGTTTTTCGATTTGTATACACTTCTGAAAAATTGATATGCTTCTGATGTGTTTTTACAGTTTGCCTATGCATTTTTTAAAAATTTGCTTTCACAGATTTCTAAAATATTGACATGCGTCCGATATATTTAAATTTCAATATACACCATGAGCCAAAAACTATGACACATTTTAAAATTTAATTAAAAATCAAATAATCGGCTTGACTGAACGTGGCTTAGTTTAAAATGCTTCTCACGATATTTTTTTTAAGCAAATAAAATTTTGAGTTCCAAACTTCACCCACAGATAGCGCTTTTCATTAAAAGACTGAGAAAAAGCACCAAAAAACGATAAGTAATTTGAATTAGAATACCCCATATACTGCTCAATCAACTAAGAGTCCATACATTGAAATATGGTAGATTGCATAAAATAAAACTTTGAAACTGCTTGTTTGTTACAAAATAAATTATCGGAACTACTTTTCTTGATTTTGTATAACTTTTTTTAAAGAGATACTCCACCATCTACGGCAAAATTTAGAATGAACTCTCTAACCCTAATGACTTGATATTAGAATGGATTTTACAATTATAAGGGACTTTTGGATCACGTTGTACATTTAGAAAAACAGTGTGCGAAACTCTATACGACAGAATGTAATGTTATATTAACTTTTGACTCGAAATCACCAATTTATCGTATAAGATATTTATTTAGTCAAATACTGTACAATATAGATTTATATTTATATAGATTTTTATTTATATAGATTTATATTTGCATAGATTTATATTTGCATAGATTTATATTTATATAGATTTATATTTATATAGATTTATATTTGCATATATTTATATTTATATATATTTATATTTGCATAGATTTATATTTATATAGATTTATATTTATATAGATTTATATATATTTATATTTATATATATTGATATTTATATAGATTTATATTTATATAGATTTATATTTTTATAGATTTACATTTATATAGATTTATAATTATGTAGATTTATATTTATACAGATTTACATTTATATAGATTTATATTTATATAGATTTATATTTATATAGATTTATATCATATATTTATATCTTATTTATAGATTTATATCATATATATAGATTTATATCATATATATAGATTTATATCATATATCAAGATTTATATCATATATATAGATTTATATCATATAAATAGATTTATATCATATATATAGATTTATATCATATATATATAGATTTATATCATATATATAGATTTATAACAGATGGATTTATATATTTTTTCATCACTTTTATTGATTCAGCTAATCGAATTCTTATATAATATCTGATTAACAATACCACAATCCCTAATTTAAAATAATTTTTTTAAAAGACGCTTCACCACAAACATTAAATCTTCATTTGGAAAACAAAATCGAATAAAAAAATTGCACACGAATAAAAAAAATTGCACATTAAATCCAAACACCCAAGTTCCATAAAAATAAAAAACCTAAAACTTCCAATTTTATTCTTATAACATTCATTCCAAAACGTTTCCCAATAATTGAATGGAACAAAAAGTCCTTTCCAATAAAATACAGTCTTCATCTAAGCATTTCTTCATATAAACTTGATCTCCCTCGGACAGAAAGGCGATAACAGCTACTGCATTATTAAAATATTCGCCAGATACGCTTCTACGCTATGGGGATGGAATATAGATGAATACTGGCTGCACTGGTCTGCCAGTGTGAGATACATTTATGAATCCTACACTGGCAGCTGATTGATGGATTGCCGTTCGTCGAGTTATTTTAGTATATCTGTTTTGTTATCTTGAGATGTCTGTATAGATATTGTTGAGTAAAAGAGAGATTATTTTATATTTATTGAATGGCATGACAAGCTAGAAGACCCCCCCCCCCCCACACACACAGAGGCACTTAATTGTTGTCTAATTTATTATTATTTAGAAAAATGTATATGTTACTGATAAATTTGAGTTGATATATCGTCGCCTCAGAGCAACAGTAGGATATGAGCAAAAACAGAGTTGGCGATAAAATTGATTTTAAAATGTGCTGTTTTTTTAATGCTGAATATCTAAGGCTGTAGTTTAGGGATTTCAAAGAAGACATTAAAATGTCCGAGTGTTCCACTAAATAAAGGCACATTTGGTATGATTAGCAAGACCGAAAACTCATTTTCGTTTGTTTTTTTAGATGTCTTACTCTTGCTCTGAGGCGACGATATATTTTTGAAGAAACTTTGTACTTTTAATATGCTTAAGTGCTTGTGTACTTTTTAAAAAATATATACTACTGATATGTTTTAGTCTTTATACACAGTCAAAAATTATTGCGATCTTGCACCAAAATTTGGTACCCATTTAACTACAACTAACATTTGGTGCTTAGTTTCCCCATTTTACGGTGCCACCATGGATACCGTTTAGGAGTGAAACGTTGCACCCAAACTTATAACGTTGCATGAAACTTAAAATTCGAGTGTTTTTAGTATTTTAATAGTATAATTTTTGTAGAAATGCTGGACCTCCGATCGAAAGATGACAACTTTTTTACTTTTCTTTATCAATTCACCGATCGGGTTCGAACTAGGTATCATCTTATTCATAGCTGAACGCCTTTATCTACTGGGCCACGGAGGCCGTTGTTCGTCGTTGTCTTTCTTGGAACGGATTCCTCGGCTTGTTGATGTAGCGACAGCGAAAATTTCGGTTGCAGAGGTCGAACCAATTATCGGTGAAACCCCCGCTTTTTTCGGATAAAGGATTTTTGGCTCAACCTAGATTCCACCATAATATGGTGTAATTTGCTGCAGACCTCTGTTTTGCACTAAGATATGATACATCATTGAACTGAAATTGCTGACAGTGTATATGTTACCGTGATAGTGCGGAAGCCGTACATCTGCAGACTCACTAGTGACTCCGCAGATACACTGGTTCGATACGTGAAAGTGCGGAATCGTGTTTAAAATAAGAGTTTTCCGCACTGTCACTAGTGAGTCTGCAGAGTCACGTATCCTGAATCGTAAAAGTGCGGAAATTTGTTATTTCAATTGCTAAGTACGCCAAAAATAGCGATAAATTGCAAAAATAGGTACATTAATAATTTTTTCACAACAATGTTGTACGAACGGTTTTTATGCGGTTATTTTGTTTTCGCCGTCATTTTCTTATTCTGAAATGTTATTGTTATCATTATTTACATTTATAAGTAATGTTTCACTTCATCTGTAAACCATATGGAAAATGGAACTTCAAGTTAAGTCCACATTGTTTTCAGCGTTTTCAATGCAAAAATACATCTAACTTCAAAAGGGATAGGGACTTTCAAGGGTGTTTCCTCTTGTCACCTTTTGCACTTAATATATTTAAACAATTTTTAAAAATATCCATGTTTCTTTTCAGTAACTTTTATTCTAGAATCAATACATTCAGTATATTGAATCAGTTTGAATTAAATTGAAAAATTATAAATTAGAAAAAAGGGGCATATTTAGGGTTACAGGAAAGTCGGGAAAATGTTGACGATTTGGTTGCATTATTAGAAATTAAAATTTCAATTTGTTTCGTTAAAATAGATTTAACAAGAAAAATGGTAAAGTCTTGATTTATGTAAGATAAATGTAATTAATTTTCATAATTTAATCCTTTAAAATTAATAATTTTTAAGTACGGTAATTAAAATTGTACGGTAATTTGAAGTTTGATTCGGCTTGTTTTTGGATAGTTACCGAATCGCACATTGATGACTTAAAATTTAATGAGGATTTAAATTTTGTAGGTCTCTTTTTTTTAATATGTTTGGTCCCTTTTTCCGGGACATACGAAAAAAGTGTTACGAGTCCTGCTTAAGGTGTCCGATTATGTTTCGGGGATTTTTTTGAAATACATAATAAATTTGAATTATTTTTTAAATGAAGCAATTAAAAATTTAAATTATTGGTACAAATGTATTATCGCGGGGCACCGAAAAATTTAAATGCATAGAAGTCGCGAATATTAACGGCCAACGATGGGCAATGGCGATAGCTTGATGAGCATAATACCGGTTTCTTTGGTTTAAAATCGGGGCTCGGTGGCCCTGATGAAAACTTCGATGAATAAACGCGATTGGTTGGATGAAATGCACAGGAGGCTATTACAACGTTGTACAATGGGCTATTGCACGGACACATTTGAAAAGTAATTGACGTTTATAAATTGTTTAAGTATAACTTTGTTTTGGTTTAATTAAGGCAATATTTGAGCCACACAATGGGCTATTAAACACGATCCAATGTTATTATGTAACGAATGGTTTATTGGTTTGGTTATATAACGTCGAACTAGAGCTGCACAGTGGACTATTGGCGACGGTTCGGAGTCTATCTCAAAGGAAAAACCCGCGAACGATGCCTCGTATTTTTGAATCATGGTCAGATAACGATAATGGCTTTTATTGAATAAGCGTCGCATTACGGCTGCGCAATGGGCTATTGGAAATGGTTCCGGGTCTATCCCGAGAAAATTTGGAATAATTTTAAAATAACGGACCTGTGGTTTCACCCCACTCTCTAAACTTTTGTGCTACTTTGATAATTACTCTGATAATTTTATCGTCTGCGAATTTTTTTCGTATCATCTGCAAGCTTTGTTACTAAGCTCTCCTTTTGCTTTTTTTTAAATTTTGTATGGCTCTTTTTACTACAAATTTCATGGCTTTTTTTACTCCTGATGCTCTTTGAAAATTTCTGTGTGTTCTAAAGTTGCCTCTTTTTAGTAACTGACGAATTGTTTAAACTAAATACGGTAATGCATCTGTTTGAAATTTTCATTTATATATAATTTTTTTTCATTTTATATTCTATGTATAACAATAGTTTTATATTGGAAATGCTTCATATTGAGGTGTGATGCCCCAAACGATTGCCCGAAGGGCAGTCGTTTGGGGCATCATAGCCCTTACAATTCAATGCAGTTTAAATCAAATTCAAAGCAGAATAACCCATCAAAAAATGCAGTTTAAACCTACAAATGTATTAGTATTGTGATGTGGATTGTCAAAATAGGTTTTTTTTGTTAATTAACGTCGCACTAGAGCTGCATAGTGTGCTATTGGAGACGGTTCGAGGTCTATCTCGTAGGAAAGACCCGGGAACGATGCCTCGTATTTTTGAACCAAGGTCATAGATGACGAGGAAACACCTGAATTAGCACCCAGCGCCTTCAATAGACGTCGGGACTTAGGACCCCGATCAGATTTATCGTGGACCTGTCCTGAATACACGCCGTTAATTTTTGCGGATGTTCTGGACGACTTTTATAGTATTTTGTGGCAACCCTCCGATCACAAGATCACTACTTTTAACTTTTCTTTGTCAAGTCCATCGCCAGGCATCGAACCAGGAAGACCTCGAAAATTAACTTTCCATTCAGAATAGCAACTTCCGTCATTTAACCATGGTTCAAAAATACGAGACAGCTTTCCCGGGTCCTTTCTTCAAGATATATGCGAATTGTTTACAATAGCCCAAAGTGCAGCTTTGGTGATGCGTTGACCAATCAATCGCAAAGCAACCAACAAGTCAATCACTAATTTGCCGACTAATCCGTTTGGTTAATTAACATGATCTAGAACTGCACATTGGGCTATTTAATACAAATCTAAATAAAAGTATTACTCTTATCAAAGTTAACTGGCAATGATAAAAATTTATTTCGTAATCGAAAGTTTGTTTATATTTTTAAAACGGCGATAGTTTGCTCTTATTACAATAATTTGTTACTAAAATATCAGAAATTACGAAAAAATAACATTCCAATGATAAATTATTAAATTATAACAATTGTAAATATAATATTTAGCATCGTTCCATTGCACTACGACTGCATAATCGAGGGTTACCATCTCGTTTGGCGGGATTAACGAGTCATGGAATTGGCGACTTAATTTTGTTCAAAGTTCGGTGCCCCGCGATAGTACATTTAGTTCCAAATTATTAAATTTCATTACATTATATAACTTTTTTTAAGTAGGATTCTTGTTTTATGTAGTTTTCAATAAAAATGACATTTTTCACAAATGCGATTGTATTTTATGACATATTAACTGAGTTCTCTCCTCATTAGGTGAAGAATAAACACTTAAAAATTTGGTTGCACTGAAACTAATAATAAAAAATATATATTTGTAGCCATAGGTAGATCCAGAAAATATTACTAGGGAAGCATAGTACAACTTACTAAAATGAGGGTTCAGGAGGGTCAGAACCCCTTCTGAATTTAAACTAATTTTCATAGTGTTTTCAATAGTCAATAATATGTATAATAACCTATTTAGAATTAATTTCATACAATGTGTAGTTTTATTAAAATTTTCTAGTTTGGATCAGAGCAATTACAAAAATAATTGGAGAGGTTGCATGGGAATTTCCAATCTTTAAGTTGATTTGTCAACTTAAAGATAGGAAATTCCCAGTTCGAACTCATTAATCAAATTTTTTTTTTACAGATTTAGTAGGATTAAAGAATTTAAACAGTACAGGGTTCCCACTAGTCCTTAAAAACTGCATTATATGAGGCAGAATATTTCATTTGTTTATGATAAGTAATGCTGTAAAGAAAGAAATAATGGACAAAAGATATAGAAAAAATATTTTGACAAAAAGAAATCAAGTTTTCTTGTTAAACTTGAAATTCTTTTTTTGTTAAAAATTTGAATCTAAAATATAAATATTTTCAAATTTATTTCTATTTAATGATATACAGTCTTGGACTAGAGGAGGGCCAGTTGAAAAATTGTTAAAATATAAAAAACTACACGAGTAAAAATTTAGGCAAATTTTCGATATTTTATTAACAAGGAAATAGTTTTGTTCATACAATCAAAATATTTGTTATTCTTTTGTAACCAGTGGACAAAATTAAAAGGCCGGCTGGCCATTTTCTTTTATCTGTTTGAATATATTCAAGTTCGACACATTTTTTAAAAATGTGGCAGGTTTTACCAAGCTTTTCTATGGCCCTTTCGCTTTATTTCTATTACTGTATACTTGCTATTTTTATAAATTTTATGCCCCATAAGTTTCCTATTTGTTTGGGACTGCATTGAAGGCAATCAAGAACTTGGACATTGGTTACTTAAAACCATAATTTTGTTGAACCAGAGTGGAGTGTGGACCGAAGCATTATTTTCTGAAATTCATAATAATTATTTATGATGAGTGGTGCTGCTGATAGCAAATGTTTTACCAAGACAAGACGTGATAACAATTTAGTTAATTGTTGAGTTTGTAAAAGCTATGGTAGCAGTACCATCTTTTATCGAGTATTTAAGGAAGATGCCCTACCTATGTTTTTGTGTGTTCTGGAAATTTTGAACTACAGTTTTGAAACGTTTCATCGAGCAGCAATTTTTTTGCATACTTTTGGTAATAAAAATTTGACCTCTCTTCCTACTGTTGGAGGAAAAATAATTCATATTACATATTTATATATACTCCCCATTTTGTGTTATTTGAAGGATACCAAACTTAAAATAGGTAAAAGTCATCCAAGTCTATTATTAATCCATTTTGCCCTTGGCTGCAGTATACGCCTCCGCCCCCCTGGAGTTAGCCTATTGGGATAAATGACATACCACGTGTACAGGAAGATAAGACGTCTCGACCAGGCCAATTGCTAACCCATTTCCCCTTCTGACCGACATATCAAATGGGAGGAGGAAATGTCGCCATAGGTGCAGTACACGTTTCCGCACCGTAACTCCATGGGAAATTAGTCCGAGGATAAATTACATACCATCCTGTAGAGGAAGGTAGACCACGTCAACCAGTTTGATAATTTGTACCGCATAGGACCAAAAGTATTAGAAAATCCCCTCCTTCTGCCCTCTGAATCGCTGCCATTAGATGCGTGTATGAGGTTCTGTTGAGATACGGTTTAAATATTAGCATTGAATTTGAATAGTAATTTTTAAGTTAACACGAAACTTTATTGTTGTCACGGTTTGTTTAATTTTTTCTATCTTGCAAAAGCAGCGCGATAAAAAATGGTCCATAATTTTTTTTTTATGTCTTTAGAAAGTCCTTAAAAAATCTTTATTTTTAAAAATGAGTGGGAACCCTGCAGTAGTAAACTACAATATATGCTTTTATTCAATTTATTACAGAACACTATTTGAAAATAAATTGGATATGATGAAATTTACGTGCCATATCAACAGTAAGTGTGTAGTAAATTCTTAAATTGAACTCGTGAATTTAAGTTTAATCTTACAAGTTTGACAATTTATAATATTCCTCCGACAATGCTGGTGGTTTCATTTGCTAAAAATATTAATTTTTTAAGACGTAAATTTTTTCAACTTGCTTATTTTTAAAACTCGAAAATCCCAACTGTTGGAGTTTCCAGATTATTAAGGGGCAAAAGATCATAAATAAAATCCTGGGTATACATCCTTGGCACACTCAAAAGGATGTTTGATAAAAAAATTCCATACCACTCACTAACAGCTTGAATTCTAAAATTAAACTTGTTTTTTTAAGACTTTTATAAGTAATTCTTAAGACTTTATAAGTAAAAAGTTAAATAGAATGAAAATGACCTGGTAGAAATTATGCAATACTAATATCTGAAAAAGTTAAATATATATTACATTTGTATTACAATCTAATAAACATAAGAGAAAATTTATTTAACCCTTTGCAGTTGAGAAGAGACTGTCGAGCATAAAAAAACGATGTTGTTTTGTTGTCTGTTTTTCAAATTGAACAAGAACCATATTCTTGAACATAAAAACACAATTTTTCATTATCTTGTTCTATTTAAAAGTATGACATCACTTGGAATCAACATATTTTATTAATCCATTACACTCGAGTGTTGCCTGTTACCAAAATAATGTGTTTTTTTCTCCGAGAACAACATATTATTGAGTTTAAAAAGTTATTTTCTCACAAACTTTTATAAATATTATTTTTGTCATCTAGACGCACCAAGTATGTTGGTAATTAAAAAATTTCTTCAGATTAAAAATCCTCATACATTTTTTTTTATTAAACATTTGACAAATCTCTTCAACCGCTAAATACATGTTTGATATATACTCTGATTTATAATCAGCTTCACACAATTTTTATAATTATCCACACTAAATGTACAAAGAACATGCTAAAAGCTACTCTTTAAAAAGATCAGGAATAGAATGCAATTGTTTCCAAAAAGAAAGTTAATATCAAACATGTTAACAGTAAAAGGTTAAAATACAATATTACTGTCATTATTTTTCCAAAATATGCAATAGAAATTCACTGTTCATACTATATTAAAATATAAATATCAGGAAAAAGTATTTTAAAAAATGGCAGGCTAAGTATGATTGTTTGAGAAGAGATTGCGGAATCACTGAATGCAAGATTAATTGAGCTATTGTTGTACGCAAAGGTTGTTAATGCATTTATTTTTCAAAACAAAAATTGGGTAAAAAAAAGCACGGTGCCTATACAAGTCTTCCATGGAGGAGGGTATGGATCCCTCCCCTAAATCCACCAATGTTTGTGGATATTGAACTAGGCGAAGAACATATTAGAAACACTGAAGCAAAAACAAAAATCAATGCAATCGCCGAGTAGAGCAAAAGAGGATATGTTTGGGTGAGACACAAAAATACCGATCGGCTGTCACAGGGTCCACTTCCTTCGAAAGAAAGTGAACCGAACTCAGGGATGATATGTCGGAGTGTCAAATTGGGCTGTCGAGTGGGGAGCTTTCTGCTGACCAGGGAGGGGGATGTTGTTTAAACCCCTTTAAAGTTGAAAGTAGGTTCCGGGATGTTGTCTTTTTCACGGATGCAGCAAAGAAAACTGAAGGGTACCACCTGAGGGATGGATTCAAGCAGGATGTTGAGAGGTAGGACTGTGCCGTTAGCCAGGATTATTGAACTAGGGTTGATGAGGAACTGCCGAGTGGTTGGTGCCACAATGCTGGTGAAGAATAGATTGGAACGCTATGCGGAGACCATTTTTGGAGTTAGATGTGATGTGCGGTATTATGAGGTCAAGGAGACTACTGTGTTGCAAGGTGCCCATGAGTTGAAGAGTATGGGATTTTTCTGGCCCCATTGTAGAAGTGTGCTTTTGAAATGTGTCTGTGTAGATAATCGGTTCAGCAGAGTTTGCATGGTTGTCAGAAGCAAGAATACAATTCATGTTTGAATGTTAATTATCAGTCGTGAGAGTAAGATTTAGTCAGACATTTCCATGTCTATTGTAATAAACTGAATGTTCAACACACACCACGTAACACAATAAATTGTAAACACTTTTCATGACATCACAGAATCTTTTTCCTGTTTTGTTATTTATTTTTAGAAAGAAAGTGGAACAATTCTGAGATAAACAGTTAGTTTCTTAAAATACCTACTATCCAGTCGAAGGCCGTAGACAAAAATAGTATTCACTTAATTTAGTCTGTTAATTCTGTTGTTATACAGAATCCTTTAACAAATAGTTCTTACAGCAAATATGTAAATTGATTGAAATCACAGTTTATAGTTTTCTTTCAGTACTGCGTAGTGGATAAAGTTAACAGAAAAAAAATTGTTTAATATTTTCATATCAATATTCTAGTTCCACACAATTCTTCTGCATTGTAAATTGGGGGGTCAGTCTGGAAAATTTTGCAATTCCACGTTATGTTGTCTGTCACACCGATAATATGCGAAGATCTATTTCGGCAAGTTGAATATAACATGTAAATCACTATTCTTGAACATGCGAAAAAAAATTAGGATTTTAAATTCAAATTGAACACGGGAATACTTCTTTGCAAATATGTAAACATTGCAATCCAAACAACGTTCTATTGCCGCTAACCAATCAGGTTTTAGTATTGATTGGCGACATTGGTATTTTTTGGCGATAATTGACACACCAAACATCACATGCCAGTTTTTATAAAAAAAAAAAACGTTTCATTTTTTTATGATATTATATTCAGCGGTCGGTTGCACGTCTTCAATGCACGTAATTTCTTGATTTTTTTAAAAAAAGTTAAAAACTTAATGAGAATTACGTTCGAGACGATCTTAATTTACACTTTCACGAGTGACTAACAGTGCATCTGCAGATGCACTAGTAAATCTGCAGCTACACTAGTGCATGTGCGAAATCAAATAATTTTCCGCACTGTCACGTATTTGCCCGGTGTATCTGCGGAGTTACTAGTGAGTCTGCAGATACACGCATTTTCGCACTATCACGGTGACATATATACTTATAAAACATTTAAAAATCTTCAATTTCTATAAACTTTAGAAAAATTTATATGCTTATTATATGTTTCTATCATTTATTCATGACTTTTTTTTAAAAGTATGCTTAAATTAAATTTGTGAAATATTAATATGCGTCTCATATAATTAAATGTTATTATATAGGATTAGTAAATAAAATATATTTAAAAGCCAATAACCGATATTTCCCGATTAATCGATATTTTTGATACATGCATATTTTTGATGTATCTATATTTCCGATATATCTATATTTCCTTTATATATATATATATATATATTTTCGGAATATCGATATTTTCGATATATCTATATTTTTTATTTACCGATATTTTCGATATATCTATATTTTTTTATTTACCGATATTTCCAATATATCGCTACTTTCGATATATCGCTACTTTCGATATATCGATACTTTCGATATATCGATAATTTTGATATATCGATAATTTCGATATATCGATACTATCAATGTATCACTATTTTAAATGTACCGATATTTCCGATATATCGAAATTGTCGTTGTAAATATTTTCGATATATCGATATTTTTGATATTTTCTATACATGCATACATGATATTTTCTATACATATATCTATATTTCCAACATATCGATATTACCGATACTTTCAATATATCGATACTTTCGATATATCAATACTTTTGGTATATCGATACTTTCGATATATCGAAAGTATCGATATATCGAAAGTATCGATATATCGAAAGTATCGATATATCGATACTTTCGATATATCGATACTTTCGATATATCGATACTTTCGATATATCGAAAATATTGATATATCGATATTTTCTATACATGCATTTTGTTGATATATCGATATTTCCGATATATCGAAATTTCTGATATATCGGTATTTTATGATTCGAATAAATACAAGACCGTTAAGTAAACACAAGGATGGGAACGCTAAACTAACGTTAGAAGGAACTCGAATTTTTGTTTTCAAATCAAAGAACAATTCTGGAGCAATTCTTCTGGAGTTGACTTTTGGCATACCGAGTATTCTTCCGGACTCGAGTTATTTCGTACTTTCAAGTGCACTTTCAACTAATCATCTCAAATCTCAAAATCGAAATCGCGATGATTTTTTTACTTCCGGAATTTTGATATATATCGATCGAGTCACCGCCCACGCCTGCTGCTTGCAATCCTCACGAGATTAAATGTGCAGTCATTAAAATAATGAAGATCGAAAAACATTACGATCGAAGCAAAGTTAAATAATTCATTACGTTTCTAAAAGATTCAGTTCCCAATAAAAAATAAGAACATATTCTGTTCTATTTAGAATATAAGGAACTGAGTTCCACAACCCCTGTTTTTAAGCTACACTTGCATTCGAATATTTTAAAGAAAAATAAATCTTATTTAATTCCTTTAATGAAAACCTTTCTTTGATGAGCGACGAATTTCATTTCCAAGAAATCTTCATTTTTATTCTTTTACATTAGGAAAAGCAAAAACGATTTTTTCCCCTTTCGTAATGGATAAAAATAAAATCCTGTGAGAGATTCGAAAGCTGTCTTCCATTTATACTTTTAAGATTCCAGTAAAAATGAACTTTCGAAATGAATGGAAGTGAAATACTAACGATTTTACAACACGTTAGCAGGAGCATTGTTCATTAATAACTCGCGTTGTAGAAAAAAATAAAGACCTTCAAAGGGAAATGTGCAGTTTGAATTCAATATGAAGTGAAGAGGGTAGCAATTTTAAATAAAGATGTAAACTAAATTGAAAAAAGGGTGTTTGGCTATGGCGGAAAGTAATGGTAAATAAAGAAGTTGTATGTTTTGTTTAAATAAATAATGTGCTTTGCGAAATGCTTAAAAAGATAATTTTAAATATATTTGGCAATGCAATATTAATGTGTTGTTTAGTTTAAAAAAAAACAATAAAGGTAAGCAGGTTGTGTATATTGAGACACACGCAGGTTGTAAGGCGTGTAACGTAGAACTCAAGTGAGCGGCGCCATTTTGGATTCCATTTCACGATTTTAACCTTCGAGCATGGATCCCTCATAGTAGAGAAATCATAAGGTTATAATCTCGCTAACATCAAAGTGATCATCAATATGTATTGCCCCAGACCCGTGATTTACTACATTATCCATTCATAAAGCAAAAATACTATAAAAGTAGTCCAGAGCATCCGCAAAAATTAACGGCGTGTATACGGGACTGGTGCACGATAAATCTGATCGGGATCCAAAGTCCCGATGTCTATTGAAGGCGTTCGGTGCTAGTTCAGGTGTCATCTGACCATGGTTCTAAAATAACGAGGTGCATGTATGAATGAGTGTGTGAATGTGTATATGTTCCCGGGTCTTCGAGATAGACCCTGAACCGTCGCCAATAGCCCACTGAGCAGCTCTAGTGCGACGTGACGTTAATTAACAAAAACCAAACCATTCATAAAGTTTGTCTAGTTCATTCATAAAAATATCCTGTATTTCTTGAAGTAACACATTTACTATTATTTCCAAATCACAAGTCCACCGTGAACGTTTTTTCATTCATAAATTTTGAAAGGAAGTCACGTGTCTGGTGCCATCAGGTCTGAGATGTTTGCCTCACGATGATGACGTCATATTCGCTCTACTACAGTCCATTCATGCTAGAAGCTTTTAACCCTTTGCACTCCGTTGGCGCCGCTCTGGTGACAACATAACGACTCGTTCTTTTGGTCCCCTGTTCTTTAAAATAAACTAGAACAGCATGACCTTGTGTTTAAAAAACATCAATATTTTTTTCAACTCGTTCTTTTGTAGATCCAAAACAAATTATGTTTAATTTTTCTATAAGAATAACACATTCTAAGGGAAAGAAAATAAAGATAAATAACTGTTCCGTAGAAAGAACGGAAAAATGAACGGAGTTCTTGGAGTGCAGAGGAATAACTCTGTGCCTAGTTCCTAGTACATGTTTTTGAATATTAAAATAGCGTGAAATATATGCAGTAGTACCAAAGTAACAACTTTTCGTTACGGTCACGTTTATCGTTACGATCCACATTGCCCTACATTTCATAAGTTTGTTATCAGTGAATGGTACTATTTTTCATAGCAATTAAATTACATAATATACTAAAGCAAAATTCGTTTTATTTTGGCTAAGAAATAACTTTTATCTTGAGTTATCCAAGAATCCGGATATTCGATTATCTGAATTACAAATTTTTAATTACATTCGGTGCTTATCATGGCTCCGAATGCATAGCTTTCATATTTGAAACAGACATGTACTCAAAAATGAGTACCATGAGTAAAAATTAGCAGTGGCTTGCGTACATAGGCTACCTTCATAAATCATTTTCAATAATTCATAATTATCAATAATTACAACCTAGATACACCGGGAATCGAACCCAGATCCTCACGCTAGTATGGCGACTTGAAGAAGTTGTAAACAGAAGACATGTTTAAAAGGTGTACCAAAAGAATGAAGAATGATATTTAAATTTGAGTATGTCATCCCTCATTTACAATGCAATTGTACTTAAAGAAAAACGAGTAGATTCTGAAACTCATTGTTAAGTACATTTTTTACATTCAACTGTTATTTTAAAATGCTTCTAAGATAAATAAAGTTGACGAACTAAAATTAGCAATTATGCTAATTATTAATTATGAACGATATGATTAATTATGAACATACCGCCTGAAAAAATATTACATTTTGGCATATTTATTTTTCTCAATTGTATAACATTATTTTGTATGTGTCCCATTTCTATGAGTTAACACTAACAAGTTTTTAAAACTTGAAATAGTGATATTTATTATACATTGTTCTTATTTACGAATATATTGTCTTCTTTTGAAACGAAGCAAAGCACGATGGTGTATTAAACCAAGGAACTCTATTTCTTTCAGGCAACTATATTTATTTAAACTTTTGTGTGAAAATAAATTTTGAAGTTTGTAAAAAATTATTTTTAAAATTTTGTGGCCCAGTTTTTTAATTTGTTTGTTGGGGTACTAACATTATATTTTTCAGTAATCAACCTAACATATTTTAAATCTGAACATAACTTATTTTTTAAAAGAAAATTAATAAATTTTTTTTTGTTATATTGTTTAAATTAAAAAAAAACGAATCTATATATCAAGAAATTGCACTGAAAACTAATTTTACTACATGTGCCCTTTAGATAAAATAATAAATAATGGAAATTTAAATTTCTTGTTATCATATTATTTTGAAATATAAAACAAAAATGCATGTTATCATGCATGTATGTTTATCAGTTTGATGGAAAAAATATGGTTATTTTTGTCTAATAACCATATTTAATTAATTTATTCTAAATTTATTTAGATTTAATCTCTGTTAGACACCTAATATATCAAAGCTGATAGATAAATAAAATATATCTCTATTTAAAAAAAAAGTAAGCCCTAGGGAGAATTTTCAATCCTTCCGCTGTTATTCAGATCGTATCTAAAAATGTCAAAATTCTAAAATTACGAATTTAAATTAATTTGCTATGGAATGTTTGATAAACAAGTCGAATATATTTTTGTTTCAATATGATTATTATTGTACATGTAGTGCATGTATTGTCAAATGTTTTTTTTTGCTCTAATTATGTGTCTAGACAGGGACCTATTTTTTTAAAAATTGTGAAGAGACCGCATAAAATCCACTTCTTAGTAAATTCTTGATTAAAGCAAACTGATATTTAACTGCATTTAAGTACTATGTCCTCTCCACTTTTAGCAAGAAACTTTAATTTTTATTTTTTCGGAAGTGTAAATACAAAATTAGTTCAAATGAAATGAGAGAATCATCGGATTTTATTTTCGGTTTGCGCAGGTTGATTATTTTTGAATTCAAATAGTATTTTAGTTGAACAATAACTAAAATAAAATCTTTTTTAAAGTCGTTTGTTTGAATGTGTGGATTAAGACTTAAAATTATTATTATTTTTAATTTATTTTATGGAAAGGTTTTTATGACGGATTAAACGAATTTATTACTACAAAAAAGTAAACATGACGACTACAGTTTACTTAAACTCTAGTTAAATAGTTTTTTAACTATGTTTGTTGAGAATATATCTTAGCCGATTTCTACGCATATTTCACTTTATTTGATGTAGATATTATGAAAACAAGCCACCATAACATAATTCAATAAAATAGTTATGTTTCTGAACTGAAGCCAAACTCTTATATTCGATAAAAAAGCTTTTGAAGTGTCCGATGTTAACGATGACGTTGCTGCATGTAACCACGTACTTTAAAAACTTGGTTTTATTGGCGTAATAATAAAATGCCTTGATGTGTCGTATTAATCTACAAACTCAAACAGGCATAACAATTTAAACCACTTTTTTCAGGGGTCTTGAAAGATCTATAAACATAAAAACTGCTTCGAAATTATGGCAAGAAATCTCTATTTCTAGCACACTCAAACCTGTTTTTGTGCGGTGGATAGGGACCGCAAAAAAAACGCATAAAAAAATTCGCACAAAACTTCACGAGTAGCTATCAAAAATAGTTTTCGCAACACAATTAAAAAATATTTTTTTTATGCGGTGGATAGGGGCCGCATAAAAAAAGTCTCACATAGAAAATAACTCATAACCTTACGAAATAACTAGGAATTGCTTTTTTAAACGAAATCAAGACACGAGGATTGACAGCTACTTGGAATCTCGCCAAACCTTTTGGAATCTGATTTAGAAAATACAAATGCGAACATTTTTAAATATTTTATTTACATATGTACTTATTTACTTTAATAAACTTTTAAAATTGTATAACTATTATCCTTCGTAGTCTGACAATACGCGAACTTGGTTCAAAGTTACTACCTCGCACTTGTTTAGAGTTGACTTTTTTTCAGTTACCATGTAGTCAGTGATCAGTTTTTGCGACGACTGTTGTTTCACTAGACGCTTGTATATGTCTCGGTAGCCAGATAATCAATTATGTTCCAATTTGATTGAAATTTTCATGTACCGCACAAAATAATTCGCATAAAAAAAGTCGCACAAAAAAGACCGCACAAAAACAGGTTTGAGTGTACTTTAATTTTTAAAGATTAATAATGGTAAATAAATAGTTTTTCGAACAATAATAAATAAAATTAATAAGAGAGAGTACCAAAATACATAAAAAAATTATATGTCGCAAAATATTATAATAGTGTCATTCCCCACATTTAACTATTAATGTTTTTAACATTAACATTTATTTTCATCGCGAATTTAGTGACGACTTTTAAATTCACCAAGCAAATTTCCTTTGCACCAGTAAATAACAATAAGCCAACATACATAAAGTATATTTAAAAGGTGTAAACGATTTCGATATGCTTCTACAAAATCCAGTTATCCAAGTTCCATACCCACTCAGACGACGAACATATTTGAATATTTAGATCATAAAATCGAAAATCACGTCTTCTGGAAACCAGTAAAACGTGACTATGGGCGATATGAATATAGGTTCGTTTTATATTCTAGTAGTCATAAATATAGAAGTAGGTGTTTATGGAGAGTATGTTCAAAGTATAACCTTTATTCAACTTGCAAAGCACGGGTTCAAGAATTTCTAGTTCGATCATAAGATGAATATGATTTCGAAAGGAAATTTGGGAGAGTATCTAGTAAAAACTTGAATTATTTTACGATTAGTTGGGTTATTATTTCGAGTGTTAGCATGGTTGTAGTTTAATGTGACATAACTTTCAAATATAAAACATACGCTATTATGTTTTAATCTTATTTCGGGTCAGGACACTGAGCTAGAATAAAATATAACTATAAAAACTGGAGCGAGGACAGCCATTCAGCGACAGTGGATTTTACCGTGCCGCAAGGATGCATACAATTATCGATATTTTTGATATATTGGAAATATCGGTGCATCGAAAATACTGATATATCAAAAGTATCGACATATCAAAAGTATCGGTATATCAAAAGTATCGATATATCGAAAGTTTCGATATATCGAAAGTATCGATATATCGAAAGTATCGATATATCAAAAGTATCGCTATATCGAAAGAATCGATATATCGGAAGTATTGCTATATCGAAATTTCTGATATATCGAAAGTATCGATATAATAATAGCATCTATATATCAAAAGTATCGATATATCAAAATTATCGATATATTAAAAATATCGATATATCGAAATTAACGATATATCGAAATTATCGATATATCGAAATTATCGATATATTGAAAATGTCGATATATTGAAAGTATCGATATATCGGTAATACAATTATGCCAAAAAGGTTAAGAAAACATTCATCCTTCGGTATGCGGGTGCTTACGTGACGTCACAGAAATATTTAAAAATGTTTTTTTTTGGTGCCTTTTATTTTCTTATTCGTGTAAGTATGAAACAACATTAAATACGTGATAATTAATGTATTTTTGAAAGCCACAAATGCGTTTTTAAATCTACGCAAACCTATGCGGAAGGGCTATTTTTTCTACCTTCGCTCAAAAAGGAGTAAAGTGGTCGGCTACGCTTCGTTCTCGTTCCAGTGCTTATAGTTATATTGTGTTCTTGCTCCGTGGGTCAGAATAGAGAAAATTATATTAATTTATTTAAAACAAATGATGACTTGTTTGCAGTTAGATTTAATTGTAAGATTATGCGACATTACGGTAATAAAAAAATACATATATTTATTTTTCAAGTACATAATAATATACTTATAATTAAAAATATAGCAGATTGTTTTGGTAATTATAATTTCTTTATTTGGTTGTTGATTTAGAAACTTTTCAGTTAGTTAATGCGATAGTTCTATACTCATTACTTTTATAAATTTTCCATCGCCCCATTGTTCGTTTTATACGTCATCGGATTCTTAAGTTTTCACTAGACCTTGATTGACGAAATTACGAAATTGTAAAAAAAATGTTTAGATAAAAATGCTGTCATTTTTCTATTGTTAGTGTCTAACATATTCAAAATCTTTGGTAGATACAACTATCAAATGGATAGTTATCCTTTCCTTGATGCGTTTTTACTTTACTGCAAACAAAAATCTAGGATTGGTGCGAATTTATTCAAGTCATAATGTTTTAAAGTAGCCTTCACACTGAAGTTTATGAATATATAGAATAAAAATCTACAGTCCATGTGAAACCGTTGATTTGATGTAATTGAAACTATATTGGCTTTATTTTAGTCTCACAATATCTTTCCTGAAGGCTACCTTACACCTTAAACCCTAAACAATGCTGAAGTTGCGTATCATCTTGTTATTGTTGTTTAAAGCCATATAATTGAGCCTTGCCAGGTGAATTGCATCACCCGCAGGGTTAAAAATATAAACACAAGCAATACACACCAACATAAGCACACACATCAACTTCCACAAAACATACAAAGAACACAAAACAAAAAAAATACAAAGATAGCCATAATACAAAAATAATACACTTACATTTTCAAGAGCGTGACCTTCAATTCTCCTTGAACCTCCAACATCCATCTAATCTCCCGATACATTTTTTTATGAAGGGAAGGATCGCAATCAAGTTTATGTCAACAAAAATTAACTGCACAATACATATCACTGAGCTAAACAACATGATTAGTCATGAACAGTTTTTTTTTAACAGTTATCCAAATATCGCTCACCAAAAGAATCAACACCAAGAGAATGGATCTTAAAGATGGACTCACCCACTGGGACCACCCTGTAGACGCAGGGCTGGTTCTGGCGCCCTATGTTGTTGCTGCCCCAGCACAGGAGGTTCCCGTATCCCAGCATGTTCCTTGGGGTGTAGAATACCGTGCTGGTCGTGCCGTCGGAAACGAAGTTCTTCACTTCCATGCTCTCCACGGTGTTGTTGAGGGTCCAGCGGAATGTGACGTCGGTGGGGTCGGATTCTAGCTCGCAGGTGATGTTTAGCGTCTCCTGTTTGGCAACACCGAACACTTGAACAGCGCCGTTCTTGCAGACAGGAGCAACTGGAAGTAACGAAAAATATGTTATTTTTATTCATATATTAGAATATGAGGTTATAATTTGTGTGATACGTTCAATAACACATTTGTGAGAATTCAGCGATGGCGTTACGTTTGACAATCATTTCGTCATTGAATCACGTGACTTTTGACGAAACAGGAATTCTTAAATTTTGAACAAAAGACATTTATTCAGATGCGGCCATTTTCTGGGTCATCACTTCATGTTTGGTTCCTATACTTATATTATCACAATTCAAAAAAAGAGTCTTCTTCGAAAGAAACTTAAGACATTTAAATGAGGTTGTGTGTGTGTGACAAATTTGCTTATATAGAAACAAAACTTTTAAGTATAACATGGAATTTTCTCTGTACAAACATTATTATGTAACAGCAATACACGCTTATAAATGTGTGTGTTTATTGAATAGGTCTTGAAAGTTAAAACACAAAATAGTTATATTTAATCTATTCACAATAGTGTAAATTTTATTGCAAACTTCGTAAATAACGTCTGTTCATTAAATAGTTTCATTAAAAATGCATTTGAAACTTAAGTCGAATAATATTGATTTTCCTAAAAATATTGTCGACCTTATTGAAAAGTTACATTGCACTTAAAATACTACTTAGTGAAACTATAATAATTTTCATAAAATTTATAAATGAAATATATTTCAATGTCACCATTTGTAATCGGAATTAAAATCACCCGCAAAGAGCGATAAATGTAGTGATGTGGAATGAATAACAAACCTTCTACTGTTCAGTTTCGCTGTAAAACTGTCTTCTCCTTGCATATACTCTTAAAGTAGGGAAGCCATTCCCAAGGATATTAATTCTAAACAGTCGAAACTTATTACAATGGTCATTTGCTGATTAATGCAATGCGTTAAAAACGAATATGACAAAGAAAAGCTGAATTGACTACGATTTTTTTTGTAAAATGTACGCATTTTTAAGAAAAAATGTAGTATGTCATGCGAGACGGGACACAGAGCAGATGGTTTGAAGGTATTATTATTTCCACTTTTTTTCTATGGGTAGTTCAAAGTTTTTAAAAGGAAATTTTCTTTTTCGACCTAACACTGAAAAACTTATTACAATGGTCATTTGCTGATTAATGCAAACTGTTGAAAACGAATATGACAAAGAAAAGCTGGATTGATAATGATTTTTTTTGTAAAATGTACGCATTTTTAAGAAAAAATTTAATATGACATGCAAGGCGGGACGCAGAGCAGATGGTTTGAAGGTATTATTATTTCCACTTTTTTTCTATGGGTAGTTCAAAGTTTTTAAAAGGAAATTTTCTTTTTCGACATGACACTGAAAAACTTATTACAATGGTCATTTGCTGATTAATGCAATGTGTTGAAAACGAATATGACAAAGAAAAGCTAAATTGACTACGATTTTTTTGTAAAATGTACGAATTTTTAAGAAAAAATATAGTATGTCATGTGAGACGGGACACAGAGCAGATGGTTCGAAAGTATTATAATTTACACTTTTTTTCTACGGGGAGTTCAAAGTTTTTAAAAGGACATGTATTAAATTTTCTTTTTCGACATAACACTGTAAAAAAAATGGTACTTAAAAATGAGTACCTGAACCTACTCGTTTTTTAAGCATAATCGTATCGTGAATGAGCTATAACGTACTCAAATTTAAGTACCGTACTTTTTCAAAAATGAGCAGTGTGATTTAATATCGCTAATCTTAGCTCCTGTTCAAGTGATCTTAATGAAACCGGAAAATCTTAAAATAGTTGTTCAAAAGCTGTTTACCACATTTTTTATGTTGATTATTTAAATAGATACCGAGTTATTACAACTCAATTATCATACTTCCCATTTTTTTTGGCACACCTTTTTTAAGATTCCTTCTGTTTATAAATTCTTAACGTCGCTCTGGTAGTTAAACGGATAAGGCTCTGAACTGCGGTTCAGAGGATCCCGGTAAGACTTGGTTGCAATTGTCGGTATTTTTCCTGATTTGTAAAACAACCTATGTACACAATAATCCTGTCCTTTTTGTACTAATTGTACTCATTTTTGAGTATGTACCTTTTCAAAAGAAACTTATGTAATAGAAACTTAATCGGAGCCACTATAAGCATCGAATGTACTCAAAAATCAAAACATTTGACTTATTTTTGAGTACCTATTTTGTACAGTGAACAAACGCATATGTTATGAATGTCGTTTATATTACACATCTTGAAAACACATTAATTTTCCCTTAAAGTTAATTTTTTTTATAAATAGCGAATAAAAAATAATTTTTATAAATAGCGAATAAAAAATAATTTTTATAAATAGCGAATAAAAAATAATTTTTATAAATAGCGAATAAATTTTTTTTTTATAAATAGCGAATAAAAAATAATTTTTATAAATAGCGAATAAAAAATAATTTTTATAAATAGCGAATAAAAAATAATTTTTATAAATAGCGAATAAAAAATAATTTTTATAATTAGCGTATAAAAATAATTTTTATAAATAGAGAATAAAAAATAATTTTTATAAATAGCAAATAAAAAATAATTTTTATAAATAGCGAATAAAAAATAATTTTTATAAATAGCGAATAAAAAATAATTTTTATAAATAGCGAATAAAAAATAATTTTTATAAATAGCGTATAAAAATAATTTTTATAAATAGCGAATAATTTTTTTTTTTATAAATAGCGAATAAATAATAATTTTTAGAAATAGCGAATAAAAAATAATTTTTATAAATAGCGTATAAAAAATAATTTTTATAAATAGCGTATAAAAATAATTTTTATAAATAGCGAAAAAAAAAATAATTTTTATAAATAGCGAATAAAAAATAATTTTTATAAATAGCGAATAAAAAATAATTTTTATAAATAGCGTATAAAAATAATTTTTATAAATAGCGAATAAAAAATAATTTTTATAAATAGCGAATAAAAAATAATTTTTATAAATAGCGAATAAAAAATAATTTTTATAAATAGCGTATAAAAAATAATTTTTATAAATAGTGAATAAAAAATAATTTTTATAAATAGCGTATAAAAAATAATTTTTATAAATAGCGAATAAAAAATAATTTTTATAAATAGCGAATAAATTTTTTTTTATAAATAGCGAATAAAAAATAATTTTTATAAATAGCGAATAAAAAATAATTTTTATAAATAGCGAATAAAAAATAATTTTTATAAATAGCGAATAAAAAATAATTTTTATAATTAGCGTATAAAAATAATTTTTATAAATAGCGAATAAAAAATAATTTTTATAAATAGCAAATAAAAAATAATTTTTATAAATAGCGAATAAAAAATAATTTTTATAAATAGCGAATAAAAAATAATTTTTATAAATAGCGAATAAAAAATAATTTTTATAAATAGCGTATAAAAATAATTTTTATAAATAGCGAATAATTTTTTTTTTTATAAATAGCGAATAAATAATAATTTTTAGAAATAGCGAATAAAAAATAATTTTTATAAATAGCGTATAAAAAATAATTTTTATAAATAGCGAATAAATTTTTTTTTTATAAATAGCGAATAAAAAATAATTTTTATAAATAGCGAATAAAAAATAATTTTTATAAATAGCGAATAAAAAATAATTTTTATAAATAGCGAATAAAAAATAATTTTTATAATTAGCGTATAAAAATAATTTTTATAAATAGAGAATAAAAAATAATTTTTATAAATAGCAAATAAAAAATAATTTTTATAAATAGCGAATAAAAAATAATTTTTATAAATAGCGAATAAAAAATAATTTTTATAAATAGCGAATAAAAAATAATTTTTATAAATAGCGTATAAAAATAATTTTTATAAATAGCGAATAATTTTTTTTTTTATAAATAGCGAATAAATAATAATTTTTAGAAATAGCGAATAAAAAATAATTTTTATAAATAGCGTATAAAAAATAATTTTTATAAATAGCGTATAAAAATAATTTTTATAAATAGCGAAAAAAAAAATAATTTTTATAAATAGCGAATAAAAAATAATTTTTATAAATAGCGAATAAAAAATAATTTTTATAAATAGCGTATAAAAATAATTTTTATAAATAGCGAATAAAAAATAATTTTTATAAATAGCGAATAAAAAATAATTTTTATAAATAGCGAATAAAAAATAATTTTTATAAATAGCGTATAAAAAATAATTTTTATAAATAGTGAATAAAAAATAATTTTTATAAATAGCGTATAAAAAATAATTTTTATAAATAGCGAATAAAAAATAATTTTTATAAATAGCGAATAAATTTTTTTTTATAAATAGCGAATAAAAAATAATTTTTATAAATAGCGAATAAAAAATAATTTTTATAAATAGCGAATAAAAAATAATTTTTATAAATAGCGAATAAAAAATAATTTTTATAATTAGCGTATAAAAATAATTTTTATAAATAGCGAATAAAAAATAATTTTTATAAATAGCAAATAAAAAATAATTTTTATAAATAGCGAATAAAAAATAATTTTTATAAATAGCGAATAAAAAATAATTTTTATAAATAGCGAATAAAAAATAATTTTTATAAATAGCGTATAAAAATAATTTTTATAAATAGCGAATAATTTTTTTTTTTATAAATAGCGAATAAATAATAATTTTTAGAAATAGCGAATAAAAAATAATTTTTATAAATAGCGTATAAAAAATAATTTTTATAAATAGCGTATAAAAATAATTTTTATAAATAGCGAAAAAAAAAATAATTTTTATAAATAGCGAATAAAAAATAATTTTTATAAATAGCGAATAAAAAATAATTTTTATAAATAGCGTATAAAAATAATTTTTATAAATAGCGAATAAAAAATAATTTTTATAAATAGCGAATAAAAAATAATTTTTATAAATAGCGAATAAAAAATAATTTTTATAAATAGCGTATAAAAAATAATTTTTATAAATAGCGAATAAAAAATAATTTTTATAAATAGCGTATAAAAAATAATATTTATAAATAGCGAATAAAAAATAATTTTTATAAATTACCATTTTAAAACTGCTTTATTTACTACGAAAATTGTATACCAATGTTAAATTTTTTCTAGAACGTCAACGACAGAAGTCATTTTAATCTACAATTTCGAAAAAACAACATCAATTTCGAAAAAATTACGTTTGCGATAAATATTAAACTATTTTTTTTATTCTAAATTTTAGTTTAATCTGGAAAAATTCGTACTTAGAGTAATAAATACAACACCTACATTTTTCGACCTACGCAAAGCCATTTTAAAATAAGTGCAAAAACACATTGCAAGAACATTTTTAATTACTTCAGCATTTTAATTCAACTACAGCGGAATGAATACATATATCCCTTTGAGAATGATTAAAGGAAAAATTCAAAACATTTCATCGAGACCCTTTAATTTATTTATGCATCATTCTGATATTCCACGAAAAAGAATCGTCTGCAAGCTGGATTTGAATAGTTAGAAAGCGTTCTCATTTTTTACGCATTTGCGATAGTCATGAATAAATTCATCATTTTCATGTTATTTGTTTTCTGGAAACGAAATTCAGAGTTTTTAGTCTTCGTTAAATTCTGTTATTCAGATATCGATTTTTTCCCTCCCTTTACAGCTTTATTTGAATGCGAGTTAGGGCCATCGAAAAAAGAGTTATTGGAATATTTAGTTGTTGTTTTTATAACTTCTTCGAATTAAAAGTATTGTATCGTATCATTTCATGCTCTTTATTTGTTATGAATAACATATAAATGAGAATATAGTTTTATAGTGTGAATGAAAAATACATCTTTTGTCGAGTTTAGAATAAAATGTAAAAGGATTTAGGAATCGTTCCTAGAATATACCATTAATATATTTTCCTAATCCTCATTTGATTTTTTTTATTTATGTTTATATATTTACATTTGAAATTGTAATGTAAAATAAATAATGGGTGTTATCTAACGCATGTAAGTGGCAATAAGGGTGACTTTAACATTAAAATGGTTATTTTGAATAATAAAATATTTAAACAAAATAAAGTTATAGACGAAAGAATATGCGCCACTTATTTTAAATTATCTAATCTACTTTTATGTATACCGTTTATTATTTTAACTTACTGAATAGTGTGTATTGCTTGAAAATTCATTGTAATATTTCATAATTGTCTCACATGAAAAACCAAAACATTAAAATAAAAAAAAAATCTTTTCAGAATCAAAGAAAACCGACTTAATTAAAATTGAGCTGTAAAGTATTTTTTTTTTAGTTTTACGTGCAAGTTGAAAAAAAAATTGAATTATTTAATATCAATTTTATACTTATTACTACTTTTTGAAATCGGCGCCAAAAGTTATATATGTTTTTTAATTTTTAACGCTTTAGGTTTTAAATTTGTTTTTTCTTTTATAAAAAGGATTATTTTATTTTTCAGTTTTTAATTTAGCAGGACCTCCGACCTCTGCTACTAATCAACAGAAACTTTAATTTTAAGTTGCTTTAATCCACACCTCGCATAGTAAAATTTTAGATTATCCGGTTAAATAAATGCCGGGTAAACTAAATTATATTATAGTTAAACAACACCTTTTCAACAATGAAAACTTTTGAAATTGGAGATTTTTTTTAAGTCCAGTTAATCGATATTTCTGGCCTTGGTGATTTTCCTATCCGCATTGATCACGCAGACCTGATGGTCCACTCCGATATGTTTCTCTCTAAGTCTGTGCCTGGTGATAGCATTTGCATCATATAAGGTGACAGCGCTTGTCACCTTAAGGTGAAGGTAAAAGGGTCAAGGTAAAAAGGTAAAGGTAAAGGTAAAAGGGTCAAGGTAAAAGGGTAAAGATAAAAGGGTAAAGGTAAAAGGGTAAAGGTAAAAGGGTAACGGTAAAAGGGTAAAGGTAAAAGGGTAGAGGTAAAAGGGTAAAGGTAAAAGGGTAACGGTAAAAGGGTAAAGGTAAAAGGGTAACGGTAAAACGGTAAATGTAAATGTGAAAGGGTAAAGGTAAATTGGTAAAGGTAAAATATAAAAAGTTAAGGTATCAGGGTAAAGGGTAAAGTAAAAGGGTAAAGGTAAAGGATAAAGATAAAAGGGTAACGGTAAAAGGGTAAATATAAAGATAAAAGGGTAAAGGAAAATTGGTAAAGGTAAAGGTTCAGGTAAAAGGGTAAAGGTAAATTGGTAAAGGTAAAATGTAAAAGGGTAAAGGTTAAGGTAAAAGGGTAAAAGTAAAAGGACATACAAGATTGTAAAAAATGCTCTACTCACACTGCACATCCAGTGGCACCTCCTCGCTCCGCCCCTCCCCCTCAGTGTTGACAGCCACGCACTGGTACCGCCCCCTGTGTTCCTTCTTCACCCTCTGCAACACCAGAGACTGGTTGCTGACGATGATCCCGGCGGACAGGTTGCTGTAGAGGGCCGAGGACTCGAACCTCCAACCCACGTCGTGCACCCACGGGTTGGCGCGGATGTTGCAGTCGAAGTAGACGTCGCTGCCCTCCTTGATGGCCGTGTGCTGGATGCTGGCACCCAGGGCCAGCCTCAGCTCCGGGATGTCTGTAAGGGAGAAGTTAGGGTATTGGTTAGTACACTGTAAACAAAATTAACTTAAAAATGAGTATCTGAACCTACACGTTTTTCTTTGAGTATAATTGCATTGTAAATGAGCAACGGCGTACTCATATTTAAGCAAACGTACTTTCGCAAAAATGAGAAGTGTTTGACAATGGCAAGATTATATCCTTAGATTTTGATGAAACACTTTTCCTGATGTACCCCAACATTCTATAAGTTTTCTTGCTAGCCACTGTACATCGATGATGGATTTTAAAATTTCTCATTTACTAATACGTCAAGATCACTTACTATATCGTTATTTTTGATTATTGCCCCATGTAAAATATATGCAACCTTTCTATGTTTGATGCCCATGAGCAAAAATCGACATTTACTGATATTAAAAGACATACCCCATTTAACAGCCTAGTCTGATATTTTTGTTAAATCACCTTTCAATCGCTCTATTTGTTCCTCAGAATTCACAGTTCCTATAATTTTCGAATAATCTCCAAATATATTGGTATTTCCCCTAACCTCGAAACTAATATCACCAATAAAAATAATAAATAAAAGTGGACCTAAGACAAAACCCTGTGACACCACTTCACTTAACCATCAATAACCTTCGAATTTTATACACAATTGTCCCCACAGTGTTTCTATAACGTTTGGTAAAAAAACTTAAGCGATTATTTCATACAATCTGAACACAACATCCACAAGGTTTCCTAACCTCAGAAAATAAATATTAACCACACACGAACCGCACATAAATCCCGTTAAACGCCACCAACCACCCCCAGATGGATGATTCCCCGCCAAACCAAAAACGCATCCATTTCAAGCCATACCACCCCAACATGAAAAATCACCATCCACTCTTGGCGATTTTTTTCGTCATTTAATCACGCAAACCTTCACACGCCAACCGGCCATCTCATCCATATGTATGCGACCACCGAGCAATCGTTGCATAATCAGCAACTCGCCTTCTTTCGCCAACTGCCCCGCGGGACCGCCAACTGACAGTTCTTCTCGTCTTTCTGTAATGACAACTTCCAGATCCGGACAGTGATTTATATTTCCGTCTTGTGGAGGGTTATGCAGAGGAACTGAGAGGTGTTTTTTCTTGTTGGGTTTAGTTGTTTTGGTTTTGCGTCACCCCTTTTTATTAATATCTTCTGATTTTGTTTAGGGGGATGGGGGTGAGTGAGTGAAGGTGAAAGTTTGTAACTTTTGGCGATATGAGAAGGAAAAATGAGTTATGTGGTCGCCAAGATATATTTAATGCGTTATTTTTTAGTTGATTCAAGGAAATGTTTTGATTTTGAGTACACTGTAAAAAAGTGGTATTTAAAAATGAGTATATGAACCTACTCGTTTTTCTTCGAGTACAGGAAAAGAGAGTGAAAGAGGAACTTTGAAAAAACGAAAAATAAGTTATGTTATGTGGTCGCCAAGAAAAATTTAATGCATTATTTTTTAGTTGATCTAAGGTAATGTTTTGGTTTTGAGTACACAGTAAAAAAAATAGTACTTAAAAATGAGTACATTAACGTACTCGTTTTTCTTTGAGTACAATTGCATCGTAAATGATCAAAGACGTACTCAAATTTAAGTAACCGTAACTTCTCAAAAAATATCAGTTTGATTTAATATTGCTCTCTCAGCTTCTGTTCAATATATCTTAATAAAACGACCTGACAAACTTAAAATAGTTGTTTAGAAGATGGTTTCTGCATTATTTGAGGGCGATTTTTTTTCTGGGTTTTCGAAATCTCAGGTAGACAGTGGCGTTTCTCTTGTTTTTAAGGTCAGGTGTTCAAAATTTCATCATCAAGCTCAAAATAAAATTGTGTGTATAGCGATCTGCATAAAAATACACACACGCACGCACGCACACGCACACACATACGCAATGCACACGCACACACGCACGCACACACGCACACATATATATATATGCACGCACTCATTTTTAAAACAATGTACAGTGGCATGAAAGCTAATAGAATATTGGGGTACATGAGGAAAAGTTTCATAAAAATCTAAGGACCTTGCAATTGTATAGAGGTTTGGTGAGGCTTCATTTTGAGTATTGTACAGTTTTGGTCACCATATCTTAAAAATATATCGATTTGTTAGAGAAATTTCAGCATAGTATGTTTAAAAAGAAATTAATATTCAATGAATAAATCTTGAGAAGGTCACTAACCTCAATAACCAACAATAGCTCTTTATTACAGATCACACAAATGAAAATATCGCAGACGACTATCGACACCGACGTATCCTATTCGCACCAACAATCCCCATGAAAATATGGCTAACGATAATTCCTCTCGATGAGAACTAAATCCATTAAACCTGACAAGCCCGAATTTATCAGGAGAAATCAACTCGGATCTCAGTATAGAAAAATATTCATGTATTTAAATTGAAATGCATGTATTCATGTGGTTTCGAGCTCAGCCACACATCGAGTTGTATTACGCATTCTGGAACTTTCGAGAAATGTTTTAGCATACTTGTGAAATCAAAGTTGTCTTGGGAAGTAATCAGCTGCTTATTGATATTGTGCCAATTTATTAAGTAACCATATTTTTAATTATTTTGATATATGTGTTATAATTTGTCTGAGTTATAAGGAGGTTATGTCGTTTTAATTTGGGAGATCATTGATTTGAATTAAAGTGAATTGTGAGTAGTTCGTATGCGATAATATTTTGTTGAGAGTTTACTTCATTTGAAAATTTTTGGTTGTACTTTTTTGAATTTAAAAGTTTAAAGGTCACCCGGCTTGGAACAAGAGGTACCAATGCCATAATTGAAAGTTTGGGGAATAAATAATCTTTTAAAAAAATGAAAACCGATTTAAAAAAGATGCACAAAAGAGTAAAAAATAATTCTGTGTTTTACGAACATGTTAAAAAAATTGAATTATATAATATCAATTTTATAATTGATACAATTTTTTTTAAATCGGCGACATAATTTAGGTACGTTTTATTGAAAATTGGCAACAATTTCAAAAAGTTGTAATAAGTAATATAACATTGATATTAAAAGAATAAATTTTTTCAACTTATTCGCCAAATAATAATTATTTTTTTTATTTTTAGTGCATTTTTCTTAACGTTGCTTTTCATTTTTTAAAAAATATTATTTTATTTTTTTTATTTAGTTTTAATTTAGTATGGGGCTTCGTCCCCTGCTATTATTCACCAATAAATTCAAGTTGTTGCTCATATTTTTCTATGTATCTGATCCCATTTAATAAATGCAAGGTACACATAACTATATTGTCTCAAAAATGTATATTTTAAAACAATTTCTACTCATGCTAATAAATACCGGATGAACGAATGTCATTGCTCTAAAATCTTTATTCAACAGAAAACATTTTGAAAACTGAGAAATTGTTAAAAAAAATCGTTCGGTTAATCGATATTTCTGAAAATATAACAGCCGAATAATCAAAGTTAAAAAAAAAAACTGCACAAAAGGAATTTTCTCTATTTAAAAAAAAAAATTAGATATCGTACCATATTTTCTTAAACAGTCCGGTTAATTGAGAATTCCGAATAGTTAAATGTCGGATAACACCGTTTTTTTTTCAAATGGTGCACAATTATTATTAACCCAACATTACCCTTCCAACAAAAAAAGAATTTTCCATATATGTGAATTAGCACAAAAATCATTCGCCAACATACATAACAGTCGAATTCATAATCTCTCTCCTTTTGGCGCGCTTTGGCGGCATTAGTTGGCGCGCTTTTCAGTCGGTTAAAAACCTTTCAAAACAAGACTATTTCAACTAATTATTAAAAGCTATATATTCCACATACAATTTCTACCATCCATTCCTAAAACAGCGACCCATTGGCTAAGAGACAAATACGGAACCCTTACATTTCAAATCTCCATCCCAAGGCAACCAATTACAAAAGATGTTACTAAAGCAACCCCGGAGCACCCTTAATATCTCCAACAGCCACATACAGCAACTGGTTCCCCCACCATACAAAGCAAAGGCCGGTAATATGTTGCATATTCATTTCGCTGATCGCCGTGGCAAAATTTCGAACACTCGTCAGCGGGATTTCCCATGACAATTTGTCGCCAAACTGCTACAGCCGCACTAGCGCTGTAGATAGTGGGGATTGTATGAGGTTCTTGGATGGTTTTAATGATAGGTAGAAGGGATTTTCGTCTATTGGAGAGGGAGAATTTTGGAAAGGTTGGTGAGGAGGGATTCTGTGGTGTTGGCGCAACAATACGAACTTGGCGAGATTTGGTGGGGAAATGTTAATATTTCGTTGAAATTTGGATATTATATTATCATTTATTTTTCTTTTAATACTGTAAAAAATTTTATACGGGCTAAAGTAGTACTGAAGAGCCAGAACAGTAGTATTAAGTTTAAAATATATGAGGAATAAATAAATATCGGCTATATGAAGTGATTTCTACATGTACCGCCTTTCAGTAAGTCGGACGTAGAAGAGAATGACGCTTTCAGGGCGTTGCAAGTGAAGTTGTGGTGATTGAATGGAGATGGCGCCACGAGTCGATCAGAAGGTTATGTTGTATTCGTTTTCCGAGGTCACCAATGTAGTGACGTGTAGTATACCACCGGCATTTGAACCCGGGGTCTTTCACCTGGTCCGCCGATACCCTACTGGTCGGGCTAAAGTATTACTTAAACCAGAGAAGTCATATATGGTATAAAGTGATAACGACAGGTACATCCATCTCGGTGAGTAGGACGAAGGAGAGAATTATGTTAGGAGTGTGTCGCAAGTGAAGTTGTGGTAGTTGGATGGAGATGGCGCCACAAGTCGATCATAAAGTTGCGTTGTGTTCGTCTTCCGAGGTCACCAATGTTATGACCGCGATTTGAACACGGGACCTTTCGCTTATTACGCTGATATTTTACCGATGGGGCTAAAGTAGTACTCACCGATTGGGTAAGAAAATATAAGCAAGTCCTCTCAGAAGTACTTTTATACATAAAAAATGTTCCAATTAGAATTTTTAATCTTTTGTTTTTGCACCAATTCAGTATTTTCTGATTTTCTTTTGTATTAATAGTACCGAGGAAAAACCTCTACATGAAAGGTGAGGCTATCGTAAAGGTGATTTCAAACGGCTACGTCCTTCTAGAAGGACGTTGTACGTTCTATCACTAAACAACCTATTATAAAACAACCATTTTACAATCATTTATAACATATTTATTTTCAGTGAAACAATTCTACACCACATATATATATTTAAGCACCTAATCTTAAATACTTCCGAGTAATACGGATTCTAACAGAGACTCGCAAATGATGTTATCTATCATTCATATACTAATAGCTGAAACACCACATTATCAGTATACAATTAGATAAGAATTGGGTTAACATTGCTGAAACCACACGCATTTAAATGCACTTAATGCATTTCACATCCCACTAATCGTCTACCGCTGATTGCGCATTACCATTTATGAATATGCTAGGACTATTTATAGTACAATCTAGTTAGAATTCCAGAGGAATCATCATCTAATATTTTTTTTATTACTAACCCAAACACAAACGTTGCCAAAAAAAAATCTGTAAATTCAGCGTGTTGGAAAATTCCAAAAGAAAAAAAACACAACCCCCCTATTTGTGCGTGGATATCCCCCAACTTATCAGAACCCAGAAACAAGCCTGGTAATTGGTCGAAAACGAATCCTAACAATAAACTTAATTAGATTCGAATTACTCTCGGACCAGGGGGACAGTGTCGCACATAATTGGGGCGCCATTATCGTGTTCCAACGTATGTGGGAATGCTAAGCTGATTGAGGGAAACGATAGCGATTAAAAACGACGCGGGCATCGATTACGAGGCCGGGGGAATATTATGCTCCCATTGCATGATGGGAAGTTGAGAGCGTTTAATGGCGGAATCAATAATTAACGAAGAATATGTGGGTTGATTCAGTTTTGAGGTTCATTGGATTTTGAAACTAAGCGGATATTCTATCGAATAATGTATCTTTGAGTGAAGGGTTAGATGTGTATCATCGTTAATATTTTATGAGCGACATTTTACATTGTCAGTAATACGTTGTTTATTTGTAGCCAAGTCGGTGAAGACTCCTTCTGACTTTTTCGCGGTGGCTCCATAGAGTAATGATACAAATAGAGGAATAAAAATGCTGATTTCCGTGTGTCCATCATTGAAACCACGTGATATGTGGAAATGCCAATTCATTCATGCGCCAATATTACTTGGCAGGCCTTGGCGACTTTAAGAACTAAACGAGATCGAAGTATTGTAATATGGTTTTGTGTTTAATTTTGTATTTAAATATCGTTTTTTTTTAACGAGTGGCACACTTTAAGGGAGTTTAACAGATATATTAAGGAGATTTTTCTTACTTTGTAGTTTCGAAATAATTGCGTTACGTTTTTATGTAAAAAATTTACCATAAGCGAAGTTCTTTCAATTGTTATTTTGTATACTTCAATTAGAAAATATGAACAATAAAACCTGAGAAATATAAAGAGTTTCGCTTCTTCGAGTATTGAACACAAATAAAATATTTTCGTTAATGAAGAGGAAATATTTAGGGCATATTGTTTGAAAATAAGTAAATACGTACATATATGTTAAAAAGTTGAATACGGACAGAACTCCTTATCACCAAAAAAGAAGAAAGTGCGCCAAATTTGAAACTCCTGCAGATGTCTGAACGCCAAATGTGGCAGCGCTATAACCACGTGATGTCAGTTTTTCTTTTCAATGTTGACACCGCGGCCTTACGAGAGCCTGGCAATGAAGGCGCTCTCTATTTAATATTACAACTCTATGGGTGGCTCCATTAAAAAAAGCATCTACATTGGCTGTGGGCTAATTTCTAAACGATGAAAGTAAATGTCGCTGTTAAAAGTGATACAATTATAAGGTATTGACACACTTTAAGTATTGGTTATGTTTGTTCCTTGTAGTAAATAATTCAAGGAAATTGACTATAATTTTGAAACTACGCAAAGGGCTCAGTCGTAATTTTTGACTTTAACTTTAATAATACAGTTATATATCAATACTACTAAATATCACTCTCTAAGCATAAAAGGGAAGCCCAGTTGCTCAGTTGGTAAGGCGTTCAGCTACTAATCAGAGGATTGGTGGTTCGAATCCGGGAAATGGACTTGACATAGAAAAGTAAAAAAGTAGTGATCTTGCGATCGGAGGGTTACCAGCTTTGCTACAAAAATACTAGACAGTCGTCCAGAATATCCAACAAATTATACTGGCTTGTATACGGGACTGGTGCACGATAAATCTGATCGGGATCCAAAGTCCCGACGTCTATTGAAGGCGTTGGGTGCCAGTTCAGGGGTTTCCTCGTCATCTGACAATGGTTCTAAAATAACGAGGTGCATGTATGAATGTGTGTGTGAATGTGTATATGTTCCCGGGTCTTTCCTTTGAGATCGACCCTGAACCGTCGCCAATAGCCCTATTGTGCAGCTCTAATGCGACGTTAATTAACAAAACCAAACCAAACTCTAAGCATAAATATTAAATATATGTAGTGGTGTTGTTTATAAAACGTTTTTAAATCTTCCATCTAAATTTTGAGGAAATATCATTATAGTTATGTAAATTGCCCACTAATTAATTTATTTTAACCATTTCGCATTTGCCTATGTAAGAGAAAAGAGGCATTGACTGTGGGCTAATTCCTAAAAATTTTAAAGAAGGGGATAAAATTTCTATGTAGGGGGCAGGTAAAAGAGTTCACAAAGATTTGTGGAAGGATGACTTGCATTACAATAAGAGGCGTGCAACTGTCTGGCGGACGAATCGTTAATTTTTTTCCTCAAAGCAGACAGTTTCAGAGTTTTGGAAACGTAAGTTTCTCAAACTCCGAAAATTAACTAACATCATTATCCATTATTAGACAGCTAGATAAATCATTTGATGCCCCCTAGTCCTATATGTTGTCCAACAACCACTTGATTGTTTCCCTACGAATTATATTAGCTACATTGCAAACTTTAAATACTCTTTTGAAGGGTCTCGGCTTTTGGGCTAGTATCCAACTCGCCCATATAAATGTACCTCAAAAACAACATCATTCAGCATACTCACAGTGAACAGTTATGGTCCTCGTGTCATCAATAAGACTTTCCGGCAGTGACGGGTTCTTGGCGGTGCACGTGAACTTCTTGGCGTGGTCCTCGGCGACTGGCACGAAAGACAACGTGCTGAGGGTGAGGTTTCCATTGTCCGAGATGACCTCGTTGCCCGTCTGGATCTTCTGAGGCCCCTTCCACCACGTCATGACGGCCCTGGGGCGCGAGCCCGTCGACTCGCACTCCAGCGTGACTCTCTTGCCAGCGGACAGGTGGTGGGGTGGGCTGATTATCCGGACATCCAATGGACGCACTGAAAAAAAATATATGGGATTCATATTGTGAATAAAAGTATATAATTGATAAAGTACATATATATCGATGATCTGCGAAGGGTAGATTGGAACATAAGTGCCTAAACCCGTTAAACTAAAGAATAGGGTGCCGTCCGCCAAGGCGTCAAAATTAATGTCGCCAAATAGGATTCCAGTTCAAATTGTCTTCTCTGCGCAATACTTATTTCCATATTCAATCATATATATGTATTTGAAAAGTATATAATGTAATCACCAATATACACCTGTGAATAAAAGTATACAAGTGATAAAGTATATATTGATGATGTGCGATGGCTTAGATTTGAACACAAGTACCTAGACCTGTTAAACTGAAGAATGAGGGGGCCTCCGCCAAGGCGTCAAAATTAATGTCGCCAAATATGATTTTAGTTCAAATTATCTATCCCGCGCAATACCTATTTCCATATTCAATCATATCTATATGCATTTGAAAAGTATATAATATATAATGTAATCACCAATATACACTTGTGAATAAAAGCATATAATTGATAAAGTATATATTGATGATCTGCGAGGGGTAGATTGGAACATAAGTACCTAAACCCGTTAAACTAAAGAATAAGGGGGCCGTCCGCCAAGGCGTCAAAATTAATGTCGCCAAAAATATTATCTTTTCAATTTGGCTACTCTGCGCAATATTTGCGTAGTAGATTTTATACGCATGTCCAAATAATTGCTTAAAAAATTTTTACAAGCATTCACTCTCATAAATAACTTTATACTTTTTGAGAGGATACTTTCGTCATATTTGACAATCATTTTGTCAATGAATCACGTGACTCTTTTGACCAATTAATAATCCTTATATTTTTAACGAAAGTAATTTACTCAGATTTCTTTAAGGACCTTTTTGATGGCATCAATTCATGTTTGGTTCTTATATGTATATTCTTATACGTATATTTCTACAATTCAACCGGGACTTATTGACACAGTTGGTAAAACATTGGTATTTTGACTGAGAGGTTCGCGTTATGAGTCGCCGACTCAAATAAATATAGACCAATTTTATATTTTATAATTGCTTTTAGTTTCGTATAAGTTATCAACCATCACCAAAATGACATCAGGTAAATTTTCTAACAAACTAATTTCTAAACAAACTCATAAATTTTATATTTAGCTTTGAGATAAGTCAAAAATTGGAAGTACAAAGACGGTTGCCATGAAAGAAATTTTTGTTTTACATTATATAAAACCAAATTACGTATTGCGAGAAATCCCTAAGTAAATATCGTTACAACAATGTATCGTTTCACAAACAAAAAATGTATCATCATGCATAAATGTAACAAATGAGAATTTAATCAAACACAAAAGTCCAATTATCTTTTAAGAACAATATACATGATCTGCATTTTGTCAAAGATTAATTTAGACGTGACATTACTAGGCTAAAGTGGATTAAAACATATCCAAAAACAAAAACTGAAAAAAATACCCTGCCTTTTGAGGTATCAAACGCCACGCAAGACCACTAAATCCCTCAAAGTTTTTAAAAACGGAAAAGATTCATGGGCGAATAATTTAATACCCCTAACCGAGCGGCCATGTTACTTGCACCAAAAGCAACCCAATTCCGATACAAAATACCACTCTTCGCTGAAGAGGCTTATGCCCTTATCACGATCGAATCGTTCGAAAACGTCGCCATTTTTTTTTATTCCGTTGCGTTCGGTTATTCTTTAGAAGGGGATGTCCATTAAATTTAACTTAATCCAGACTTGTCATTTGTTGGGTAATATTTAGAGAATTTATTCTTCTGGTTGCCTGGATATTGTAATACATTTTTGGATGGGAATTCTTTCGGATGGAAACGGATTGCAAAAAAAAAGAACGGATTGCGGTAATTGATTAAACATGGAATTTGTTGGAGAGGTTTTCGTGTGGAATTAAGGGATGATGAGTTTAAGTGATGCGTTTTTGTTTTATTTACTTGGTTTGAGTTTGATTCGATGAGGAAATTGGTTTTGGGAGAGCACACAGGGAGATCGTATAGTAAAATCAATTTATTTCTAGTTATTTTTCTGTTATATTTCAAGAACTCATTTAAAATATTAAAGTGGAAATTACGTCTTGGCGATGTGGCAGCACAAAAGATGGCTTAGTAGGGTACAATAACTATTCCTATATCTATATATATAAATGCGAAAAACCCCACTCATTCACTCATCACTAATTCTCCAACTTCCCGTATACCTATGGAGAAGAAATTTGGTAAAGTTGTTTTATACCTTAAATAGGTAAAGTAAGCTATTTTTGTTCCGATCGATCGTATTTAAGGGGGTGTAAAACCCCTTTTTCGATGTTAGTAGCGACGTTAGTTCGGGAATCTACAGATCCAAAAGACCTAGAGTGCTGAATATTGGAATATAGATTCATCTTGGGCCCTAGGGGTGCACTAAGAAATAATTTTTAAAAATTCGAACTCGAACTGCCAAAATAACCATTTTTTAAAAACACTTTCCATAGGATTAACATGGAGAACATGTAACAATGCAATATTTCAAGATTGAAACAATGGAATATTTTAATATTATATAACCCATTCTGATTGGCTGATAACTAAATATCTCCAAATGTCGCCAAATGAATAAAAAATATTTCGCCAATTTTGTAATTTATTTCTTTCCTTTTTGTGCGTAGAACGGGCATTTCAGCTAGTACATAATAAAAGTTTGTTGTAACTTGTATTGACTGCTTCCCTTAACAATTAAATAGGAATAATATGTATTTCTATATACACTAACACGAGTTTTTCATCTCGGGTTAGACAGTTAAGCGGCAAAGGATCGGAGACCCAAATGCTATTTTTTTATTTATAAATTCAGAAATACCATTTTTTGCATTATTAGAACATTTTTTTCTAAACAATAATAAAAAAAAATGTAATTTTTTGGTAAGTTTTTTAAGCTTAAATCTTCTTTTTTTAAAAACACTGCTTCTCCTTCAATTTTTAATGTTTAAAAAATTTAAGTACGTATACTACAGATTATGTATATACAGAAAGTATTTACAAAGTATGTATATACTTTTGCATATTTGTGTTTAAATTCAAAACCAGATAGATCCATTTTTTCGATTTGAAGATTATGCATTTTATTTTTAGTTTATCAATAGGTGAAGTCATAACATTCCCAAGCAGCTAGAACATATTCAATTTGCGGTTTTAAAAGTAGCAGTTTGTTGCAAAACCAGATAAGTAAATAAATCAGTTTCAAAAGCAGATAGATCAATATGGACCATCTCGAAGGAAAGACCCGGGAACACATACACATTCACACACATATTCATAAATGCACCTCGTTATTTTATAACCATGGTCAGATGACGATGAAACACCTTGAACTGGCACATAATGCCTTCAATAGACGTCGGGACTTTGGACCCCGATCAGATGTATCGTGCACCAGTCCCGTATACACGTCGTTAATTTTTACGGATGTACTGGACGACTTTTCTAGTATTTTGTAGCGAATCCGGCAACTCTCCGATCACCAGATCACTACTTTTTACTTTTCTTTGTCAAGTCCATCGCCTAGGATCGAACCAGGAATCCTGATCGACTTAAGGACATATAAACCAATACAAAATTCACGTGCACCAGCTTTCTCTGCACGTTCATATGGTGTTGACAAGAATACATCTGGCCAGGGTCAGGCACCTCACTCGGCAAACTATTACACCGTAACCAATATAAAGCATTAGAATTTAAACGATGATAGATTTAACGTGCACAGTCTCCTTCTACACGGCGAATGTTTGTTGGACGACCAGGACACGATCATGGGGATTATGAACTAGGTTATACTTCTGACAAGACCATTTTGGTAATTTATTTAATTAAACAAATTAATATTAAAATGTAAATTAACGTTAACTAAAGTATATAAAATTTGCCAAACACAAATTTAATAATATGTATTGTAGTTCAAACTTCTAATGTTTAGGGTTAGCAGACTTGGAACTTTAAAATAAGTATTCCATTTTCACATCAGTAAATTGATGTTATGTTTAAATTTTTTCGTTTAGAAATACCCATATACCTTTTGTTATCCTCTCTATGTAAGCTTAAACCTGAACTAAACAGCATTTTCAAATTCTATGTCCCTTAATAGTGGAGATAATGAACTTGGCTCCTGATTTATGGCATTCCTTGAACAGCCATTAGGCTTCCAGTTTTGGCGAATTATTTCCACCCTCCATTTCTTAAAGGATCTTCGGAAGTATATCCAAGTTTTAATTTTGAGCGTCAGTCTGGACGGATAATATTTATAGAGAAAATGGCAGTTATGCAGTTTATAATGATAAAGTTCCCTTAAATTCTCCTCTACAGGGTCTATAAATATGTTACTTTTTAATGTGCGCCGGTTTAATCATGTTTAAAGTTTGAATACTATAAATTACCCTATTGAAAATATTGTGTATGGAAATGATAGGCAAACATATAGAAAGTATTATGGACATAAATATAGGAATAAATGTTACATACATATAAAGTAAATATTAAAATATGCTCTTTTAAGTATAAGCTTTTTGATAGTTTTCTTATTTTTTTAATATTTATAATAAGTATATCTTAATATATTTTATTTTATTATAAATGTTAAATCTTCTTTATCAATGTATATAAATAAAATTGTGCTTTTTTTATACAAACTTTATTTAGTTCTGGGAGGACGTTTTTTTTTTAATTGAACGGTATGGTATAACGGACGCGGGGTATTATCGGTAGTTCTTGTCTTTACTATCACGTAAAGGTTTTTACTTCCTTCTAGCAGGACGGCAGGTATAATGAGTTGGCGAAAAAGAACTTTAAAAAAATTCCGATAGCTGTAATTTTTTTTATTAACAAAAGTACTGCAGGAAAGACTTGGGTTTGTATGATCTATAATGAAAAAGAAGATTAAATGCTGAACCTGATCGCCGATCGGGTATTCACGGAGGAGTGTTAAAGTATTGTAAACTTCAAAATTCAAAAGAGAAAAAAAAATCTTCAACCCCCCCCCCCCCCAAAAAAAAAAAAACCATTCAAAACCAAAATTGAAAAAACCATTCAAAACCAAAAATGAAAAAACCTTCAAATCAAAAAAAGAAAATAACCTTTAAAACCAAAATTGAAAAAGAAAGAAACCTTCAAAACCCAAAATGAAAAACCTTCAACAACAAAAAAAGAGAAAAAACCATTCAAAACCAAAAATGAAAAACATTTAAATCAAAAAAGAAAATAACAATTAAAACCAAAATTGAAAAAGAAAGAAATCTTCAAAACCAAAAATAAAAAACTTTCAAACCAAAAATGAAAAAAAAAACTTCAAAACCAAACAAAGAAGAAAAAACCCCTTCAAAACCAAGGAAAAAAGGGGAAAAAAACCAAAACAGAAAAACCCTTCAAAACAAAAATAAAAAAAAACTTCAAAACCAAAAATGAAAAAAAAATTCAAAAACAAATAATAGAAAAAACATTGCAAACCAAAAATGGAAAAACCTTCAAAACCAAAAATAAAAAGACCTTCAAAACCAAAAATGAAAAAACCTTCAAAACCAAAAATGAAAAAGCCTTCAAAACCAAAAATAAAAAAACCTTTAAAACCCAAAATGAAAAAACCTTTAACACCAAATAAAAGAAAAACATTCAAAACCAAAAATGAAAAAACCTTCCCAACCAAAAATGAGAAATCTTCAAAAATAAAAATTAAAAAACCTTCAAATCCAAAATTGAAAGAAAAAAAACTTCTAAAAATAAATAAAATAAAAAACTTCAAAACAAAAAAAAGAAAAAAACCTCCAAAACCAAAAAAATAAAAAAACCTTCAAAACCATAAAAAGAAAAAACCTACAAAACCAAAAAAGAAAAACCTTCAAAACCAGAAGTGAAATCCCACTATTCCCACGCATGGAACCGACACAAACACCCAACTCTCCCAAATTTAACATCGATAAGAGAGTCCCATGAATATCTGATAACCATTCCACACTCTAATATAAAAAAGCAATTTAAAACCCGATAAACCTCTCCTGACCCTCAACCCCCCCCCCCCCCCCCAACATCCTTTCAACGAAGATATTCTCCACATTCAAAAGGAATTCTAAAATATCGATGACGGAAAAATTCTTTGGCGTAACTTTCAAAACAAGGGCCTATAAATTATTCATATATACGGGGAACCTGGGAAACCTTCTTCTTCTTCCAGTTCCGGTAATTTTCCGGGGAAACCGAATGTATTAGGTGAGCCGGAAAATTACCGGATAGGGGATAATTACCCTGTCATTCAAGGGTGGGAGTGTTGGGAAGGGGTCAAAAATTCTTTGGGGGGGGGGAGGTCGAAAATCCCCTGTCTGATTTTTAGGGGGTGACAATACGTGCTGGATGATTAAGCAAAATTGAGACGTCTGAGTAGGCTTTTCGCTAGCGTTGGATCTTTTAATTATTAGAAATAGGGCAATTCAGCTCGTAGAAGCTGCATTTTTAACAAACTTTGAGTAAATATTTGAGCAATATGAAATTTATGTTAAATATGCTTGTGATGAAAAGAAATGCAGGGTGGTCACACATTTCTGGATGGTAATCGTTGTTTGGTTGTTTAACTACACATAATAAACTATTCTTTAACTATTTCGTAATGTTGTTACTATAATGAAGCAACTTGTTTGAAATGTAACCGAAGTATTTGGGCGAAAATAATGTTTTATTATGCAAATAGAGGAAAATGTGATACAACAAAAGAATGGTCATTGACCAACATCTTATGATCATGAAAGAATCGTCGGGTTGGTAGAGAAACTACATTTAGGCAAAGTGTAAAGTTGTTTTCACTGTAAAATATGTTACAATATATTTCCAATGTATGTGTATTATATATACTTTAAATATTTTTATTATAGTAATAAATATATTATAGCATCCAAGAAACACCTCAACGCTTTAGATTTGAATCGCCTCTTATTGTTTACATGCTCTTCATTGTTTACACCCCTTTCATTGTTTACACGCTTTTCATTGTTTACACCCCTTTCAATGTTTACACGCATCTTATTGTTTACACGCTTTTCATTGTTTACACGCCTTTCATTGTTTACACGCCTTTCATTTTTACACGCCTCTTATTGTTTACACGCTTTTCATTGTTTACATGCCTTTCATTGTTTACATGCCTCTTATTGTTTACACGCTTTTCATTGTTTACACGCCTCTTATTGTTTACGCGCGTCTTATTGTAAGGCAAGTCATCCTTTCGCAAAGCTTTAAGAACTATTTTTCTTGATGCTAGACCGAAATCCCTCCCCCTCCCCTACCTTTACACTTACAGGAATTAGCCACTGAACTCTAACAGCTGGAAGGCTCAAACCTTGTTTCCTCTATGACCGCGTTGAAGCCAAATGATATCAGCCTTGCTGTGCCCCAATATTATCTAAGTAATTTAGTGGTGTTTTTTAATAGCATAGCATTGTAGAAATATTAAATGTATATAAATATTATATTTTCTTCTTATAGAATTAATTTTTATATTGTCAAACAAATAGTTTTTGCTCTTTCTTTTTATCTACTTCGACTTGCAAATGACTTTTTATTTTATTAGAAGATTGCATTTAAAATGGTTTTAAAAAGAAAATAGAAAAAACCTTAGTCAATAGCAATACACGTCGTCTTATTTTAACATGAAAAATATACGAAATATTTCGGTAGCGAAGAAAGTGGGGCACATCATGGCTGCCTCTCCATCGGCTTCAAGTCAACAAAATGTCTTGCCCTATCCAGAAGTTATAGATCAGTGGAATTAGCCCTGAGCCAGGGCAACTTTTCTGTTACGGATCCCATGCGTAAAGGTTAAAATAAGTAAATTAGTGTGCAATTTGCATAACTATAAGGTTATTTACTAAAAGATAAAATATTAAAAAAATATTTTATAATTACAATACTACATCTAATAAAGATTTACACATAGGAAATAATCTTTAGTAGTACTAATAAATAATTGTATTAGTAAAGTTAAAACCAAAAATATACGACGAAACCTTGTGCTTTGTTTCAAAAATATAATCCATTTCCTTGATGTACTTAGTACCGAAAACAAAAATAACCAATACTTACAATGTATCAGTCCCTTATAATTGTATCACTTTTCAAATAAATATAATTCACATCCAACGTACAACAACGTAACATACCCAAACTATTAAACGATAACACAAATTATATTTACAACCCCACTCACTTTTACGACCTCTACACATAAAAAAACACGACCCCCTCCTCATCTGAACAGCACTCCGAAACAATACATCCAACTATCAACAGATAATTCTATCCTGTTACAACTACAGACTCCCCCCCCCCCTAAAAAACAACAACAAAGAAAGAAATAATTTACGATCGCAACGACAAACAAAACAACCCTGGAGCCGATGGGAAGCTCTCAGCGAAATTGCGGGTCGCCCTTGAAAACGGAGATATCTCAGAAATATCCCTTTAGCCGAGTGTACCTATCCCATGATCACCCTCAACTCATATTTCCCAAGGCGGCTTCAATGTGTGATGCATTTTAAATCACAAATGCGTTCTCTACGGTTGGGAGATCCTCTTTTGCCCGCCCGCTGTGTTTGGGGCTCGCTTTCATTTGAGAAATGTTTTTTGAGAGGCGGAGAAAATTATTTTTAAAGGATGTTAAACAGGTCTCGTATTTTTATGTGATAGCCGATGATGGATATTGTTATGTGTTTATTGATGGGGGTTTATAATGGATTGGATTGAAGATGATGTTTAGTGGGTGATGTTTTAGTTATGTAAAAATATACAAGTAGCGTGCTGTTTGGGAAAAAGGAGATACATTGTAAATATTCAAATGTATACATTTTTATTATAGGCACACCTGATTGCATATAAACTTTTGATTTTTAACTCTTTGTATTCCGATGTCACCTATCAGGCGATAACATAACGATTTGTTCTTTTAGTTACCTGTTATTTAAAGAGCCCCAGTTGCTCAGTTGGTAAGGCGTTCAGCTACTAATCAGAGGATTGATGGTTCGAATCCAGGAAATGGACTTGAAATAGAAAAGTAAAAAAGTAGTGATCTTGCGATCGGAGGATTGCCAGTTTCGCTACAAAAATAATACAAAGTCGTCCAGAATATCCAACAAGTTATACTGGCGTGTATACGGGACTGGTGCACGATACATCTGATCGGGGTCCAAAGTCCCGACGTCTATTGAAGGCGTTGGGTGCCAGTTCAGGTGTTTAATCGTCATCTGACCATGGTTCTAAAATAACGAGGTGCAAGTATGAATGTGTGTGTGAATGTGTATGTGTTCCCGGGTCTTTCCTTCGATATTGACACCGAACCATCGCCAATAGCCCACTGTGCAGCTCTAGTGCGACGTTAATTAACAAAACCAAACCAAAAACCAACCTGTTATTTAAAATAAACGAGAACAATATAAGCTTGTGTTTAAAAACATCGAAATTTTTTTTTCAAATTGTTCTCTTGCCAGATACGAAGGAAATTACTATTTTTACCTCTATGCACTGTACAAAAAAGGTACTTAAAAATGAGTACCTGAACATTATCATTTTTCTTTGAGTACAATTGCATTATAAATGAGCAATGGCGTACTCAAATTTAAGTAATCGTACTTTCTCAAACATGAACGGTGTGATTTAATATTGCTAATCTCAGTTTCTGTTCAAGGCATCTTAACAAAGCGACCCTACAAACTTAAAATAGTTGTTCAGAAAATGTATTTCTATATAATTTGATGTCGATTGCTTCAGTGGAAACCGAGTTATTACAACTCAATTATATTAATTCCCATTCTTTTGGCACACCATTTAAAAAATTTTCTTGTTTATAACTTCTTCTAGTCGCCAAGATAGTTTAACGAATAAGACACTGGGCTACGGTGCCTGAAGGTATGGGTTCGATTCTCGGTAAGTCTTAGTTGTAATTGTCGATAATTATTGAGAGATATTTATGAAGGCAGTCTATGTAGGCTAGCATCTGCTCTTTTTATTCATTTTTATTCATTGTACTCATTTTTGAGTACATGTCGTTTCAAAATTGAAACTTTTGTATTCGGTGTCGTCGAATGTACTGAAAACTGAGTATATCAAACTTATTTTTAAGTACCTATTATTAACAGTGTGCATATAAAAAATAGTGAAACGAACAAAAATAGGGATAACTGTTCCGCAGAAAGAACGCGACTGTTAAGGGGCTACAAAGGGCTAAAAGTAAAATCATCAGAGCTCATAAATCTAATATCTCGAAATCGTTATTTTCGAACATAGGCTAATCGAAAATTATCTAAAAATTTAAATTATTTTCATATTGTCACGTAATTTCAATAATTTTTCACACTACAATATATTTGTATCGTCTTAAAGTTGCCGGCCTCCGTGGCGGAGTGGATAAAGGCGTCAGCTTCCCAGCTCACGCCTTAATCCAAAGGGTTTGGACCCTTTGGACCCTTAACCAACAATCCAAAGGGTCCCCGGTTCGAACCTTTACGTGGACTAGACAAAAAAAAATAGTAAAAAGTAGTGATCTTGTGATCGGAGGGTTGCGAGCTTTGCTACAAAATACTAGAAAAGTCGTCCAGAATATCCGAAAAAAATTAATGGCGTGTATACGGGACTGGTGCACGGTAAATCTGATCGGGGTCCGAAGTCCCGACGTCTATTGAAGGCGTTGGGTGCCAGCTCAGGTGTTGTCCTCGTCATCTGACCATGGTTCAAAAATACGAGGCATCGTTCCCGGGTAATGTTTACCGGTTCCCGGTTTTAATGTTTACCTTCGAGATAGATCCCGAACCGTCGCCAATAGCCCACTGTGCAACTCCAGTGCGACGTTAATTAACCAAACCAAACCAATGTCTTAAAGTTATCATAAGCAAACATTAAAATTAAAAGAAATATTTGAGCCCCAGTTGCTCAGTCGGTAAGGCGTTCAGCTACTAATCAGAGGATTGGTGGTTCGAATCCGTGAAATGGACTTGACATAGAAAAGTAAAAAAGTAGTGATCTTGCGATCAGAGAGTTGCCAGCTTCGCTACAAAAATACTAGAAAGTCGTTCAGAATATCCAACTAATTATACTGGCGTGTATACTAGGGTGGAGCGAAAAAATCAAAATTCGATTGATGTAAAGTAATAGTGCGGAAAAGTTGCCTTTCGTATACATTATTTGTCAAATAAAAGGATTTTGATAGCAAATAATATCTAGAGGTTCCCCTCGGGCCTTGAAGTTTACCAATAATAGTGAAAAATTGAATAATGTTGTAACGTAATATAGGATAAGAAAAATGTATTAGAATTTAATACTGTGGCCATTTTAGCTTTAATAAAGGGTAATTGTTTTACACATAAGCAAGTTAACAAGTTCTTACAATGTTAAAGATAATCTGAGGCTCCGCCCGGAGTACGAACTTTACAACAAATGTTGAGTTTCCATACACTACAGAACAAAGGTGAAGTAAGTATGAAATTGTGAATTCAGCTTAACATTGTTCACACAAGTATCACTTAAATCTAAAGATGTTAGTAAAACATTCCTCTGTTATTCAGAGCTAAAACTGTAACCACAATACAAACAACTGCACATAGTTTAATGAGTTGACTTGGTTATTGACGATATTCTGCTTTGGTGTTAAATTGTGGCATAAGTTGTCTAGACTGCAATCTGACTCTAATAAATCCATCTCTCTTGCTTGCACCACAAACCGCAATTGATACTTCTGTAACAAATTTAACGCATCGTTCCACCAATTGAGTATGACATGGGTAGTTTGCAAAATCAAACACTTCAGGTACGCCAGAAAGCACCATTTCTTTCAAAGCTTCATCTGAAATTCCCATGGTAAACGGAGGTTCAGTTGTTTCCGAACTCTGCCAATATATGAGTTCATGGTAGTCTTCAGCTTCGAAATTAAAATCTGGAATTGTAAATTTACGGAGTCCAATGGATTTCCTTGCTCTTGCAGCCAAGATCCTATGCAAAGCAAGCTCCCTGATGAATTTTCGATCATCTGTCATCATCGCTAATAGCATATTTTCTGTACTCCCAAAGAAACCATTGCGCTGAATCACAGGATCTATCACAGTTTTCATTTCAGAAGAGAGATAACGTTGAGAGATTATTGTTTCGAAGACGTGTTTGGCACCATCTTTACAGGAGTGGTGAATCTTAATACTAAACCACATTGGTGCATAAACTTTTATAACGTATTCTGCTAGAGTGTATAAATTCTGTGATGGATTAACGGTTGCGATATACAAACGCAAAATTCTATTTGCCGTCGTTAACCACCTTGAGTGGTTTAATGCACCAGGTTGTCGTCTTGACAAACTTGTTGAACACTGGCCGCTAGCCACTGATTGGCAAATATCAAATAAGTATTGTTGTTCAGTACTTAAAATTGTTCTACTTATTTCTGGAAGGTTAACTTGAATTGTTTCAAATAATACAACTGGCAATTGTTCACAATTAGCCAATGCTTTTCCAATAATACCAGATAATGCACGAGGACCTATAGTTTTACCGTCTAAGTGTTCTAGTAGATGTCGTAATGGAAGCTCGTTTGAATGAAGCTGACATACCAACCACTGTAAGGGTTTTTTAAAATAAACTTCGAGAATCCTTATTACTCCTCCATTTCTTCCAGTATTTACGTTGGTTCCGTCATATCCGACGGCTACAATATTATCAGCAGAAATTTCGTTTTCTGTTAGATAGTCGGTTATGCTCTTGGTGATGTTTTTCGCTGAGCCACTGGATGGAGTCACATGACCAAGATACTTAGATTCAGGTTCTTGAATCAGAGTAACGTGCTCTTCAACTAATCTTTTGCAGTACTTTTTTCCATCTAAACTTGCAAGTTTTAATGTCTTGTCCTTTCTGCCATCGAAGTACAATCCACGTAGTATTGTCGGTCTTTCTGTCTCCTGTATGTGTATGTTCTTCCTTTTCTTCTTTTTCTCTCGCATGATTTTGCTGCGGTCAATCACGTTTGAAGAATCTTGTTCCGTAACTAAACCCACATCTTGAAGCACAGCACTTGATATTGCTGCTGCTGCTCTGTCGGACACACCGTATCTGTCACATTCCCTTGCCAATGTTGGTAAAGAAAGTCGCATTTGTTGTGAACTATGTCGTGGCTTTGCTAGTGAGTGTGATGGTTCATTAACTGTTGCTCTAAAAGGTGATGTGTTTGAAGTAGAAGCCATAAAAATGTCATCGTTTGTCTCCATTTCTGATGAACTCGAACTTGAGATCACTAGTGTTGTACTATCATTGCTTTTAGCATTTTTAGAAAATCGAGCATTTTCTTGTGCTTTTCGTTCGGCCTTACGTCGGAGGACTTGTGTTGCGGTTAGGTCAACAGTACTCATGACCATTCTTCTGACAGTTCTTTGGTCATGAAGAAATGCTTGTTCTTCAACAGGAACCTTACGATACTTTTCACAACAGCAAGAGAAAATTTCACATTTACAGGCCGAAAAATTGAACAATTTTTGTTTAGCTTTCTCTCTGAATGCTTTGAGCTTTGCCTGGTCATGATCACTGATTTGTTTCCCTTTACATATTTTTTTTAACAGAACTTTGTATTTAGTATGATATGAACGAATCAATTGAAGAACTCGCATGTGGGTTACTATAGGTATTGAAGCTTTGATCCACAGTTCTTCTACTTCTAATGCTACTACCTCTGAGACTTCAGTTACGGTCGGTTCTTTCGTCGTTTCATCTGGCTTTAAAACGTGCCTCACGTATAAATAATACTTTATCATGTCTTCATAGGTGGGCAAAACAATCTTACTAAACTCCTTCGGTGACCCAAACACAGGGCACTTTAATCCAGTTCTTGTTTTTGCTTTGCAAGTGGAAGTCATTTTCACAATTTAATCATGGACTCGACAATACACAATTCCGAAGTTAAAATACACGAACGTAGGCACACACTCGAGTAATGTATATGTTTCTTTGTCTACCATCGCTAAAATGATACATGATATGGCAATGAATAACCGTCTTGTACATTTTGGACGAATTCATTTATCAAGTTCGGCGTGAGGTAGAGACGAAATGCCCACGCACGCGCTGTATGAGTGAAAAGTGAATTCTTCCAAGGTCAAAGTGAACCCTCGAAGTGAATGAATATGTAAAATAAAGCTATTTTAACTTTGTTTTATTGACACCAAATGGAAACTTTCCCGATATATTATAAATTGAATTAAGGTAGAATGAAAACGTATCAACGTCACATTGTTGTAAAAAAAACAACAATTTTGTATAATTCAAGGCCAGAGGGGAACCTTAAGATGAAAAGCTAGAATAAAACTATTTTAGGTCTGTCATTATGATACCAAATGACAACTTTTCCGCACTATTAATAGTTGAAATTCGAAAAAAAATATTTTTGCCTATACTTTCACTCCACCCTAGTGTATACGGGACTGGTGCACGATACATCAGATTGGGGTCCAAAGTCCCGACGTCTATCTAAGGCGTTGGGTGCCAGTTCAGGTGCTTCCTCGTCATCTGACCATGGTTCTAAAATAACGAGGTGCATGTATGAATGTGTGTGTGTGAATGTGTATGTGTCCCGGGTCTGTCCTTCGAGATTGACCCCGAACCGTCGCCAATAGTCCACTGTGCAGCTCTAGTGCGACGTTAATTAACAAACCAATAAAAACCAAAAGAAATATTTTCATATGTTGGTTAGCTAAATTAACTTCGCACTATAAATGCACAGTGGGCTACTGGCGACGGTTCTGGACCAGAGAACATTACTTTGTAATTCAGAACTTTGGTCGGATGACGAGAACATGGCCTGAACTGGCACCCCACACCACCTCAATAGGCGTAAGGATATTATAACACGACAGATTTAACGTGCACCAGTCTACAATATAAGGCAGATATTTTTTGAAGGAGATGAGAAACCCTTCTTCTGTAACTGCTTGATTGGCCAAGGTAGTTTGTTCACTTGAAGTCAATTGAAGGTTAAAAAAGTGTACCTTATTTCTATTTCTACCGCTTTTTCGTATTTGATTCATGGTAAAATTTGCCAAATCGAAGTGCTTTTGGTTATTTTGTTTTGAAATTTGCCATTTAAAACCATTTTGAGTGTCTATTCTTTGAAATCCATTTTAACCAATAACAAGTGGATAAGCAGCAAAAATAAAAATTATATATTTGGAGATATAGAAAATGATTCTATATGTAGAAAAAATATAATATCTAATCATATTTAACATTTCTATAACGGTTTGAGACGAAACCCTCACAAAATCACTTTTAAATATTAATTGTGGTACAGTATGGTTGCTTACAGTATGGCTTCAACCGCGCCCATAGATAGAACTGATAATGGGCGTTCCAGAAGTTACAGTTATAGTTCAGTGTGAGGAACGAATTTGGAAAACACCCGATTACGATCCACTAAACTCTAACTGTAACTGCTGGAAGGCTCAAACCTTGTTTCCTCTACGGGCGCGTTGAAACCAATTGAAAGCTGCCATACTGTGTTCCAACATTTTTTTAAAAAATGATTTAGTGGTGTTTTTTTATTACCAAAGCATTGTAGAAGTATTAAATGTATATAAATATTATATTTTCTTCTTATAGAATTAATTTTTATATTGCCAAACAGATAGCTTTTGCTCTTGCTTTTTAACTACTTCTACTTTGACTTGCAAATGACTTCCTATTTTAATAGCAGATTCCATTTAAAATGGGCTTAAAAATAAAATAAACTTACACAAAAGTAATATATGTCGGCGTATTTTAACATGAAAAATATACGAAATATTGCGCTATTAAGAAAAGTGGGGCACATCATGGCGGCCTCTATATCGGCTTCAAGTCACCAAAATGTCTTGCCCTATCCAGAAGTTACAGTTAGATATCAGTGTTACGATCTTGCTACAGTGTCCGTGACGAAATCTGAACTCTCAAATACTATTAGCCGAATACTTTACAGCTAGAGCACCAACGAGCGTTCTTCGTAGGTTTTAAGCAACAGCAGTTCATATAAATATTCGATTTTATATGTTTGTTGTTAAGCAATATATTAAGTTATTAACTAAGTTAAGTATTTAATTTATTTACTAAATTTTAAAAGGTTTGGCAAATACACAAATAACGCAATATACAATTACAATTAGAAGAATTTTATTGTAATTTCTCAAAGTAGAAGTATGTTTTGTAAATATAGCATTCTATATAATCTAACTTTGAGGATGGATTCGAATGTTTTGAAAAACAAATTTTCCCAAATCGCAAATCATTATTTTCGTTATTATTCCCTTTGAAGCGTCATCTGAATAGAAAAACGCATTAATATTTTATGGTACATTTAAATTTAATACGTCGACGTTTGCACGAACACACAGAACAGCAAAGGCATTTTTTAAAAAAATATATATCCCCCAAATAATACCAGTGATTCACAAAGCGATGTCCTATTTTAAATATTTCTCATTTTTTTTGTTTTGTTGAAGTTATAATGATACCCTTAAAACAGGAAAAACAGGAATATTGCCCGGATTCAAAGCTTAAACTCCTCAACCCCCCCCCCGCCCCCTCCCCCTTACGGTTCGCCGATGAAATTCAGTAGTGAAGTTTGCCAACGAAGAAAGCAGAAATAAAAAAAAATAGTTCGAATCTTAGAATAAAGCATTAAGAAATGTGGCATTTCGCCAAAAATCGAAAAAACTTCGACCCCCCTTATTTATGCCATAGAAATTCTTTGCTGTTAAAAGTTTTTTTTTTCTAAGAGAAGATTCTTATCTCGACGATTTTACATACGGAGATCACGTGTTTTGAGTTTTTTTTTATATGCTAAAGGCATTTGGTTTAATGTTTGATTCACAGCCGATGTTTTTGAGATTAAAGTAGAATTAAAAATGTCCATTGCAAATATCTTTATTTGACTCATTTACTGTATAAATTTGGCCAGTTATTCAGCAAATTAATATTTATTTATAACTATCATTTCTGTTTGTGGAGATATATAATGTTGAAAATGGTCAGTGTTTTGAACATACTGTTAGTTTAAGTGTTTTAACGTTCATAATGTTTAGTTCTATTTGGTGGGTGGTCAAAAGTTATTGAAGATGTTCATTATTTGGTTGTTTACATACACACAATAAAAAAATCATTATTTTTAATAAATTGTACAGTGTAAAAAATAGGTACTTAAAAATAAATAAAATGTACTTTTTTAAGTACATTTGATGCTTATCATGGCTCCGAATACATACGGTTCTATTTTGAAAAAACATGTACTCAAAAATTAATACATGTTTTCCATTTGACTATTTAAGATATGTACTTGCCATGTATTATATATATATATATAAACCTATATTGGGACCAATTACAGACTATTGTTTTGTATCATACAATAAACATTTTGAATTTATTAAATTATAAATTTACGAAGTACAGTAATTTTAATTCAATAATTAGCAATTTATTACTCAATTATTAGCAATTATTAAATTTACTAAGCAAATGAGTCTAAAATAAAATGTTTAAAACCCTACAATAATGTTTAGAAATATATTACTTAAAAATACTGTTAAAACATATTTTATTGTATTTTCTGAAATATTTTACATCATATTTAATTAATATACAATGTAATTTAGAATAAAAACAATTTAAAACGTTTATAATGTTACTGATATTTTACGATTTTTTTATACCATTTTACGAACATTACTAATCTTTATATAACAAATAAGGATACAAGACTTCTAATACCTTTTGAAACAACTGACATACATAAACCAACAAGTGAATACAGAAAAAGTAAAACGTATTTTTTAAAAATATATAAAACATATATTTTAAAATATATGAAACACTTTATTAAATACCCTTTCTTCAGGACATTTCAAGAAATGGCCGTCTTCTCAAACCAACGATTTTCCCATACTAAAAATAATGCCGACTCATCTGTTTCCGCCCTGACATCTTTATCTATTATTGCTCTACAAAAGCTAAGTTTACGAAAACGTCTCCGTTTCCTTTGTTTTGTCTTTTTGTGTCATCCCGTATAAGAGCTGTGTCACATGCTGTCACAGGGGTGTGACACAAATGTGCGACGCAAATGCCGAGAAACGTCAATTCAGAGCAAGGGGCTCAGGTGTCACTGGATGCGTTGGGTTGTGGTCAGTCAACTCTACTTGGATAATTCGATTGTGGTTTATTGAAGTTTGGTAACTGTGTTGTTTTATACTTGATAATGCGTTGTTGTATAATGAATTTGCATCGATATTGGTTTGTTTTTTAACCAAATGAACAGCGCGACAACCAAAACTCCAAAATAAAACTGCCAGAAATTTTAAATTAAAACCGCCAAATCGAGCGCCAAGTAGAGAGGTTATAGATTCGACTGTTATGTATTTTTTGTTTTTATGTATGTTCGCGCAGGATTTCGATTCTAATTCAGATATTTGCAGATTTGTTTTGTTGGATAGGGGATGTTTCACTTGGGAGTAAATTGCAAAAAAATATTCGGTTATCCAGCATTTTAACCAGCCGGATTTCTCAATTAACGGGATCGTTTGAAAAAAAATATTGTCCTATTTCGAAAGTTATTTTTTTTGGGGTTGAGAAAAATCTACTTAGGCAAAATCTGCAAAAAAAAATAATCGGTTATCCGGTGTGATATATCCAGAAATGTCGATTAACCGGATTTTTTAAAAACAATTTATCCGATTTAAAAATATTTTCATTGTTCGACAGAAGTAGTACAACAATGACATTTGGTTTAATCAGCATTTATTGACATTGATAGGGATTGTTTTATAATATATATTGTTGAGCACACATTTCTACTTGAAAATCTTGGTGAATAATAATAGGGGGCGAAGCCCCCTGCTAAATTAAAAACTAAAAAGGGAAAAATAAAACAATCCTTTTTAAAAAAGAAAAACCGACTTTAAGAATAATGCGCTAAAAAGTAAAAAATATTTTTTAATTTTACGAACGCATAGAAAAAAATTGAATTATTTAATGTCAATTTTATACTTATTACAACTTTTTGAAGTTGGTGCCAATTTACAAAAATCATACCTAAATGTTGGTACTGACAAAAAAAAGTTGTAATAAGTATAAAATTGACATTAAATAATTCAATTTTTTCGATGCATTCGTAAAATTTAAAATTATTTTTTACTTTTTAGCGCATTTCCTTAAAAGTCGATTTTCGTTTTTTTTAAAGGTTATTTAATTTTTTCGTATATTACTATTTTAAATTTAAATAAAATCCACCCTCAATTGATGCAGAAGGTTGAACATCATTGTCATTTCATCTCTGTGTCAAACTTCTTGCATGGTTATTTGCAAATCCTTTAAAATTACAAAACAAATTATACAAAAATATTGTGTAATTACGAGTCATAACTTGTTGTACACATATACAAAACAACGTTATAACATTAAATTGACATGATCTTTTTTATCATAAAAATGAAAAGTGTTTTAACTTTTAACGGTCAATATGCTCCTGTCGAACATTAATGCTATAGAAATTTTAAGGCTCTGCAGTTATATCCATAGATAAATGAATCATTTTTAAAATGTAAATTTGCTACGTGCGGTTCCCGCGATAAATCGCCAACGATTGTCGCCAAACGGCCGGCAGTGAAATAATTACCACCAAACTATGCTTGGGACTTAAAGAGTTAGCCACACCTCCTCGATATGTTGGTATATATTGTAATATTAAGTCCCGAGCGTTGAGGGTTAATATCCTTGGGAATGGCTTCCCTACTTCAAATGAGTATAAAAGGAGAAGACAGTTCTACAGCGAAACTAAGCAGCAGAACAACCGATTATCAAGGTTTGCCGTTTATTCCATATCGCTATATTTATCGCTCTTGGCGCGTATTTTTAATTCGCATTGAAATATAATTTGATTTCAAGATTTTATGAACGTTATTATATTTTCATAGAAATACACAATAATAATTTAGGTCATGGGCTACATATTAATAAGGTGACCAATATTTTTAGGAAGAAAAATAATATATAGAAAATAAATTATTTATTTATAAATAAATTATTTCTTAAGTAGACGTTAGTTGCAAAGATTACAATAAAATCTACACTGTTGTGAATATATTTAATACGGTTAATTTGAATTTCAACTTTGAAGACATATTCAATTAACAAGAACACTTTATAAGTTAATGTTGTTGTTGCATTTTAATGTTGGTACAAATGAAACTTCAAGTCGTCTATAAATAGAACGTAATTTAAAGGATTTAGCTATTCCCCAAGTTAGAAGCTATTACACACACAACATTATGTAAGTTTATTTCAAAACGATGTAATTATGTAATTGTAAGAAGAATATGTAATTTTTTTTTAAAATAGTTTGATAAATGAATAATATGTTTAAATGCTAATAAAATATTGCCGATAATATTATGATATTTATAATACTTAACGTTATCAATGTTTTGTATAAATAAATTTGTGAGAATATTATCACTGAATTAATAAGATGAAAAAAAATTTCTGTGTGAAATTTTTAAACATTTCTGAAAAAACACTAAATTTAAATACAAACTTCGAAAAAAGTTTTCAGAAAAGAGACAATTCTGGCCTTTTTGAAAGAAATCCAGTAGAAGGTAAAGAAAATGTCCTTTCGCTCAACAGAAATTGCCCTTTCCAATAAAAAAGTGCCCTTTTTTTGACAAATCCACCCAGCCCTTTTTTAAAACTATGTGAACACTAGTTATTCCGTTTCAAGAATTCGAAATTTCAGTGGGTGTTAACAATGCAGTGTTAAAAAAATCAACCAATTTTATTTAACATTTACCAAAACTCCAAAAATATTTTATTTGTTATTCGCAAAGAATTCGCAATAAATAAATTTAAACTCACCCTTCTAAATTGACAATAACACAAGATTTACACATTTATGGACAAAAAAAAATTGACATGCGAAAGCAAAACATTGAAATATGTAAATGTAAAAAAAATATTTATAAATATCCATATTTATTATTTTAACCTAACGAACAACAACAGCGTATTCCAAATAATCATAATATACCATTTTATTTTATTCAAACTTCACATACTTATTTAAATAACTTAGTGATTTTATTTAGATGTTTTTGTCTAGACACGATATACATCATGTCTAGACATATCCGAACCGGTTTTTTCCGGTTCCCTTATCTACATCACGTTCCAATACAATATTGAAATGCATTTTTCCCCATTTTCCCCCACGGTTCACTTCACTCAGGTTTTTATCCATCACAGTCTCGTCTTTTTTTTTTTTTTTTTTGTAGGTTTTATTTTCTAGAGAATTTTGAATCTTGATATTTCATTTCATCGTGTTTTTTTGTATATTGACTTGTGGAGTGCGATTATGGTATGAAAGATATATGTTTCGGATTGTTTTTCTTGTGAAATATATTTAATTTTGCAATTTGGCAGGGATTTTATTTAGGGATTTATTTATGTAATTTACAAAGAAAGGGGGTGAGTAATACGATTTTAGCTGTTTTATACAACTTTATATATAAAACTAGCACCCTCATAATTATTGTGGACTGGAAAGAAAAAGGCTGTGCACTGTAAAAAAAAAATTGATCGATTAAAATCGTATGAATAGCTTTGCTAAACTAAGTTGTAAATTAATTATATTTGTTATGAACTAATGAACATAAAAGAGTTAGTGTTTATTAGGTCATGAACTGAAAATTAATTTTTGAAAGCAATTAAAAACACAAATCTGCAAAAATCTATTCCTACGTCTGCAATGTATGCTGTCAAAAATAGGTATTCAAAAATAAGTAAAATGTACTCATTTCTGAGCACATTCGATGCTTAATATGACTCTACATACATGTTTCAATTTGAAAAAATAAGTACTGAGAAATGAGTAAAATTAAGAGTAGTACTTGCCTACATATGGTTTCTTCATAAATTACTTTAAATACATATCAACAATTACAACAAAGACATACCGGGAATCGAACCCAGATACTCAGACATAGCAATATAGTGCGTTACCCGTTGTACTACCAATGCGACGAGAAGAAATTATAAACAGTAGTAATGTTAAAAATGCGTGCCAAACGAATGGGAAGTAAGATAATTGAGTTGTAATAACTCAATTTCCATTTCAGCAAACGACTTCAAATAACGTGGAAAAGCATCTTCTGAACAACTATTTTAAGTTTGTCAGGTCGCTTTGTTAAGATGGCTTAAACAGAAGCTGAGATGAGTAATATTAAATCCCACTATTCATTTTTGAGAATTTGCGATTACTTAGTTTTGAGTACGTCATCGCTGATTGACGATGCAATTGTAGTAAAAGAAAAGCGAGTATGTTCAGGTACTCACTTTTAAGTACTTTTTTTACAGTGTGTACATTGAAATTATTTAATAAATTTAATCTATGCATAACTTATAAAAATTTACTTTGTTTTTTTATGCAATAAAAAAAAATATTTAGTCTTTAAAAAACGTATTTAAAAAAAAATGATTTTTTTTATTATTGTTTAGAAAGAAATATTTTAGTAATGCAAAAAAAAACGCATTTCTGATTTTATTAATAAAAAAAAGTATTATTAAACCTCGAGTCTCCCTTAAATGCCTTATGATTATACGAGTTTAAAAATGACTTATATATATTTTTAAATTTAGCAACATATTTTGAACACGCTTGAAATTAAAAAAATATATATTTATATTTAAATTATTAATAAACAAAACGATACTCGTATGTTTCCAAAACCTAGTATGCATGTTATTATTTATCTATTTCGGACATAAATAGATACATTTTTAATAATAAACAATATCCCCTGTTGTTGGGCCAATTGGATTACATCCAAAATGTACTTTATCAAATTTGCTTAAGATAACACCCTTTTAGTAAAGACGAATTGTAAATAGATTTAACAATGTAAATTAAGTCCTCAAAGTTTAAAATAAAACAAAGGATTTCTTGGCAAGCCCCTTAGAATTCATATTAAAGCGTTGAAATCACGTGACACTACAGTGCTTCAATATTACAATTAGATTAAACAGTCTGTACGTGGAAATGTTCAAATTGTGGTCAAATTTTCAACATATTGTCAAAATATGGGCATATTCTAGGATATCTTTTAGGTTGGACATTGTAAAAATAAAAAGCTTCGAGCTCATAGTAAGGTTATAATCTCGCTAACATCAAAGTGAGGCCAACAAGTATGGCCTCAGGCACGTGGTTTATTACGTCATCCATTCATAAATGTTTTCTAGTTCATTCATAACAAGTCAATCGCGAACGTATTTTCATTCATAAATTTTGAAAGGAAGTCACGTGTCTGGTGCCATCAGGTCTGAGTTGTTTGCATCACGATGATGACGTCATATTCGCTCTACTACAGTCCATTCATGCTCGAAAAAAAAGTGCCTAAAATGAGTACATGAGCGTACTCGTTTTTCTTTGAGTACAATTGCATCGTAAATGAACGATGGCGTGCTCAAATTTAAGTGATTGTACTTTTGCAAAAATGAGCAGTGTGATTTAACATTGATAATCTCAGCTTTTGCTCAAGCCGTCTTAACAAAGTAATCTGGCAAACTTAAAATAGTGGTTCAGAGGATGGTTTTCTACACTAATTGGAGTAATTTTCTTAAATGAAAACTGAGTTATTACAGCTCAATTATATTATTTCCCATTCTTTCGACACACCTTTTTAACATTCCATATGTTTCCAACTTCTATAAGTTGTTCTGGTAGTTTAAAGGATAAAGTTGCGGACTGCGGTGCTTGTAGATCTGGGTTCGATTCCCAGTAAGTCATGGTTTTAATTGTCGATATCTTTTGAGAGTGATTTTTGAAGACATCATACGTAAGGGGAATCTACACTTTATTTTTATTCATTGTACTCATTTTTGAGTACATGTATTTTTCAAAATTGAAACTTATGTATTCGGAGCTATGATAAGCATCGAAAGTACTCAAAAATGAGTACATTTTACTTATATTTTAGTAGGTATTTTTAACAGTGCGCAATCAACTAAACTGAAAATTTTAATAACAATTTTGGCGACACATTTTTACTACCAAACTCGAATTGTTTTTTTACTATAAGTTGGTTTGGTTTGGTTAATTAACGTCGTACTAGAGCTGAACAGTGGGCTATTGGCGATTGTTCAGGGTCTATCTCAAAGGAAAGTCCCGGGAACGATGCCTCGTATTTTTGAACCATGGTCAGATGACAGGACAACATCTCATCTGTCACCCAACGCCTTCAATAGACGTCGGGACTTTGGACCCCGATTAGATTTATCGTGCCCCAGTCCCGTATACACGCCGTTAATATTTTGTGAATGTTCTGGTCGACATTATAGTATTTTGGTAGCGAAGTCGGCAACCCTCCGATCGCAATATCACTATTTTTTTTTTACTATTCTTAGTCTCATGGAGGTAACTCTTACCTCCATTCTTAGTCTAGTCCGTCGCACAGGTTCGAACCGGGAACCCTCGGTTTCCCAGTTGACGCTTTAATCCTTTACTATAAGCACAACCTCGCATTTCCAACACACAAACCTTTCAAGTTGAAAATGCAGTCAATTCAATCGATTATATCCGCAATTCATTTATTGCTAGAGAAAAAGAATCCAAATATTCCGATACAAATAAAAATCCTATGGGCTTTTAGTATTTTCTGGGCTTTTAGTGTTTCCTCAACACTTATCATTCGCAACGATACCAAAGTTCCAGAGTTGGATTATTCGATACAATAAATAAAAGATGACCTTTCTTACGAGAATATATCAATGGATAGAAAAGGGACATTGCCCGAAACGAGCGATGTTGAGACTAGTTCACAAAATATATAAACATAATGATGGCGGTTTAGGAAGAATTAGGACAATTGTTCTTCTTTTATAGAAAGTATCATTAGTTCTGTGTAATTTAGTGAACTATAAATCAAGAGTTTAGACATTTGATTTATTATTTCCTTGAAAGATAAAGTGATAGAATATCTAGGTATCATGTTATTCAGATTTACGATGTTCCAAACATAATACATTCTATCTTTGATAGTATGGTTTTCCGACGTCTTAAGCCGGGTTCACTATATAGAACAAAACAGCTATTTAGCTGGGTATGTTTGCCTATATATATATATATATATATACAATATATATATATATATATATATATATATATATATATATATATATATATATATATATATATATATATATACAATATATATATATATATATATATATATATATATATATATATATATATATATATATATATATATATATATATATATATATATACAATATATATATATATATATATACAATATATATATATATATATATATATACAATATATATATATATATACAATATATATATATATATATACAATATATATATATATAAATAACCTTGCTAATATATATATATATATTACTCAAATTTAAGTAACCGTACTTTCTCAAAAAAGAGCAGCGTGATTTACGATTTCTGATCTCAACTTTTGTACAAGCCATCTTAACAAAAAGACCCGACTAACTTAAAATTGTTGTTCAGAAGATGGTTTTCCACATTATTTTATGTCAACTGCTTAACTGGAAACTGAAATATTTCAACTCAATTATATTACTTCCCATTTTTTGGCACATCTTTTAAATATTTTTTTCTGTTTATAACTCAAGTCGCCCTGTTAGTTTAACGGATAAGGGTCTGGCCTGCGGTGTCTGAGGATCTTGTTTCGATTCCCGATAAGTCTTTGGTTGCAATTGTCGATATATATTGAAAGTGATTATGAAGGCAGGCTATGTATGCTAGCATCTACTCTTTTTATTCATTGTACTCATTTTGTGAGTGCATGTCTTTTTCAAAATTGAAACTTACGTATTTGGAGCGATGATAATCATCGAATGTATTAAACAAATGTGTACATTTAAATTATTTTCAGTACCTATTTTTAACATTGAATGCGGCTCCATCCCGACTATATAGCTCAGCTACATAGTTTAATTGTATCCTACCGACAACCGATAAGTTGTGGGTAAGATAAAAGGCTTTTTTGCTGTACAGCTCTTGATTTGGACTATATAGCTGGGTTATATACCTTGTTTTGAGGTAGCGTAACAAAAAATTTTAACACTGCTATATAACTCAACTATATAGAACAATCAATGTATTGAAAACGCAAAAAGAACACTAACCACAAAAAGAACTCTAAACGCAAAAAGAACACTAAACGCAAAAAGAACATTAAACGCAAAAAGAACACTAACCACAAAATAACTCTAAACGCAAAAAGAACACTTAACGCAAAAATAACACTAAACGCAAAAAACACTAAACGTAAAAAGAATACTAAACGCAAAAAGAAGAATAAACGCAAAAAGAACACTGAAGAATATATCTTTAAAAAGAACAGGCACGGGATATAACTATTCAATGAAAAGAACGAAATACCAAAAGAGTTCCCCGAGAGCAAACAGTTAATTTTCAAAAATATTTTTTTATATTTTTATACATGTTTTGAAAATATTTTAAGGGTCCACATTACTGATATTCGCAAAAATTCCCATAGAAAAAAACCCAGAAAATACAACATATTTATTATAAAAGGAATACGATACCTTAATATACAACCCCCAACAGACACCTTCAAAGCAAACATAAACTCTCTTAAATCATCTTGGGAATTAAAATACACCAAAAGATACCCAACAAAAGGAAACGTCAGTTTTGAGCAACAATTCCATACAATAATTCCCAAGACGAACAAATAGACTATAACATTTCTAACGTCATTTTTATACTGAAAATTACGATTGTCAAAGGCAAGAGAATCGTATCTTTAGAATGGGGGGCCGTTTGTGGTGGGGGGGGGGGGAGGATGAAATACGGGTATATCTCCATTGGGAAACAGAAGTATATGTCAAGAACGTCAGTAAGTAAGAGAAATGTATGTTAAGATGCAGTTATAGATAAGTCATGTGCTTATTAAGAAGATTAGACAATCTGTTGATGTTGTATCTGTATATGATTTGTGAACTTATAAAGTAAACTTGATTTGCATTACAGTATATTAAGTTTTAGAATTATAGTTTTTACAGGGAGGTCACAATTTTTTGCGTAATGTTCTATGTGTGGCTGTATAATATTTATTAAAATACAAATACGACGTTAAAAATACATAAAATCTAGACGTGTTTCGATATATACATCTCCCTTCATCAGCAGAAATCAAAAGTCTGTGTGCACAACAAAATAAAAATCAATTCGAAATTCAAATTGTTGCCAAAGAACAAACAGTATCGCAATCGGTTGAAGTTAACTATTGTGCGCCAACAAACAGGAAATATACATGCTCGCGAATACAAATATCTCAGTGTTACCAGATTCTAAACTAAAAAACTTTTATAAAAAAATATATACTACAGAAAGTAGAGAATCAATTAGTATAAACTGTCGAATATTACTTGGAGTCGTAGGTACAGTGAAGAGGTCGAAAGTTGATATTAGCTACACTGGACACCAGGTGTGAAGCAGTTAACTCTCATAAGGAACTAAGAACGCCCAATGGGGAACCACTGAACTCTAACTGTAACTTCTGGATGGCTCAAGTCGGTTTCCCTATATGGACACGGTTGAAGCCTAAGCAGCCATACTGTACCCCAACTAATTTTTAAAAGTGATTGTTGGTTTTTTTCTTCTCAAGACGTTATATAAATGTTATATAGGTTTTTAAAATTTTATTTTCTACGTGCAGGATTAATTTGTATATCTCCAAAAATAAAGGTTTTTTTTTGCTTGTTATCCACTTATTATGTATTAAAATGGATCACAGAATATGCAATCAACATGGATTACAAAGGAAAATTTAAAGAAAAATAACCAAACGCACTCCAATTGGGCATACATTAGCAGGAACCATATAGAAAAAACGAGTTAGAAATTGATGTAGGGTACAGTTTTTTTTAACCTTCAATTGGCTTCAAGTCGAAAAACTACCTTTTTGCTGCTTATCCCACTTATTATTAATTAAAATGGATTTCAAAGGAAAAAAAAATAGCCAAAAGCTCTTCAATTCGGCATACTTTAGCATGAACAATATACAAAAAAAGAGATAGAAATTGAAGTAAAGTACAGTTTGTTTAACCTTTAATTGGCTTCAAGTCGAAAAACTGCCTTTTTGCTACTTATCCACTTATTATTAGTTAAAATGGATTTCACAGAATAGGCATTCATAATGGATTTCAAAGGAAAATTAAAAAAAAAAATTAGCCAAAAGCACTCGAATTCGGCACACTTTAGCATGAACAATAAACAAAAAAGAGGTAGAATTTAAAGTAGGGTACATTTTTTTAACCTTCAATTGGCTTCAAGTCGAAAAACTGCCTTTTTGCTGCTTACTCCACTTACTATTAGTTAAAATGGATTTCAAAGGAAAATTTAAAAAAAATAGCCAAAAGCTCTTTAATTCGGCATACTTTAGCATGAACAATATACAAAAAAAAGAGATATAAATTGAAGTAAAGTATAGTTTTTTTAACCTTCAATTGGCTTCAAGTCGAAAAACTGCCTTTTTGCTACTTATCCACTTATTATTAGTTAAAATGGATTTCACAGAATAGGCATTCATAATGGATTTCAAAGGAAAATTAAAAAATAAAAATAGCGAAAAGCACTCGAATTTGGCACACTTTAGCATGAACAATATACAAAAATAGAGGTAGAAATTAAAGTAGGGTACAGTATTTTTAACCATCAATTGGCTTCAAGTCGAAAAACTGCCTTTTTGCTGCTTATCCCACTTATTATTAGTTAAAATGGATTTCAAATTTTTTTTTAAAAAATAGCCAAAAGCTCTTCAATTCGGCATACTTTAGCATGAACAATATACAAAAATAGAGGAAGAAATTAAATTAGGGTACAGTATTTTTAACCTTCAATTGGCTTCAAATCGAAAAACTCCCTTGCCGAATCCATAATTTACAGTTACCGATCAGTGTGGGGAGCTCATTACAAGGAACTAACATATACCATCATCTCCTAACTAACTGAATTGGATTCATTGAAAAATATTGATGCCCTTCCTTCATTACCAATATAAACATCCCTTCACGCCCTCAGAATAACACGTGATAATGAATATCCCATTGTGCGTGTTCTTCACTTCAGTGTGCAAACAATCCCAAGCCTCACCGTTCGAAGCCGCAAGAGATAAGGGGACATAAACCCGAGGATAATGAAACATAAACCGTGAAAATGGAACGAAGTTGCGACAGAAATCCACCCGCATAATGAAACAAGAACCGTAAAATTAGTAAAGCAATTTTTAAAGATTATGGAGTCTTTTGTAATTACCAAGGCTGAATTACGATGCGAGGGTCCTGACAATGTTCCGGGTTAGGTTAAAAATGTGTTGGGGGGGGGATAATAATTATAAGTTGGCTTTGGTTCTTGAGTGTTATCTCTATTTTATGGTAGTGGCGATGTATTTTATTTATGGGAGAAGTGGTGTTTATTTTGGAAAGTCAATTGTATTGAATGGTTTAGTCACGCTTTATTTAAAATTCCATTGAATAAACTAACCAATAACGTTAGAAAAGATTTTAAGTAATTTTACTTGAGCAAAGTGTGGGTATAAAGGTTAAAGAAAATAACACTTTTAAAGAAAGCAATAAATGCTATAAGAAATAAAATAATCTTTAAAAAAAAAAGGAAAACCGACTATAAGGAAAATGCGCTAAAAGGTAAAAAATAATTTTTAATTTTACGAACGAGTTGGAAAAAAATGAATTATTTAATATCAATTTTATACTTATTAAAACTTTTTGAAATCGACGCAAAAATTTGGGTTTTATTTTTGTACAGCGGCACGAACTTCAAAAAGTTCTAATAAGTATAAAATTGATATTAAATATTTCAATATTTTCCAACTTGTTCTTAAAATTAAAAAATATTTTTTACTTTTTAGCGCATTTTCCTTAAAGTTGGTTTACTTTTTTTTTTAGAAAGATTATTTTATTTTTCCCTTTTTAGTTTTTAATTTAGCGGGGGGCTTTATCCCCTACTAATATTTACCAAGAAATTCAATTAGAAACTTATGCTTACATTTTATCTCAACAATGTATATCGTAAAACAATCCCTATCCATGACAATAAATGCTGGGTAAACGAAATGTCATTATTGTACAACTTTTACTAAACAATGAAATTATTTTGAAACGGTTAAATTGTTTAAAAAAACTCCTATTAAACGACATTTCCGGGTATATAACAGCCGGATAACCGATAATATTTTTTACAGATTTTGTTTAAGTGGATTCTCTATCCAACAAAAAAATAATTTTCGAAATCGGACAATATTTTATTTTAAACTGTCCGGTTAATTGAGAATTCTGGATAGTTAAATGCCGGATAACCGTATATATATTTTAAATTGCTCCCAAGTGAAACATCCCCTATCCAACAAAAAAAAATATCTTAATATCTGAAATATAACCGAAATCCGGAGCGAACATACATAAAAAAAATACATAACAGGCGAATTGATAACCTCTCGACTTGGCGCGCGTTGGCGGTTTTAATTTAAAGTTTCTTACGGTTTAATTTTGGAGTTTTGGTGGGAGCGCCGGACAGTCGGTTAACAAGTACTGTACATTTACTCGTAATGATACTTTTAAATAAATACATGGGGGGTATGTTGTTGATGACGAGACGTAATTGACAAAAAAAAAATATTTATAGTTTAAATTTCGAATATTTTCCTAATCTTTATCCATTTTTATAAAGTTTTTCTTCAGAGATATATAAGACAAGATCTTCTTTGTTTGTATTACATTATTACGTTTAGATGAAATATTCAAAAGATATAACTTTTTCCCAAGTACTTCGATTGTATTATTAACAAGTCGTGTTGCTTCAATTGAAACAAACAAGGCAGTTAAACCATATCACATTGTCCTGAGAATATTAGTGGATGGCAATATAATATATAAGCTACTTAATTTATAAAACTCGTAACTTACATGGTAAACATCTGTATAATGCTTTGTATTTTCGTTTAGAAACTTGCCAAATGGCTCGATGCGTTGGGCACACGCATAATGTTTTTCACTGATTGCGATGGTTTCTTCTTTTTCAACGGTGAACAAAGTCCGTATCCATGTAAAATGTAAAGAACACTGTAGAGAAACGTGTTGTGCGCAATATTGTTTTATAAAAACAATCAAAATTAGTGTACAATTTCTTATAGTTTTTAAACAATTCCACATTTAGAAGTTAACCGCTTGAATTTCTCTAAGCAGATCTTACAACGGCCGCCGAATCCCAGTTGACAATTTCGAGAAAGTACGATTCCTTATATTTGAGTACGTCATAGCTCATTTACGATGCAATTGTACTCAAAGAAAAACGAGTACGTTCATGCACTCATTTTTAAGTAAATTCTTTTACATTCAACATTCTCACAAAAACATCGCATCATTATTATAACCATATTGCCAAACTCAAAAATCCCTAATGTCATAGTAGCTCCTTTTAACATACCCACCCCTCCCTCTCTCCACTCCTTACATATCCCTTATTCCTTCTTTTACATAATCCACCTTGCCATAAACTCGGAACATACTCCCCACTGCATATCAGCCCGAAGCGCAAAGTTACGAAAATTGAGTATTTGGGAATGGTTTCTATTTATGAAGAACTATTTACCTCGGATTCTGAACGAAAGCAGATGAATCTTGGATCAATGCTAAGCAAATATGCCCTTTTCGGAAGATCTCGCCTTTCCTTGGGTATTTGTTGTGTCTATGAATAGTTCTTTGGTAAAGGGGGAGTGTTGTTTAAATATATGTTCTTTTAGGACGTAAAGTTGTGATTTTTTTTTGTGTAGTTGGATCGGGATTATTCGGGTAAATGTTTGGTTTTATTTGTTGAGGTGCTCGAAATGTTTTTATTTAACTGAGATTTTAAAGGTATTGCCGGTGATGATTGTATTAAAATTATGATCCCGGACTATATATTCTGTGTTATTCGGTTTAAGAGGCCATTGTTTCCATTTATGAAGAACCATTTACCTCGGATTCTGAACGAAAGCAGATGAAACTTGGATCAATGCTAAGCAAATATGCCTTGTTCGGAAGATCTCGCAGTTCCTTGGGTATTTGTTGTGTCTATGAATAGTTCTTTGATAAAGATGGGGATATGTTGTTTAAATATATGTTCTTTTATGACGTAAAATTGTGATTTTTTTGTGTATTTGGATCGGGATTATTCGGGTAAATGTTTGGTTTTATTTGTTGAAGTGTTGTAAATCTTTTTATTTAACTGAGTTCTTATCAATCTGATGGATAAGCAAAACTTCGAATCTGTAGGTTTGTTTTCACTGCAAGAAGGTTTAACCCTTTGCACTCCAATGACTCTTTGCGTTTTCCGTTCTTTCTACGGAACAGTTATTCATCCTTAAGTTTTTTTTCCCCTAGAATTTGTTATGCTTATAGAAAAAAGAAACCTAGTATGTTTTGGATCTGCAAAAGTACGAGTTGAAAAAAAGATCGATGTTTTTAAAACACAAGATCTTGCTGTTCTCGTTTATTTTAAAGAAGAAGTAAACAAAAGAACGAGTCGTTATGTTTTCGCTTGAGCGGCGCCAGCGGAGTACAAAGGGTTTTCATTTATGTTTTCAACACATTACTTTGTTTACAAAAAATGTTTTTTAAATTACACATGTAAAAAAGGTTTTTAAATGTCCAGCGTCATTTGACCACAATTAAAAAATATGAAGCATTTTCTCCGGCTCTTTCCTTCAATTTATGCCCCGAACCGTCGATAATAGCCCAATATACAGTTATAATGTGACGTTAATTAAACAAAACAAAACCAAATTTAAAAACTAAAAAAAATAATCTTTTTGGGGAATGTAAGTTAGAAAATCACAGAAAGTACAATTTTGCCTAAAATTGTATAGCTACTGACTTTCACTATATTCTCTTTAGCTACTGATCATACCACCACTGACTTTTGCTAACTTTATATGACTAGTCATACCAACTGTGTCATTACCGCCCGTTTTTTGGATATTGTCCAAACACCAAATAACGTTAAAAACATTCATTCAATAGTGGTTAGTTGTCCAAAGAAGGCTTCCATCTACGATGTGCCAAACAGATAGTGTATAAAACAAATTTATTACTATTAAGAATACATAGTAAAATACCATACATGATTTCATGTGCAAAGAATAAATACAAAAAAAAGTTGCGCGGATTTCTTTTAATATCAAATATTCATTAGAAAGTGACCATTGAACATTTTGGACTCAACCCAAATCCTATTAGGAATATATATATATATATATATATAAGTGAAAAACATTCAGAAGTTAGGAAATGGGACTTGATTATGTCCATTACAGCGTATGTCAATACGAATTTTTCTTGTGTAATGGAAAATGAAATAAGAAAATTAATTTTGATTCCAGTTACACAAATTAAAAAAAAAATTGTGTTTTTGCGTTAACTCTTCGAGTAGCAAGCTAAATGCCGAAATTGTAAGTTGTTTTCTATGCAAAAGAGTTTTAAAAAAAGAGATTTAACAAAATATATTTTTAGCGTTTGAAGAAATAACTTTAAACCCTTTGAAGTAATATTTTCACTGTAGAAAAAAAGGTGCTTAAAATGAGTACATGAACGTACTCGTTTAACTTTAAGTACAATTGCATCGTAAATGAGCGGTGACGTACTCAAATTTAAGTAATCGTACTTTTGCAAAAATTAGCAGTGTGGTTTAATATTGCTAATATCAGCTTCTGTGAAGCCCTCTTAACAAAGCGACCTGACACATTTAAAATATATGTTCAGAAGATGATTTTCCAAATTTTTTAAGTCGATCGCTTAAATGAAAACTGGGTTATTACAATTCAATTATCTTACTTCTCATTCCTTTGGCACACCTTTGAAACAAGAAATTTTTCAACTTAACGGTTCGAAATTCCCTACTCAACAGTGCTGAAAATTCCCAGTTCCAACTTACCGAAATTTTTCATCTACTTTTTTATATATATTTTAGGTAATATTAAACAGTTCTCTCACAAGCATTGATATGTTGCACCCATATTCCAATGCAGTGTCCGTTCTGAGGTCTAATTTAAATGTAATCTTACAAGTTGGGCAGTTTCTACTCTTCCCTGGCTTTCATTTGCTAATAATATTAATTTTCAGCAGGCATAATTTTTACCAACCCGGGGTTTTATAGAAGCTGAAATTCCCAACTTTCAGGGTTTCCAGATTATTGGGAAGAGGGGTCCCCCTTAACCCCCCCCCCCCCCTGTGCGACGGGCCTGTCCACGGTTCGAGTGAGCTCGTCAATATTGAAGTGTTATATTTTTAAAAATTTTGTTTATTTTTTAATAAATTTCGTTAACAAAAACGACAAAATGATTTTTTTCCGTTCAGCAGACGTTTGTTTAGTAAAAAAAAAAAAGTTTCGTGAGATATGAAAATGAATTTTTATCGATGCAGATGATTTTTAGTAGAAGTGAATAACATTTTTTGTAAAATTTATTTTTCTAGCCGACTACTTGAAATTCTGCACTTTAACTTAAAATTTTGTTCTGAACCGGATTCCATAAGTACTTTTCCTAAATTCGCTATAGTTTTGGCGTTATTTTATTTACAGGGTTTCGCTGTGGAGAAAAGGGCGATGATTTAACGAGGTGGCTGCATTCAAAACTAAGTGCACCAAGTGCGTAAGGTGAGGATATAACGAGTTTTGACGAAGATAGAATCGAATAGATTTAACGGGTTATGCCGTCGGTTGAATTTAAAGAGTTTTACAGTAGCATCGGATTTTTAAAGCTTTTTCTCGAAGATTTAGAATTTTTTGGCAACTACTTGAGCTAATCACAAAGTAGGTTGGACAAACAAAATGGCGCTAAGATCTCTACTTTTTTTTTATATTTTACGTGTTTTGAAATTTGACTACTCTTTTTTGCAATATTACCTTCTCACATTCAGTGCCGTCACGCAAATTCCCCTTTTCCAAATTTCCTTCCTTTTTTTTTATATTTTACGTGTTTTGAAATTTGACTACTCTTTTTTGCAATATTACCTTCTCACATTCAGTGCCGTCACGCAAATTCCCCTTTTCCAAATTTCCTTCCTTTTTTTTATATTTTACGTGTTTTGAAATTTGACTACTCTTTTTTGCAATATTACCTTCTCACATTCAGTGCCGTCACGCAAATTCCCCTTTTCCAAATTTCCTTCCTTTTTTTTTATATTTTACGTGTTTTGAAATTTGACTACTCTTTTTTGCAATATTACCTTCTCACATTCAGTGCCGTCACGCAAATTCCCCTTTTCCAAATTTCCTTCCTTTTTTTTTATATTTTACGTGTTTTGAAATTTGACTACTCTTTTTTGCAATATTACCTTCTCACATTCAGTGCCGTCACGCAAATTCCCCTTTTCCAAATTTCCTTCCTTTTTTTTTATATTTTACGTGTTTTGAAATTTGACTACTCTTTTTTGCAATATTACCTTCTCACATTCAGTGCCGTCACGCAAATTCCCCTTTTCCAAATTTCCTTCCTTTTTTTTTATATTTTACGTGTTTTGAAATTTGACTACTCTTTTTTGCAATATTACCTTCTCACATTCAGTGCCGTCACGCAAATTCCCCTTTTCCAAATTTCCTTCCTTTTTTTTTTATATTTTACGTGTTTTGAAATTTGACTACTCTTTTTTGCAATATTACCTTCTCACATTCAGTGCCGTCACGCAAATTCCCCTTTTCCAAATTTCCTTCCTTTTTTTTTATATTTTACGTGTTTTGAAATTTGACTACTCTTTTTTGCAATATTACCTTCTCACATTCAGTGCCGTCACGCAAATTCCCCACGTAACTATTCGAAATATCCAACTTAACAGTGCTGAAAATACCCAGTTTCAACTTATCGAAATTTTTCATCGTTTTTTTTTTATATATTAGGTAATATTAAACACATCTCGCAGAAGCATTATCTATATTAACCCTTTCCACTCCAAGAATTCTTTGCCTTTTTCCGTTCTTTCTACGGAACAGTTATTCATCCTTATGTTCTTTACCCTAGAATTTGTTATGCTTATAGAAAAAAGAAACATAATTTGTTTTGGATCTGCAAAAGAACGAGTTCAGAAAAATATCGATGTTTTTTAAACACAAGATCATGCTGTTCCTGTTTATTTTATAGAACAAGGAACCAAAAGAACGGGTCGTTATGTTGTCGCCTGAGCGGCGCCAGCGGAGTGCAAAGGGTTAAACATAAGCTTACCAGTTGTGTAATTTCTAATCTTCAATAATTGTTTCATTTGCTAATAACATTAATTTTCTTCAGGCATAAATTTTTTCAACTCGGGGATTTTAAAAACTTAAAATTCCCAACTTTAAGGGTCTCCATTTTATTGGTTGGGAGGGCCAACTCCCCCCCCCCTCCTTGGTGCGACGGGCCTGCCCAAATTTATCCACATATTTCACGTAATGACAATGTTACCAACATATGATTGTAAAGAATTAATTTATATCTAATCTGAATACAGTTGAAAAAAGTTGGAGAATAAAGTCTATATGAATTTGAAAATGGTGTATATTGACGGAAAAACTGGTGATTTCATGGCAATTAACGCATTAGAAATGCTGCCTATGTTGGGCTAAAATAGTGTTGTATTATGCCAACTCAGCTAAATGTGCTATGCTTAAATCACTTTGTTTGTTGTTACTAAAGCAAAGTGACTTGTTTAAAATCTTAGCGAAATAGTTGGGTAGAAACAGTGTTGCATTATGCAAATAAATTTAAATATGATACAACCAGACAATACTACCGCCCAGTAATTTGTGACCACACTGCACATTTTCACATAAAATCCAAAAACAATTATTTAAATGCCAAAACCAAACGATTCCTGAAGTTAACAAAACAGCCATTTCAATCGCCAAATAAATAAGCTATTTAATAATCTATCTGCTTTTCTCTTTCCTATCGCTTCCCAAATATAATACACAAACTTAAAAAAATATATATAAATGTAACATATTAAAACGAACGTATAACATTTAAATAAAATATCAGCATTCCAAAAGCCCTATTACATTGCATTAATAACTTTTTGGAATATAATATGTATCTATACCAGAAATATTTCATATAGTTAAAAGAGAAATATTCTATTCATAATATAATTCAAGCGCGTATACCTTATTTTAGAGTAATTTATATGGGGGTTAGTTACAAAATAAAAAGAGCCCATTAGAATTCAGTATGCGTAATAGAAGCGTGGAGTGAATATATTGGGATGGTCCCGTATAAAACTGGGCTTATTTACTTAGCGCTGGTTCTTCGGATGAATGACTTTTACATAGTCTGGAAAGTCGGGGTTGTTTGTAAAGGGTTTTAGAGAAAGAAGGTTTTTTTTTCGAGATAGATAGATAGAAAATTAGATCTTTGATTAAAAATGTGATTTTTTATAAATAGAATAATTACTTAAAAGTTGAATTTGTGACCCGTATTGTTACTTATTATTACATTTTATATGTAGAATAGAGTGTTGCTGTAAATGGTTCTGTTAGAAAATTTTATGATGAAAAGTATTTTTTAACACTGCAATATATAGGGTTATTTATATAGTCATAAATGTAAAATAGCCTTCGTGGTCGAGTGGATAAAGGCGTCAGCTGGGAATCAGAGGGTTCCTGGTTCGATCCTGTGCGACGGACTTGAATAAGAAAAGTAAAAAAGTAGTGATCTTGTGATTAGACGGTTGTCAGCTTCGCTACAAAATACTTGCAAAGTCGTCCAGAACATCCGCAAAAATTATCGGCGTGTATACGAGACGGGTGCACGATAAATCGGATCGGGGTCCAAAGTCCCGATGTCTATTGAAGGAATTGGGTGCCAGTTCATGTGTTGTCCTCGTCGTCTGACCATGGTTCAAAAATACGAGGCATCGTTCGCGGGTCTTTCCTTCGAGATAGGCCAAAACTATAAATGTAAATACTCCTAAATTCAAATTGGAGGAAAGATCGGTTAATAAACGCCTCAATAGAGCTGCACAGTGGGCAATTGGCGGCGGTTCGGGGTCTATCTCGAAGGAAAGACACAGGAACCATGCCTCGTGTTTTTGAACATTGGTCAGATGATTAAGGCAACATTTGAGCTGGCACCCAACTTCATTAGGCGTCAGGATATTTGACCCCGATCAGATTTATCGTGCACCAGTCCCGTATACACGCCAGTATAATTTGTTGGATGTACTGGGCGAGTTCCTTGAATTATTGTAGCGAAACTGGCAAACCTCCGATCACAAGATCACTACATTTTTGCTTTTCTTTGCCAAGGGTCTCGAACTCCAAACATATGATTACTAACCGACCGCCTTTATCCACTGGGCAACAAATGGATCCAGATGACAAGGACATCATCTGTTCTGGCACCTAACAAGACATGAATAGGCGTGAGGATATTTGGTATAACCGACGGCGAATTTAACATGCACCAGCCCTCTTTACATGGCTGGTTACTGTTAAAGAGTAAAATGAAAGAACCTGTGACCAAATCGTTATACCCATGCTAGGGGAAACGATAGCCCAGTAAATAAATGTATTCAGCTTCAGAAAATTGCTAGCTCGCGGCCGTGCGGTGGACTTGACAAAGACAAGTAAAAAAGTAGTGAACCTGCGATCGGAGGGTTGCCAGCTACGCTACAAAAATACTAGAAAGTCGTCTAGAATATCCAACAAATTATACCGGCGTATATACAGAACTGGTGCACGATAAATCTGATCAAGGTCCAAAGTCCTGATGCCTATTGAAGGCGTGGGTGCCCCACTCAGGTGTTGTCCTCGTCATCTGACCAAGTTTCAAAAATACGAGGTACCATTCCCGGGTCTTTCCTGAAATATAGGCCCCTTACAGTCGCCAATAGCTCAATCTGAAGCTCTAGTGCGACGCTCCTTAACCAAACCGACCGCTCCCTCAATTGCTGATCCCGATAGTTTGGTATGGTTTGGTTAATTAACGCCGCACTAGTGTTGCACAGTGGGCTATTGGCGACGGTTCGGGGCCTATCTCGAAGGAAAGACCCGGGAACGATGCCTCGTTAATTTTAGAACCATGGTCAGATGACGAGGAAACACCTGAAATGGCACCCAGCGCCTTCAATAGATGTCGGGACTTTGGATCCCGATGAGAAGTATGGTGCACCAGTCCCGTATACACGCCAGTGTAATTTGTTCGATGTTCTGGACGACATTCCTAGTATTTTGTAGCGAAGCTGGTAACCCTCCGATCCTGAGCCCGATAGAAAACCACCTAATTCACGCCGTCGCCTAAAAAACTAATAAAGAGCTTCACCCTAAAGTCGTTACGTAAGGTAAATTCTACATGCTAGCGAAATACGCTAACGGTTTCTGAACCACAAGGGTTACATTAGATAAAAAGCATACAGACAAATCCACTAATTTCACATTTTTCAAGATATATATTGCGCTTTACTATAAGGTAAATTATGTTTCTCAAAATCGCTAACTACTTTTAAAAAAAAGATAACTAGAAATTCCACATCAAACACACGCGCACAAAACACACTTAAAAAAATATATTTCAGGTAAAAACATTTTAAGATAATAGCCCCAAATTGAGTCCACTCTAATACCATCTTTTTCATAGACTAGATCTGCTTCAAAAGAAACTACCAGTCTTCAAGATAAACCCCCAGCAATTTTCGCATCAGCGACTTAAAGGACCAATATTGGAGCAACTACCCGCCCCCCTCCTGAGACAATCAGCAATAACAGTCGGATCCAAAGTGGACTCTTCCATGGATGGATTTGTTGACAAGTGTGTAGATCCCTAGGGTTTAATACGTATACCATTCATTCAACTAATGGAGAACCTTTACAAGAAATGGATCCTTGCTAAAAGAACTCGAGATGGGATCAGGTTGATGATAATGATAAGGAATTATCTGATAAGGTTAAGTTTGTTTAGACCATTATATTCAGGTAAAAAAATAAGGATATTCGTAAACGTAAATTGTCTTAGTTTGTTAAGTTTGTTAGTTTGAGATTCGGGATTTTACTAAAAGGAAAAGTTTTAAATGCCGGAAAGTATCAAAGGTTAGTTAAAACTTGAAAAGTTAAATCGCAGCGGATATTTGAAGGGTTTATCATAAAACAACAGTTATGGTGGGATTTATTTGGCTGAATAGGTTTATCGACCAATCATGGGATGAATACAAGGTGGATGTTATTAACCCTTCGGAAGTCGCGCTTTCCTAAACGATTTTTCCATTGAATTGAGCCCAAACAAACTCAGTGGGAATCCGGCAATGTTAAAAAAGTCATTATAACAAATTGTATGCAAATCGAATACCCGGCTGGGTCATTTAGTACCCGGATGTGTCCCATCCGAGTCCCGTACGTGATTTTCCATAATTTCAAATTTTTACAAAAAAAAATTCGTTAAATGAGATTACATTTTTGTCAATCGTGCTGCTTGTCACACAGTTATAGAATTGCATCGGCCAACGCAAGTTAGGACTGCGGCCACGTTATTGTTTATTCCATTTGATTATTGGGGCATCCGTGGCCGAGTCGATTAAGGCGTCAGCTAGGAATCCGAGGGTTCCCGGTTCGAACCTGTGCGTCGGACTTGACTAAGAATAGTAAAAAAAAAGTAGCGATATTGCGATCGGAGGTTTGCCAACTTCGCTACCAAAAATACTAGAATGTCGTCCAGAATATCCACAAAAATTAACGGCGTGTATACGGGACTGGTGCACGATAAATGTGATCGGGGTCCCAATGCCCTGACGCCTATTGAGGTTGCGTCTGGTGCCAGTTCAGGTGTTGTCCTAGTCATCTGAACATGGTTCAAAAATACGAGGAATCGTTCCCTGGGCTTTCTTTCGAGATAGGCCCCAAACCGTCGCCAATAGTCCATTGTGCAGTTCTAGTGCGACGTTTTTTAACCCCCCCCCCCCCCCCTAAAAATAACATTTGATTATTTAGAGATTCAGAAACTTGTAATTGTTATGGTAAAGAAATAAGTAGATGACTACAATGGAAGTTAGGTAACACATAAAATGAATGGTGAAAGCATAATAATTCAAGATTTACACTTAAAGATAAGTTAAAAGTATTGCAATCATGAAAAGTAGCGCACTTGAAACGCGTGTGGTTTCGACTGTTGCAAGTCTAGGAATAACTGCAAAACATTGCCCAAAACAATAAACAATTTATAAATGCAGATAACTGAAATGTTTTTGCTTGGTGAATTAGAAAAACGTTAAGGTTTCTACTAAGGTTCGCTACATAGCAGAGATTGTTTGTCAAGAGTAACTGTAAAGGATCCAAAAGTGGGAAGGGGGGTGGGGGTGGATATTCCCAAATTCTTAGTAATTTCTATGAAAGTTAGTTTAATTTATCTAAAAATTAGGGTGGAACTTGCCCTCGCTTGCCAACGCCAATCACCGCCAATTATTTACTTTGAATATTGGACGGTTTTCACATTGACAGGTGAAGTAAAGTAACCCCAAATGTAGGTCTGAAATAAAATTGGCGAGCAAAATGATTTGTTACCCGAATTAGAAGCAAAATATTAGAAAGTCTATTACTAAATACTTTCAAATTCGTAGTTGCATAACACAACTGTGCATTTGTCTTTTTTAGGTAAGTGCACAGAATATACAACTTTTTCTACTGGAAAAAAATATACCTATACAACATTTTTAGTTGTAACTATACACAGCAGGGAATGAGGAAAAAAACAGACATACCGTTTTACAGCAGCGTTGAAAACCCCTACAGGAAAACTATTTATTTTGATTTCTTTCACTGAATGTTTAATTTGATTGGCAAGTTAAGAGATCTTTGCTCGGCTGATTAAATTGCTTTAGCTTTGTTATCCTGGTAAGATAAATTCTCCGGACAGACAATCAACACACACACATTCTCATAATAGTCCACGTATTTTTTAGTTTGGTTAATTTACGTTGCACTAGAGCTGCACAACGGGCCATTGGCAACGGTTCTTGACCTATCTTGAAGGAAAGACCCAGGAACGAAGCCCCGTATTTTTGAACCATGGTCAGATGGCGAGAACAACACCTGAGCTGACACCCGACACAACCTTTATAGACATCGGGACATTGGACCACGATCAGATTAATCATACGCCAGTCCCATATTCATTCCCCAACAAATTATACTGGCGTGTATACGGGACTGGTGCATGATACTGCCGTTGCGTTGGCAATACGTGGCATTATTCCCGGGTCTTTCCTTCGAGATAAGCTCCAAACCGTCTCCAGCAGCTTGTAACCCAACCAACAACATATTTCACATACACCTAATTCGGGACTCTAGTTGCCCAATGGATAAAGACATTCAGCTGGTAATCGGAGGATTGCTAGTTCGATCCAGTGCGGTGGACTTGACAAAGAAAACTTAAAAAATTAGTGATCTTGCAATTGCAGGGCTGCCAACTTTGTCTAAAACGGTGCTAAAACGTCGTCTGAAATATCCAATAATAAAAACCGGCGTGTATACGGGTCTGATGTATGTTAAATCTGATTGGTGTCCAATGTCCTGACGCTTATTGAGGATGCGCCGGGTGCCAGCTGAGGCGCTGCACACACACATTTCAAACATGCACTTCGTTATTTTAGAACCATGGTCAGATGACGAGGAATTACCTGAACTGGCACCCAACGCCCTCAATAGACGTCGGGACTTTGGACCCCGATCAATTTGGTTTTGGTTTGGTTTGGGTAATTAGCGTCGCACTAGACCTGCACATTGGCTATTGGCGACGATTCGGGGCCTATCTCGAAGGAAAGACCCGGGTAAGATGCTTCGTATTTTTGAACCATGGTCAGATGACGAGGACAACACCTGAGCTGGCACCCAACGCCTTCAATAGACGTCGGGACTTTGGACCCCGATCAGATTTATCGTGCACCAGTCTCGTATACACCTCGTTAATTTTTGCAGATGTTCTGGACAACTTTTCTAGTATTTTGTAGCAACCCTCCAATCACTAGATCACTACTTTTTTTACTTTTATTTGTGAAGTCCATCGCACGGATTCGAACCAGCAATCCTCTGATTACTAGCTGAACGCTTTTATCCACTGGGCCACAAGAGGCCCCCGATGACATCTATATTTCACAAGCTCCGAATTCCTTGAACTCTTGGCACAGATTTAATTAGCCAATTAATCGCCAAACTGGGAATACCATGCTCCGAAGCTAAAAACCCCATATACACCCCCTAATCACTTATAATTGATTTTATTTTTAATTAATCCCAGTAGAGTAGTTTTTTCCGTAATTAACCGCCATGGTAACAGCAGGGGTGTTTACCATTTTTTTCTTTAGCCGACTAATGTGCAGATTCTCAAAAGCTTTTTATTAAGGTAAACCCCCTATACGTTTTTATTAGCCGAGAGAATAATACGTCCAACAAATTAAAAAAAAATGAATGTGTTTAATATTTTTTATCAACATATCCATTATATAGATAATAAATACAGTAAAAAAATATATGAGGAAACTCGAAAAATAAAGACTCAGTAATGAGGAAGCGTTAGACTTTATTTAAAAGAAAAAAATGGAAGAACGGAAAGTTATTAATGTAAATGCGGGGGAATTATTAAGTAATATATATTGCGATGTTTAATTATAAACTAGGAAAATAATAAAAGAAACGAATCAAAGTTTAAAGGTTCTTGTTGTTTTTATTTTGTGTGTGTTCAGGGGTAGTCGATTTTTTTCTTAAATGAAAAATACTTGGGCAGAACACTCCATAATCTTTCTAATTACTGCCAATGCTTTTTAATTAGGTTTAAGCTGGAAGAATGGAGCTTTAGCCTTTAGTTATATTTTCTGCTTTTCTGATTCTCTTGATCTTTGTTATGATCGGGTTAGTCTACTGTGAGTAATATGATTATCTAAGCTTTATTGTTATTTTTAGACTCGCAATTTTTTTTTCATTGTTATTTGTGTGGTAGAACTACAATTATGCGAACTCCAGTTAGCCGGATCGAACAAAGCGGGTCGCAAATCGCGGATTAAATGCAATCTGCTATTACAATATTAAGTAATTTGCAAGTTAAAGTTACAATTAAAATTCAATTCGATAAGAATAAATATAATATTTATTTTTATTTAATATTTCTACAATGCTATAGTATTGAAAAACACTACTAAATGACACTATAAGGCCTCCGTGGCCGAGCGGTTAAAGGCGTCAGCTGGGAATCCGAAGATTCGTTGTTCGATGCCAGGCGATGGTCTTGACAAAGAAAAGTAAAAAGTAATGATCTTGTGATCGGAGGGTTGCCAGCTTCGCTACAAAATAATAGAAAAGTCGTCCAGAACATCCGCAAAAATTAACGGCGTGTATACGGGTTTGGTTTTGTTAATTAACGTCACACTAGAGCTGCACAGTGGGATATTGGCGACGGTTCGGGGTCAATCTCGAAGGAAAGACCCGGGAACACATACACATTCACACACACATTCATACACACATTCATACATGCACCTCGTTATTTTAGAACCATGTTCAGATGACAAGGAAACACCTGAACTGGCACCCAACGCCTTCAATAGACGTCGGGACTTTGGACCCCGATCACATTTATCGTGCACCAGTCCCGTATACACGCCAGTATTATTTGTTGGATATTCTGGACGAGCGTGTATACGGGACTGGTGAACGATAAATGTGATCGGGGTCCAAAGTCCCGATGTCTATTGAAGGCGTTGTGTGCCAGTTCAGATGTTTCATCCTTATCTGACCATGGTTCTAAAATAACGAGGGACATGTATCAATATGTATGTGTTCCCGGGTCTTTCCTTCGAGATAGACCCCGAACCGTCGCCTATATTCCACTGTGCAGCTCTAGTGTGACGTTTTTAACCAAACCAAATGACACTATACTTAACACTACTGATTTGGGGATACAGTATGGCTGCTTCCACAATGGCTTCAACGCGGCCATAGAGGAAACAAGTTTTTAGAGTTCCAGAAGTTATTGTTAAAGTTCCGTGAATAAAATATTAGATGTATACATTTCTAAAATTATTTTTGTCTGAAAAATTAGTATATTTTTGGCCATATTTTAAAAAAAATCAATACGTTGCGAATTAAAAAAAAATATTTGTGTTTTAAAGCCTTAAAAACTATTTAAATACTGCTTTATAAAAAAATATTCAGACTCATAAAGTAATGTGTGACTAAAGGAGATGCCACAAAATTTAAAGAATTTAACATGGGCGTTTATGAGGTTGCAGGACCCCCATAACGATGTCTTAGAAGTCATCACACAAACAAAGTCAATCCTACTTACGGTTGAGGTCGAGTGCGACCGAGTTGGAGGTGGGCACTGTGAGGTTGTTGTTGGCCGCCTGGCAAGTGAAGATGGCTGACAGGTCAGACCTCTTGAGTCGGACCAGGGTGATGTTGTTGCGGACGTACCCCTGCGTCGTGATGTGGTAGGTGTCGTCCAGGAGCACCGAGTCCCGCCACCAGGTCACTGACGGTGAAGGGGAACCTGGAGATAGAAATCAGTATTAATGAATGATTAAGAAAGGTGAGCATGATATATTGGTAGGACACTGCTAAAAATGTCTGTAATGTAGGAATATAGTGTGGCCCTTGCCTTTTAATCGATTCAAAGAATCAATTTGTCAATCATATAAAATCCTCAAATCCACATAGCAATCATATCAAATCATCAATTACACATATCAATCATATCAAATCATCAATTCTACAAATTAACCATATCAAATCATCAATTCTACAAATTAACCATAGCAAATCATCAATGCCACCTATTAATGATATCAAATCATCAATTCCACACACTAATCATATCAAATCATCAATTCCACATATCAATGATATCAAATCATCAATTCCACATAAAAATCATATCAAATCATCAATTCCACATATTAATCATATCAAATCATCAATTCCACATATCAATGATATCAAATCATCAATTCCACATAAAAATCATATCAAATCATCAATTCCACATATTAATCATATCAAATCATCAATTCCACACACTAATCATATCAAATCATCAATTCCACACACTAATCATATCAAATCATCAATTCCACATAAAAATCATATCAAATCATTAATTCTATATTAATCATTGTCAAATCATTAATTTAGTATCTCTTTATAGCATAGTTCCCGGGTCTTCCCTTCGAGATAGGCCCCGAACCATCGCCAATAGCCCAATGTGCAGCTCTAGTGCGACGTTAGTTAATCAAACCAAACCAAAAAATTGTATAGCATATCTGAGTTTTTACAGTAAGTAATAAGGCCCGTCGCAACGGGGTGTTTGGGGGAAAGTCCGCCCCTCCACCCAATAATCTGGAAACCCTGAAAGTTGGGAATTTCAACTTGTAGAAACCCCGAGCTGGAAAAATTTATGCTGAAAGGGAAGATTAGAAATTTCCCAACTTGTAAGAATTCGTTTAAGATAGACCTCGGAACGGACCCTGCATTCGTATATGGGTGCAACAAATCAATATTTGTGAAATAAACGTTTAATATTACCCAAAACATCTATAAAAAATTATGCAAAATGTCGATAAGTTGAAATTAGGAATTTTCAGCACTGTTGAGTTAAGAATTTCGAATAATTTAATTGAGTTGAGAATTTCTAATCGTTAAGTAAGGAAATTTCGTGTTTCACACCCCCCTCCCCCCCTCCAAAAGTATTTTTGTGTAAAGGCCTTCGAGCATGGATCCTTTGTAGTAGAGGAGTCATGACGTCTCCCTCGCTAATATCAAAGTGAAGCCAACATGTATGGCCTCAGACACCTGGTTAATGACGTCATTCCATTCATAAATTTTCACTGTTACACATTTCCTAATTCATCAGCCATTCGCGAATATTTTTTAATTCATAATTTTGAAGAGATGGCACGTGATATGGGCCTTTCGCTCTTAGATGTGGGCTTCATGATTATGACGTCATATTCTCTCTACTACAGACCATTCATGCTCGAAGGACAAAAGACGTTTTTGGAATTGTGGGACACACATAAGCCATATACACTCTCTAAAAGTGTAAAAACCCTTTTCATGAAACATTGTTAATCGCAAGTTCATTTAACATTATCCACAAGAACATAAACAAGAGCTCTAAATGACAATATAGCGATGAGAGTTGGTTAATCCCAGGGCAATTTTATCCGGCTCTTAATCGCACCATTCTTTCATCAACTTCTTATTTATTCTGGCATTCCCCGAATTCTTTCCCTACTCTTTTTGTCGCCAATCTCTCTCAATTTTTTGTCGCCAGGTTCCCGGGAGAAGAGTTTAATCAACATTAACATGTACTTTTATTTCTGCCTCTGTTCTGTTCTGTTGTGGACACAGGGATTCTGAAGTTCATAGGGTTATCTGGGAAAGGAGATGGGTGTGGGGAAAAATAATGTAGGTAAAAGAATATATTGTTGCCTCAGAGCAACAGTAGGATATGAGCAAAAATAGAGTTGCCTATATAATTGATTTTGAAATTTGCTGTTTTTTCAATGCTGAATATCAAAGTCTGTAGTTCAGGGATTTCAAAGAAGAAAATAAAATGTCCGCGTGTTCCACTAAATAATGGCACATTTGGTAATATTAGCAAGACCGAAAACTCATTTTCGTATTTTTAGATGTATTACTGTTACTCTGAGGCGACGATATGGGTGTAGGTTTGGATCGTGTTTTGAGGTTCTTTTTGAGTCAGGAATGCTAATGTCTGATGTATATTTTAGTTAGCTGTAAAAATGAGGTAAACAAACATCATATATCCTTTCAATACAATGATCTACATTTGACAATTGCAATGTAAACAATTTTTATTTTACTGTAAAAAAAAGCTACTTAAAAATGTACCTTAACCCTACTCGTTTTTGTAAAAGTATATGTATGTCTTAAATTTCGAGCATGGATCCTTCATAGTAGAGAAATCGTAAGGTTATAATATCGCTAACATCAAAGTGAGGCCAACATGTATGACGCCAAACACGTGTTCACTAAGTAATCCATTCATAATTTTTTTCTAGTTCATTCATAAAAATATCCCGTACTTCATGAATTCACAGATTTACTATTATTTCTAAATCACAAGTCAATCGCGAGCGTTTTTTCATTCATAAATTTTGAAAAGAAGTCACGTGTTTGAGGCCATTCGGTCTGAGATGTTGGTTTCACGATTATGACGTCATATTCGCTCTACTACAGTCAATTCATGCTCGAAGGTCGTAAACGAACTGTGGAGTACTCCAATTCAAGTAAAGTACTTTCTGAAAAATGAGCAATTTTATTTAATATAGCTAATCTCAGCTTTTGTTCAAGCCATCTTAACCAACGGGGATTTGAAATTTACAGCTCTGTGGCGATCGTACAAAGGGGAAGTCACGAGGTGCAAAGGCGGGTTCGGATTGGATAACATAAATAATTCATTTAGAATTCCAAGTTGTCATATAGAGGAATTTAAGATTTATCTGTCATTTTCCTTATCTTCTCTGATTTTAAAAATATAAGAACTACACCTCTTTGTTCTCTATCTACCCGTTCAGAAGAAACCGTCAACAGTTCATGGAGATCAGAAAAAAAAACCTAAGAAATCATCAAACACCTGATAACCAACATCTTATTGAACTTCAGAAATTCCAACGATCGCAGAATTCACCAATTATTCTGTATGTTCGATGTTGCAGTATCCCAACAAACCAATATTCATGCAGCTAATATCTTACTCCTCCTAGACGAAAGTCAGTTTGATTCTATATATCATTATCACACACTTTTTTTCTCCTAAATGCTCATTTAGCACCTTATAATCTTAAGGTTTATCTATTGTAATAAAACACATTTAGTTTTATTTCATGTGTATTTGATTATTGCGACAAACATCATCGCTCTAACTTTAAAAAACCCCAACTCAATTTTTTCATCTCACAACTTTAGGGCAGTTACTCTCAGGATTAACGTGATCCAGCTCCTTTATACTAGTCTCATCTACATGGTAAATTTCAGTTGTACGACGAGTACCAACAAGCAACCTTCAGAATTCGAGCTCGCAGCTCTACCAATCAGACCAATCTAGTACCAACAAACAAAATAACAACTTGGATTGCACCTTAACCAAGTAAGTGAATGGCATGATATTTGGTTTGGTTTGGTTAATGAACGTCGCACTAGAGCTGTACAGTCGGCTATTGGCGACGGTTCGGGGTCTATCTCGAAGGAAAGTCCCGGGAACACATATACATTCATACATGCACCTCGTTATTTTAGAACCATGGTCAGATGACGAAGATACACCTGAACTGGCACCCAACGCCTTCAATAGACGTCGGAACCTTGGACCCCAATAAGATTGATCGTGCACCAGTCCCGTATACACGCCGATAATTTTTGCGGAAGTTCTGGGCATTATATACAGAAAAATAATTGAAAACCTGCAATCAAAGTAATTGAAAATCTTCCCTCTCCCTATCCTCCCAATCTCTAACGAGACAAACTCTGCTCCAACAAGACCATTATAATAATTTAAACCCACTAAAAGATGACCCACTTTAAAATCCTTAAAACTCCTACAAAGACCCATTATCACCCATCAGAGATCACAATCGCAATTTCCAGTTCATCGCTTTAAATAAATTAGCCAGCCCAGTCGAATCCTCGCCAAGCTCGGCGAGGGACGTCCATGCTGTAATCGACCCTTCCCCGATTACCTCGATCAAAATCCCTTATTAAAAGTATCGAGGTTGCCTCAGAGTTTGATTTAACTTGATCTGGCTGCTCGACGAAAAGTAATTCACTTAAAGCACCGCGTTACAGAAATTGAGCACCCTTTTGGAGATTCCCCCTTCTGTGTATCGGGACAATCACTTGTCCAATTAATTCTAATACTCATCTTTTAGATGGCGTTCGATTTGGGAGAGGATTAGGTTTGGTTCGTGTAATATATTCCAAAGATGGCGCTGTTGGACGTGTGTCAAGTTTAAGGATTTTCAATTGGTTTTATGGTACTTGCGATCTAATCTTTTCATTTTTGTGACATTTTTATTATGAAGTATATGTTTTCTTGTTCTTGTTCGATATTTCCTGTATAGTGATAGATGGCGTTCGATTTGGAATAGGTTTGGTTCGAGTAATATATTCCAAAGATGGCGCTGTTGGACGTGTGTCAAGTTTAAGGATTTTCAATTGGTTTATGGTACTTGCGATCTAATCTTTTCATTTTTGTGACATTTTTATTATGAAGTATATGTTTTCTTGTTCTTGTTCGATATTTCCTGTATAGTGATAGATGGCGTTCGATTTGGAATAGGTTTGGTTCGAGTAATATATTCCAAAGATGGCGCTGTTGGACGTGTGTCAAGTTTAAGGATTTTCAATTGGTTTATGGTACTTGCGATCTAATCTTTTCATTTTTGTGACATTTTTATTATGAAGTATATGTTTTCTTGTTCTTGTTCGATATTTCCTGTATAGTTATAGATGGCGTTCGATTTGGAATAGGTTTGGTTCGAGTAATATATTCCAAAGATGGCGCTGTTGGACGTGTGTCAAGTTTAAGGATTTTCAATTGGTTTTATGGTACTTGCGATCTAATCTTTTCATTTTTGTGACATTTTTATTATGAAGTATATGTTTTCTTGTTCTTGTTCGATATTTCCTGTATAGTTATAGATGGCGTTCGATTTGGAATAGGTTTGGTTCGTGTAATATATTCCAAAGATGGCGCTGTTGGACGTGTGTCAAGTTTAAGGATTTTCAATTGGTTTATGGTACTTGCGATCTAATCTTTTCATTTTTGTGACATTTTTATTATGAAGTATATGTTTTCTTGTTCTTGTTCGATATTTCCTGTATAGTGATAGATGGCGTTCGATTTGGAATAGGTTTGGTTCGAGTAATATATTCCAAAGATGGCGCTGTTGGACGTGTGTCAAGTTTAAGGATTTTCAATTGGTTTATGGTACTTGCGATCTAATCTTTTCATTTTTGTGACATTTTTATTATGAAGTATATGTTTTCTTGTTCTTGTTCGATATTTCCTGTATAGTGATAGATGGCGTTCGATTTGGAATAGGTTTGGTTCGAGTAATATATTCCAAAGATGGCGCTGTTGGACGTGTGTCAAGTTTAAGGATTTTCAATTGGTTTATGGTACTTGCGATCTAATCTTTTCATTTTTGTGACATTTTTATTATGAAGTATATGTTTTCTTGTTCTTGTTCGATATTTCCTGTATAGTGATAGATGGCGTTCGATTTGGAATAGGTTTGGTTCGAGTAATATATTCCAAAGATGGCGCTGTTGGACGTGTGTCAAGTTTAAGGATTTTCAATTGGTTTATGGTACTTGCGATCTAATCTTTTCATTTTTGTGACATTTTTATTATGAAGTATATGTTTTCTTGTTCTTGTTCGATATTTCCTGTATAGTGATAGATGGCGTTCGATTTGGAATAGGTTTGGTTCGAGTAATATATTCCAAAGATGGCGCTGTTGGACGTGTGTCAAGTTTAAGGATTTTCAATTGGTTTATGGTACTTGCGATCTAATCTTTTCATTTTTGTGACATTTTTATTATGAAGTATATGTTTTCTTGTTCTTGTTCGATATTTCCTGTATAGTGATAGATGGCGTTCGATTTGGAATAGGTTTGGTTCGTGTAATATATTCAAAAGATGGCGCTGTTGGACGTGTGTCAAGTTTAAGGATTTTCAATTGGTTTATGGTACTTGCGATCTAATCTTTTCATTTTTGTGACATTTTTATTATGAAGTATATGTTTTCTTGTTCTTGTTCGATATTTCCTGTATAGTTATAGATGGCGTTCGATTTGGAATAGGTTTGGTTCGAGTAATATATTCCAAAGATGGCGCTGTTGGACGTGTGTCAAGTTTAAGGATTTTCAATTGGTTTATGGTACTTGCGATCTAATCTTTTCATTTTTGTGACATTTTTATTATGAAGTATATGTTTTCTTGTTCTTGTTCGATATTTCCTGTATAGTTATAGATGGCGTTCGATTTGGAATAGGTTTGGTTCGAGTAATATATTCCAAAGATGGCGCTGTTGGACGTGTGTCAAGTTTAAGGATTTTCAATTGGTTTTATGGTACTTGCGATCTAATCTTTTCATTTTTGTGACATTTTTATTATGAAGTATATGTTTTCTTGTTCTTGTTCGATATTTCCTGTATAGTTATAGATGGCGTTCGATTTGGAATAGGTTTGGTTCGTGTAATATATTCCAAAGATGGCGCTGTTGGACGTGTGTCAAGTTTAAGGATTTTCAATTGGTTTATGGTACTTGCGATCTAATCTTTTCATTTTTGTGACATTTTTATTATGAAGTATATGTTTTCTTGTTCTTGTTCGATATTTCCTGTATAGTGATAGATGGCGTTCGATTTGGAATAGGTTTGGTTCGAGTAATATATTCCAAAGATGGCGCTGTTGGACGTGTGTCAAGTTTAAGGATTTTCAATTGGTTTATGGTACTTGCGATCTAATCTTTTCATTTTTGTGACATTTTTATTATGAAGTATATGTTTTCTTGTTCTTGTTCGATATTTCCTGTATAGTGATAGATGGCGTTCGATTTGGAATAGGTTTGGTTCGAGTAATATATTCCAAAGATGGCGCTGTTGGACGTGTGTCAAGTTTAAGGATTTTCAATTGGTTTATGGTACTTGCGATCTAATCTTTTCATTTTTGTGACATTTTTATTATGAAGTATATGTTTTCTTGTTCTTGTTCGATATTTCCTGTATAGTGATAGATGGCGTTCGATTTGGAATAGGTTTGGTTCGAGTAATATATTCCAAAGATGGCGCTGTTGGACGTGTGTCAAGTTTAAGGATTTTCAATTGGTTTATGGTACTTGCGATCTAATCTTTTCATTTTTGTGACATTTTTATTATGAAGTATATGTTTTCTTGTTCTTGTTCGATATTTCCTGTATAGTTATAGATGGCGTTCGATTTGGAATAGGTTTGGTTCGAGTAATATATTCCAAAGATGGCGCTGTTGGACGTGTGTCAAGTTTAAGGATTTTCAATTGGTTTATGGTACTTGCGATCTAATCTTTTCATTTTTGTGACATTTTTATTATGAAGTATATGTTTTCTTGTTCTTGTTCGATATTTCCTGTATAGTGATAGATGGCGTTCGATTTGGAATAGGTTTGGTTCGTGTAATATATTCAAAAGATGGCGCTGTTGGACGTGTGTCAAGTTTAAGGATTTTCAATTGGTTTATGGTACTTGCGATCTAATCTTTTCATTTTTGTGACATTTTTATTATGAAGTATATGTTTTCTTGTTCTTGTTCGATATTTCCTGTATAGTTATAGATGGCGTTCGATTTGGAATAGGTTTGGTTCGAGTAATATATTCCAAAGATGGCGCTGTTGGACGTGTGTCAAGTTTAAGGATTTTCAATTGGTTTATGGTACTTGCGATCTAATCTTTTCATTTTTGTGACATTTTTATTATGAAGTATATGTTTTCTTGTTCTTGTTCGATATTTCCTGTATAGTGATAGATGGCGTTCGATTTGGAATAGGTTTGGTTCGTGTAATATATTCAAAAGATGGCGCTGTTGGACGTGTGTCAAGTTTAAGGATTTTCAATTGGTTTATGGTACTTGCGATCTAATCTTTTCATTTTTGTGACATTTTTATTATGAAGTATATGTTTTCTTGTTCTTGTTCGATATTTCCTGTATAGTTATAGATGGCGTTCGATTTGGAATAGGTTTGGTTCGAGTAATATATTCCAAAGATGGCGCTGTTGGACGTGTGTCAAGTTTAAGGATTTTCAATTGGTTTATGGTACTTGCGATCTAATCTTTTCATTTTTGTGACATTTTTATTATGAAGTATATGTTTTCTTGTTCTTGTTCGATATTTCCTGTATAGTGATAGATGGCGTTCGATTTGGAATAGGTTTGGTTCGTGTAATATATTCCAAAGATGGCGCTGTTGGACGTGTGTCAAGTTTAAGGATTTTCAATTGGTTTATGGTACTTGCGATCTAATCTTTTCATTTTTGTGACATTTTTATTATGAAGTATATGTTTTCTTGTTCTTGTTCGATATTTCCTGTATAGTTATAGATGGCGTTCGATTTGGAATAGGTTTGGTTCGAGTAATATATTCCAAAGATGGCGCTGTTGGACGTGTGTCAAGTTTAAGGATTTTCAATTGGTTTATGGTACTTGCGATCTAATCTTTTCATTTTTGTGACATTTTTATTATGAAGTATATGTTTTCTTGTTCTTGTTCGATATTTCCTGTATAGTGATAGATGGCGTTCGATTTGGAATAGGTTTGGTTCGTGTAATATATTCCAAAGATGGCGCTGTTGGACGTGTGTCAAGTTTAAGGATTTTCAATTGGTTTATGGTACTTGCGATCTAATCTTTTCATTTTTGTGACATTTTTATTATGAAGTATATGTTTTCTTGTTCTTGTTCGATATTTCCTGTATAGTTATAGATGGCGTTCGATTTGGAATAGGTTTGGTTCGTGTAATATATTCAAAAGATGGCGCTGTTGGACGTGTGTCACGTTTAAGGATTTTCAATTGGTTTATGGTACTTGCGATCTAATCTTTTCATTTTTGTGACATTTTTATTATGAAGTATATGTTTTATTGTTCTTGTTCGATATTTCCTGTATAGTGATAGATGGCGTTCGATTTGGAATAGGTTTGGTTCGTGTAATATATTCCAAAGATGGCGCTGTTGGACGTGTGTCAAGTTTAAGGATTTTCAATTGGTTTATGGTACTTGCGATCTAATCTTTTCATTTTTGTGACATTTTTATTATGAAGTATATGTTTTCTTGTTCTTGTTCGATATTTCCTGTATAGTGATAGATGGCGTTCGATTTGGAATAGGTTTGGTTCGTGTAATATATTCAAAAGATGGCGCTGTTGGACGTGTGTCAAGTTTAAGGATTTTCAATTGGTTTATGGTACTTGCGATCCAATCTTTTCATTTTTGTGACATTTTTATTATGAAGTATATGTTTTCTTGTTCTTGTTCGATATTTCCTGTATAGTGATAGATGGCGTTCGATTTGGAATAGGTTTGGTTCGTGTAATATATTCCAAAGATGGCGCTGTTGGACGTGTGTCAAGTTTAAGGATTTTCAATTGGTTTATGGTACTTGCGATCTAATCTTTTCAGTTTTGTGACATTTTCATTATGAAGTATATGTTTTCTTGTCCATGTTTATTATTTCCTATAGAGTGATAGATGGCGTTCGATTTGGAATAGGAATAGGTTTGGTTCGTGTAATATATTCCAAAGGTGGCGCTGTTGGACGTGATATTGGTAAGGTAATCAGTATGGTAGTTCTGGATCTAGTATTTTCATATTTGTTAGTTTTTTTTATGAAATACATTGTTTTTGATTTAATATTTTTTTAGAGCGATATATGGCGTTTGATTTGAAAATGGATTAGGTTTGGTTCGTGTCATATATTCCAAAGATGACGCTGTTGGACGTGTGTCAAGTTTAAAGATTTTCAATTGGTTTATGGTACTTGCGATCTAATCTTTTCATTTTTGTGACATTTTCATTATGAAGTATATGTTTTCTTGTTCATGTTTATTATTTCCTATAGAGTGATAGACGGCGTTCGATTTGGAATAGGAATAGGTTTGGTTCGTGTAATATATTCCAAAGGTGGCGCTGTTGGACGTGATATTGGTAAGGTAATCAGTATGGTAGTTCTGGATCTAGTATTTTCATATTTGTTAGTTTTTTTTTTTTATGAAATACATTGTTTTTGATTTAATATTTCTTTAGAGCGATATATGGCGTTTGATTTGAAAATGGATTAGATTTGGTTCGTGTCATATATTCCATAGATGGCGCTGTTGGACGTGTGTCAAGTTTAAAGATTTTCAATTGGTTTATGGTACTTGCGATCTAATATTTTCATTTTTGTGACATTTTCATTATGAAGTACATGTTTTCTTGTTTGATATTTCCTATAGAGAGATAGTTGTCGTACGATTTGGAAGAGAATGGTGATGTTAGACGTGTGTCAAATTTAAAGATTTTCAACTGCTTTATGGAATTCACAATCTAATTTGTTCATTTTTGTGACGTTGTTTTTATTATGAAGTACATGTTTTTTTGTTTGATATTTCCTGTGTAACCGTAGATGGCATCTTAGTAATCTTAAAAAAATGTGTCAAAAAAATGGGAAGTAAGATAATTGAATTGTAATAACTTAGTTTCCATTGAATCAATCGACACCAAATAATGTGGAAAACCATCTTCTGAACAACTATTGTTAATTTGCCAGGTCGCATTGTTAAGATGGCTTGAACAGTAGCTGATATGAGCAATATTAAATCACACTGCTAATTTTGAGAAAGTACGATGACTTAAATTTGAGTACGTCATCGCTCATTTACGATGCAATTGTACTTAAAAAACAAGTACGTTCATGTACTCATTTCTAAGTAGCGAAAATGGCTCTAAATCTCGTTTTTAAAGACTCCTATAAAATTTATGAAAATGGATTTATCCTGTTTTGAAACTTAAGGGCTTATACAGCCTATCAAAATTGTGATATTCATTAGTAGTCACCCTATATCACAGTGTTTAGATAAAAGTAAATCACCAAAGATGCTATGTCTATGAATTCAGTAGTTTGGGGGTTCAAGACCATGCAGACTATGCGTGTGACATTAAATATATTTTTATTAAAAAAGAACACATCTTGCCCAATTAATTTAACGCTCCTTTTCGTTGAACTCTTGCGCTCGATTAAAAGAGGATTAAGCTCTAGGCTCATTTTAATAAGTTTCAACAACCAGGCATCGCTGTCTCTGTGCCAAGTATTTAAAAAGGAGCTTAGTGTAAAGATTAGACGGTTTGGGATATTAATTAAAATAGTAGGCAGGACAGTGACAGAAAATGTTTAAGAAGTACTTGGAGTCTGGAATTTCTATAAATTCGCCATTTTTCTTCTCCAACCTTCTAGAAAGAGAAAATGTAGTTTAGTTTGCCCGAAGTTGTTTGTAAAGTTGTAATGAATTTATTTTAATATTGGGTAGATAAAAGTAATAATCAATTTTAAAAATTATTACGACCTGGTACCAAAATTTGGTACCCATTTAGCTGCAATTAACATTTGGTGCTTAGTTTGACTATTTTACGGTGCTTCCACGGATACCATTTAGTGGTGTAAAATTGCACCAAAACTCGTAACGTTGAATAAAACTGAAAATTCGAGTTTCCTTAGTATTTCAATAGTAGTGTTTTTGTATCGTATCTGGCAACCCTAGATCAGAAGTTTTCTTTGTCAAGTTCACCGATAGGGATCGTATTAGCAATCCTCTGATTCATAGCTGAACGCCTTTATCCACTGCGCCACGGAGGCATTTGCTAGTCGTTGTCTTTCTTGGCTGTGATTCCTCGGCTTGGTGATGAAGCTACAGCGAAAATTTCGGTTGGCAGTTAAAGAGGTTGAACCAATTATCGGTGAAACGTCCGCTTTTTTCCGATAAAAGATTTTGGTTCAACTTAAATTCCACCATAATATGGTGTAATTTGTTACATACATTGCAACAATATATGGTAAATCGTTAAACTAAATTTTTATCAGTGTATACCTGATGAATATTAATAAATTAATTCAAATAGTTAAATAAAAAACTCGGAAATTTAATATTTCATCAATGGTTATAAGTAAAATGTTATTACTTGAAACTTTAAATTCCATATTTCACATTTACTCTTCGGTTATTAAAACTTTGGGTGGATGCGCAAAACACCTAATCTGTAAGTATGTTTTCAATGTAGCCGAATTCAATGTATAGATAACTTCCGATATTAAATTCAGCAGAGTTTAGATTAAGCAGATTATAGAAAAATGAATTGATCGTCAAAAAAAACCTATTCAACAGAAATTAACATACAAGCTGTTACATTTTACTAAGAGTGAGATCCCATACGCGTATTACTCATTCTTTGCTTTATTTACAGATATTTAATGCATCAACGCCTAATCTTCTTCATAACAAAACCATATTTATGTTAATAAAGCTATTTGTTGTTGAGTTATAGTGTCGAAAGAATATATTCTAATAGCCTAACATGGTGTTTTATTTCTGATACCGTATGTAGATGATTTTAAAGACGTTTACGTCAAAATTTCAATTCATAAACTAAAAAAAATTCAAAATAACTTAACTATTCTAGTCGTATCCAAGCAAAATCAATACATAATATATAAAAAAACGTTGTGATTTAAAAAAGAACATAATCGAATCGCCAAGTATATTCAATATGCACCATAAAACTGGCGAACCCAAAAGATTCCTATACCATTTACATGGACGTTATGCCTAAAGCAGAAAAAAAAGCTATCGTGTATACAAAGTCGATCGGTGGAAGGAAAGATAAAGAAAACTTAACCATAATCGCGTCGTTTAAACTGACGGCGGATGCCTTGAAGCCGAACTAAATTTACTGATAGTCTTGATGGGTACGGTCGTTTAGTAGTCCATTGGAAATATAGTAGTTTACATTCTCAGCTGGATATTCTATGTTATCATTAAGTAGGATTTTTTTTTCAGTTTGAACGGTATATATTGAAAATAGAATAACAAATTCCATGCTTACTTATTTTAAGAATGATTATGTTTTGTTTTATTTTAAGAACATTAATTGAATTATTTTATCTATTTTGAGGAACAATTCGTTGTTTTATGTATTGGTTAAGGAACATTAATTTAGGAACAATTCGTTGTTTTATGTATTGGTTTAGGAACATTAATTTAGGAACAATTCGTTGTTTTATGTATTGGTTAAGTAACATTAATTTAGGAACAATTCGTTGTTTTATGTATTGGTTAAGGAACATTAATTTAGGAACAATTCGTTGTTTTATGTATTGGTTTAGGAACATTAATTTAATTATTTTATCTATTTTTAGGAACAATTTGTTGTTTTATGGTTTGGTTTTGGAACATTAATTTAATTATTTTATCTATTTTTAGGAACAATTCGTCGTTTTATGTTTTGTTTTAGGAACATTAATTTAATTATTTTATCTATTTTAGGAACAATTCGTTGTTTTATGTTTTGTTTTAGGAACATTAATTTAATTATTTTATCTTTTTTTATTAACAATTCGTTGTTTCATGTATTGGTTTAGGAACATTAATTTTATCTATTTTTAGAAACAATTCGTTATTTTATGTATTGGTTTAGGGTGATTAATTAAATTATTTTATCTATTTTCAGGAACAATTCGTTATTTTATGTATTGGTTTAGGAACATTAATTTAATTATTTTATGTATTTTTAGGAACAATTCGTTGTTTTATGTTTTGGTTTAGGTACATTAATTTTATTATTTTATTTATTTTTAAGATTAATTTGTTATTTTATGTATTGGTTTAGGAACATTTACTTGGTTATTTTATCTATTTTAGGAACAATTCGTTATTTTATGTATTGGTTCAGGAACATAATTTAATTCTTTTTTGTATTATTTTATAAACGTTCATTTCATTATTTTCTATCTTGTTTTAGGAATATTTATTAAATTATTTTCTGTATTTTTTAGGAACATTTCATTTTTTCTTTTACTGTTTTGGGAATATTAAGTTAAGCATTTCCTGTATTATTTTAGGAACACTTAATTAATTATTTATATATTATTTCAGGAATCATTTATTATTTTATCTATTGTTTTAGGAAAAATTCATTAATTTATGTATAGTTTTAGGAAAGTTAATTGAATTATTTTTTGCATTTTTTTAGGAATATTTATTTCATTAGTTTCCGTATTGTTTTGGGAACATTAAATTCATTTTTTCCCTGTATTATTTTAGAAACATTTAATTACTTTTCTGTATTGTTTTAGGAATATTTCATTATTTCTTTTATTGTTTTCGGAACATTAAGTTCATTATTTCCTGTATTACTTTAGGAGAATTTAATTGTTTTCTTAATTGTTTTAATAGAATTTCATTGTTTAACATGATTTATTTCCTTTATTGTTTTGGGAAAATTAAGTTCATTATTTCCTGTATTACTTTAGGAGAATTTAATTGTTTTAATAGAATTTCATTGTTTAACATGATTTATTTCCTTTATTGTTTTGGGAACATTAAGTTTATTATTTCCTGTATTATTTTAGAAACATTTAATTATTTTTTTCTATTGTTTTGGGAACATTTCATTATTTCATTTATTGTTTTGGGATCATTAAGTTCAACATTCCGTGTATTATTTTAGAATTTATTTTTTTACTGTATTGTTTCAGGAATATTTAATAATTTTTGTATGAAACAACATTTGATATGGAATTATTTATTTATGATGAGTTTTTAGAAAGTACGTTTCAAATTCAGAATATTGATTACTTCCTGCAACACATTTTTTTTTCAAATGATATATGTTTTTAAATAAAAAAAATCTAAAAAATTCACATATTTTGTTTGGACTTGCCTATTTGATTTTATACTAATGCAAAGTACGTATAATTATAATCTAAAAGATTTTATATATTTTTAATTTTACTTAAAAATTGTTTTTATTTTCAAGCGAATTTATAATTACATTTTCAGATTTTGTTTTATTATTTGTATATTTAATTAATTATACTACTTTTGTTGCAATTTGTGTAAATTATTTAAATTTTATTTTGACCTCTATTACATAAATTTTATTTTTAACAACGTCTTTTTTTTTTGCTAATGAGGAATTATGTGATATTTTACAGATTACTAGTGTTTTTATACTAAAATTACACAATACTAAAAAAAAACTTAATTATATCTTTTTTTAAATACAACTATCATTAAACATATCCGAATCCGTCGTTTATGTCTTATTAATGAATTAAATTGCATCTTTTTTAGGATGTTGAATAAAAAAAGTATATTTCCCAGATAAAAACAAACCAAAAACAGTTCGAAACGCAGACGATAAGGCTAATGAAGTAGAAGAATTTATTATTTTCCGTTCTTTTTATTCTCTTCAGACGATTTTGAAATTCGTAATTAACTCGATTTGTCAAAAAGTTAAGTGGCCTTTGTAATCTGTGACTGTAACTTGAAACCGAAGTTACCTTAGCACAAATTGGATCACACAATTAATCACTTGAAAAAAGAGAAAAATTTACAATTCTAAAATACAAATGGCGGAATTTCTATCACAGTTTCCTTCGTGTAGTTTAAATGGAAAATGTACTTTCTTAATTAAAGATATGAAGATAGAATTAACTTTTTTACGGCGAGGGATTTATTTTAATGTAGTTTTTGTTAAAGAGTTAATTTTTTCTGGTTAGACAGATATATTTTTTTTATAAATTAATTATAAGTAATCCGGATTTGAGATACATCGACAAAAATGTATGTTCGAACTTTTGTGAGACAATTTTAAGAACTAACGACATATTTTATCAGATAAACTTGATTACATTGTTAACATTAGGAAAAAAACTTATGAAATTGATTGAAGAAAAATTAATTACTATTTATGGAGTCTAATTAACATTTGAATATAAAAAATTCTAACTGCAAACTACTTTCGGCAAAAAAATCAATTAATAATTTGGATTAGAAGCATTTTTTGTGGATATAGAAAAAAATTAAACTTATTAAATTACTTTGGATTTTTTAAATGTTTTGGGTGATATGAAATGTACATTTTTTTAAAAGTTTTTCTTTTTCGAAATAACTACTAAGAAATTAAATATTCCAATAATTTAATTTTTGAATGAAAATGTTGCCGAATAAAAACTAACTGGAAAAAAGAAAACTTACACTAACAGAAAATTAAGTAATTATAAAAACATTTGTTTTTAAAAATAATAATAAAAAAAGAATTTCATGGTTATAAAAATTATAATGTATTCTAAAATAAGTAAGAATATTGTATTTTTATTGTATTGTCTATGTATAAGAAGTTTTATTTTACACTTAATCCACACAAGACAGTTTTTTTATAACCAAATTACAATTACAAATCTTTTAATAGTTTTTAAATATTTAAATTTAATTTAAATTACTTTTAATGCATAAAGTACAATTATGTTAGATTAAATATTTGAGATATAATTCTAAACATACGCATTAAGTTTATTTTTATTGTAATATTTTCTATTAAATTTTGATTTACTTGTAATCTGTATTAAAAATATGTTTTAAGGTGAAGAATTGTTTTGGAGAATGGAAGAAGTCGAAAGTTTATATATTTTTAAAAGATATTTGGGTAAAAAGAAATGAATCTCAAAAAATTTATTTGCAAATATTGCATAGAAATCTACAATTCTGATACATAAAGTTATCGTTATTTTTTTAATATACATTAAAATAAAGTTCTGCTTTGAAGATTTTTTTCTTCTCCTTTTAGGATGCTTTTTGTCTTTGGACGCACATTGTAAAATAAAGATGCTTTAAAATGAGTACATGAGCATACTCGCTTTTCTTTGAGTACAATTTCAACGTAAATGAGCGATGACGTACTTAAATTTAAGCAACCGTACTTTCACAAAAATGATCAGTGTGATTTAATATTGCTCATCCCAGCTTCTGTTCAATCCATACTGCGCCAATTTGTAGTAATGTTCAAGCCAAAGCGTACTGCCACACTTAAAATATTTGTTCAGAAGATGGTTTTTCGCATTATTTAATGTCGATTTCTTAAATGGAAAAACTGAGTTATTACAACTCAATTATATTACTTCCCATTATTTTGGCACACATTACTTCTGCTTATACGTCGCCCTGATAGATCATAAGGATATGGACCTCGGTGCCAGCAGATTTGGGTTCGATTGCCGGTAAGTCTTGGTTGTAATTGCCGATATTTATTGAAAGTTATATAGGGGTAGTACAGCCTATGTAAGCTAACATCTGTTCTTTTTATTATTTTTTATCCATTTATTCATTTTTAAGTACATGTATTTTTCAACATGGAAACTTATGTATTTGAAGGCATAATAAGCATCGAATGTATTCAAAAATGAGTACATTTTACTTATTTCTGAATACTTATTTTTAACAGAGCAGTAGCACGTTCAGAAAGAAACATTTTAATTTTTTAGTATTACGCTTTCCTTATTTTTGAATACTTATACTTTACTTATACTTTACTTATTTTTGAATACTTATACTTTACTTATTTTTGAATACTTATACTTTACTTATACTTTACTTATTTTTGAATACTTATACTTTACTTATACTTTACTTATTTTTGAATACTTATACTTTACTTATACTTTACTTATTTTTAAAAACTTATACTTTACTTATTTTTAAAAACTTATACTTTACTAATACTTTACTTATTTTTGAATACTTATACTTTACTTATTTTTGAGTACTTATACTTTACTTATTTTTGAATACTTATACTTTACTTATTTTTGAATACTTATACTTTACTTATACTTTAATTATTTTTGAATACTTATACTTTACTTATTTTTGAATACTTATACTTTACTTATTTTTGAATACTTGTTTTTAGCAGTGCAGTAGGACTTTCAGAAAGAAACATTTTAATTTTTTAGTATTACGTTTTCCTGATGACTATATTCTTCAATTTCGACAATCGCTTCAAGACTGAATCACGCGACTTAATGAACCAGAATCTTCAAATTTGCAGCGAAATAAATTTACTGAGATTATTTTATGGTAGTTTTAGCTCATTTCGGTTCTTACAAGTATATTACTGCAATCCAGAACGGATTTTTCTGCCTCGATCAATAGAGAGTGAAACATCTGACCCAAGACATTACATAATGTCGATTTTTATTTGAAATCGTTCTTATTTTTGACGGATAAACTTCGGGAAAAGAAAGAATGAAATGCCGCAAGTTTGACGAAATATTAGGTACAGATGTAGTATAGGACAATTGGCGCGCGAGGTTTTATTTGGCGTGTTTTATAGGGGCGATAAATTTATAGTATGGCACCCCACCTGACTTAGTTGGTATATTCCGATTCTTGTGGCGACTTTCAATTTGGCAACCCTATGACGTCACAGCGCTGTTTAACGGCAATTTTTCGTCGCCAAAAACAAAAACGCGCCAAATGTCCTATACTACATCTGTTCCAAATATTAATTCAGAGTTTTTCTCAAGCAACTATTTCTTCAAAAATTACATCTTTTTTTAACAGTTAGTAAAAATTACCTACATAAGAAGACTGCAGTTTTTAAAAAAATTATTTGAAAAAAAGATTTATTATCATATCTGCAAGACGTGCATGACATATATATTTTAGAGTCCCAGTTGCTCAGTGGATAAAGGCGTTCAGCTACTAATCAGAGGATTGGTGGTTCGAATCCGTGCGATGGACTTGACAAAGAAAAGTAAAAAAAAGTAGTGATCTTGCGATCGGAGGTTTGCCAGCTTCGCTACAAAAATACTAGAAAGTCGTCCAGAACATCCAACAAAATTATACTGGCATGTATACGGGACTGGTGCACGATAAATCTGATCGGGGTCCAATGTCATGGCGCCTATTGAGGTTGCGTCGGGTGCCAGCTCAGGTGTTGTCCTCGTCATCTGACCGTGATTCAAAAATACGATGCATCGTTCCCGGGTCTTTCGTTCGAGATAGGCACAGAACCGTCGCCAATAGCCCACTGTGCAGCTCTAGTGCGACGTTAATTAAACAAACCAAACCAGACATATATTTTTATGGTAAAAATTGAAATAATGATTTTATAAAGAACTGTAACAGACCTGTTATTAAACTAAGTATTATATCCTGCATACACACATATTAAATAACTGCTGTGCAATGGAAATCACAACTTTAATAGTGATATAAATTTGGAAAATAAACTTGAATTACACGATTTTAATCTCGAAGGAAAGACCCGGGAACGCATACACATTCACACACACACATTCATACATACACCTCGTTATTTTAGAACCATGGTCAGATGACGAGGAGACACCTGAACTGGCACCTATCGCCTTCAATAGACGTCGGGACTTTGGACCCCGATCAGATGTATCGTGCACCAGTCCCGTATACACGCCAGTATAATTTGTTGGATATTCTGGACGACTTTCTAGTATTTTTGTAGCTGGCAACCCTCCGATCGCAAGATCACTACTTTTTTACTTTTCTATTTCAAGTCCATTTCACGGATTCGAACCACCAATCCTCTGATTAGTAGCTGAACGCCTTACCAACTGAGCAACTGGGGCTCCATATAATGGGCTGTAACATATACATTATTAAACTAAGCATTATATCCTGCATACACACATATAAAAAAAACTGCTGTGCAATGGAAAATCACCCTTAAATGTTATATTCGGTTTGCCCAGGAATTTCTTTAAATTATTACTTTAATAGTGATATAACATTGGAAAATAAATTTTAATTACACCATTTTAGTACAATATGGATATTGGTTTACAAAGTATCCTTCCAAAATGGCTACAGAGATCTATTCCATTCCTAAAACCATTCGTAGGAACCTAAAATCTATGAAGACATAAATGTGTTCTTGAAAAACTTCAACTTCACTTTCAGTTGTATTCAATTGGGATTCGCTGTACTTCTACTAGTATTATAACAAATCCAGAAAAATCACCGCTTCAATTGCTCAATCTAGATTTCCGCAAAGGAAAATTTAAAAAAAAGAAGTACATTGAAACAATCACCTTTTCCAAACGAGAATCAATACACATCCACAAAGAACAACAAGGTAGAAACTTTAACGGTATAATATATTCTGCGCCATTTTTTTTTCTTCTTCTTCAGCAATAAGAACGAGAATAGAATGTAAATGCCTCCTTTGAGTTCAGATTACTTTCGATTCGAGGTTAGATAAAAGGAAACGGGTATCGAATGAAAACGAAGAACGAAAAAATAGAGCCGAAAACTTAAGAAGAACAATAAAAATGGCGGAGGTACACTATTCTTCGAAGCAGATGCCGTGTTAAAGGTAATCAAGGAATCTATAGCGTTATCAAACAGAGTTAGGCTTAACTTTAAAAGGAATCAAATCGCTAGCAGGGCATTCAATTTTTCTCTTTTAGTGTTGTTTTAGCAGCGATGTGTGTTCTTTTAGAACCTCCTCTGCTCGAATCGAATTGGGAAAATGAAAAATAAAAGTTAAAAAAAGGAAACTATGTTCTGTTTAAGTTTAGTGTAGGTTTTTTCTGCCTTTTTATTGACATTATGTGCTGTTTCGAGCTTTCGCTTTGATCTATTTGATGTAGTTTAATTTGTAGTAATGGTTATATATATATATATATATATATATATATATTAAAATTATCTTACTTTCTATTGTTTAACATACATTTTTAAAAAATATTTTTTCTAAATATAATCTTTGATAGTGGAACGGATAAGGCACTGGACTACGGTGCTAAGGATCTGAGTTGTATGCCCGATAATACTTGTTTGTAAAGCACACATGTATATGATATTTCTGTATGCCTATTGCTTGAAAAATATTTATTTTGTATTATATGTTATTTAATTTTATTTTGTATTATATAGTAATGATAAGTTTGTAACATAGGAAATACGTATATTTACATATTTCCTATTTTATGTCCCCAGAGTACGTATATTTAGGCAAGTATTTACTCATTTTTACCCATGTTTGAGTACATGTATTTTTTCAAAATTGAAAGTAGGAATCAATTGTTATTCTAACTCCGTGGGCAGAATATGTATTCAGCTAGAAGTTCGCGAATAATTTGTTTCCCTTAAGCAATGAGGACCAACTCCTGCCAAATTTCATCTTTCCGTGTATATAAAGTTAAGATAATTTGCGTAAAATTTTTCGTTAGATTTATCGTTTCATTTTTCGCAATCATTTTCCGTTTTTTTTTTCAAGAGCAGTTGCCAATTAAATCAACATCAGTTGCCACGTGAATTAAGATCAGTGTCCAATTAAATCAACAATAGTTTCCAAGTGAATCAACAACATTGCCAAGTGAATCAACAGCACTTACCAAATGAATCAACAATACTTGCCAAGTAAACCAATATCAATTGCGAAGTGTATCAACATCAGTTTCCAAGCGAATCAACAGCAGTTTACAATTAAATCAACATAATTTGCCACGTGAATTAAGATCAGTTTCCAATTGAATCAACAATAGTTTCCAATTGAATCAACAATAGTTTCCAATTGAATTAACAATAGTTTCCAATTGAATCAACAATATTTTCCAATTGAATCAACTACAGTAACCAAGTGAATCAACTACAGTAACCAAGTGAATCAACTACAGTAACCAAGTGAATCAGCAGCAGTTGCCAATTAAATCAACGTAGGTTGTCACGTGCATTAAGATAAGTTTCCAATTGAATCCACAAAAGTTGCCTAATAAACCAACATCAATTACCAAGTGAATCAACATTACTTGCCAATTAAATCAACATAAGTTGCCACGTGAATTAAGATCAGATGCCAATTGAATCAACGATAGTTTCCAATTGTATCAACTACAGTTACCAAGTGAATCAGCAGCAGTTGCCAATTAAACCAACATCAGTTGCCAAGGGAATCAACCTCAGTTGCCAAGTGAATCAACAAAAGTTGCCGATTAAACCAACATCAATTACCAAGGGAATCAACATCAGTTGCCAATTAAATATACATAAGTTGACACGTGAATTAAGATCAGTTTCTAATTAAATCAACAAAAGTTGCCGATTAAACCAACATCAATTACCAAGTGAATCAACATCAGTTGCCAATTAAATCAACATAAGTTGCCACGTGAATTAAGATCAGTTTCCAACTGAATCAACAATAGTTTCCAAATGAATCAACTACAGTAGCAAGTGAATCAGTAGCACTTACCAAATGAAACAACCATAGTTGCCAATTAAACCAACATCAATTTCCAAGTGAATCAACATCAGTTGCCACGTGAATTAAGATCAGTTACCAATTAAATCAACAGCAGTTTCTACGTGAATTAAGGTCAGTTTCCAATTGAATCAACAATAGTTTCCAAATGAATCAACTACAGTAGCCAAGTGAATCAGCAGCAGTTGCTAATTAAACTAACATCAGTTGCCAACTGAATCAGCATGAGTTGTCAACTGAATCAAGATCAGTTGCCAACTGAATCAACATCAGTTGCCAACTGAATCAACATCAGTTGCCAATTAAACCAACATCAGTTGCCAAGTGAATCTATATCAGTTACCCTGTTATTAAAAGTGATTAAAAGTCGCATATAAATTGTTGCTATTGCGCGGCCAGCCTTAAATGTAATTCCACCCATCCCCGAGGTACCCGTGTGAGCTTTCCTTACCTCCTTCCGCCTCGCAGATGAGCGTCACGTTGGACCCCTCGTCCACGGGCCCAATGGTCTCCTCGATGCGCTGTCCAGTCTCGTCCATAATGTTGACTTCACGGGGCGGAACTGCAAGAAAGACAGAAAATGTAGAAAATTGCAATTATAACATACTAATTGAATACAAGGTAATTGTAGCACTAGCTTGCAATATGTGTCGTTGATTGATTTTATAAATAAAACAATATATAACTTTACAGTGGTGACCTTCGAGCATGGATCCCTCATAATATAGAAATCATGAGGTTATAATCTCGCTAACATCAAAGTGAGGCCAGCATGTATGACCTCAGATATGTGGTTTATTACGTCATCCATTCATAATTTTTTTCTAGTTCATTCATAAAAATATCCTGTACTTCATGAAGTAAAACATTTACTACTATTTCCAAATCACAAGTCAATCGCGAACGTTTTTTCATTAATAAATTTTGGAAAGAAGTCACGTGTCTGGTGCATTAGGTCTGAGATGTTTGCATCACAATGATGACGTCCTATTCGCTCTACTACAGTCCATTCATGTTCGAAGGTGGTGACTGGTGAGTATGAAAGGTAAAGGAAGACAAATTACAAGTACAGTTAAGCGTAAAGGTGTAGTTCGATAGCTAATAAGAATAAACTATATCGCAATAACTCATAAGCGGTTTTTGTTATATACGCTGTAAAATAATGTGCTTAAATATGAGTGCATGGACGTTTTCGCTTTTCTTTGAGCACAACTGCATCGTAGATGAGCGATGACGAACTCAAATTTAAGTAATCGTATTTTCTGAAAAATGATCAGTGGGGTTTAATATTGGTAATATCAGTTTCTATTCAAGACATCTGAACAAAGTGACCTGGCAAACTTAAAATAGTTGTTCAGAAGATGGTTTTCCACATTATTTGAGGTCGATTGCTTAAATGGAAATTGAGTTAAAAAGATTCGTGCTTTTTAACGTTACTTCTGTTTATAATAGTTTACATCGCTGTGGTGGCCAATTTATAAAACCCTGGACTTCGGTGCGGATGACATCAAGTAGATGGATTGGGTTCGATTCCCGGTAAGTCCTAATTGTAATCATTGAAAGTGATTTATTAAACCTTTTTGGCCCCTCGCAAGTCGAAACTAATAAAATTTCTCTCTCTCTTAGAGATAAGCTAGATAACTCGTTTATTTGCTGCTAGATGGTGCTGTATCTGGTATAATTACATAGCCAATAAACACTTTTTTATAATACATATACACCACTTTTATGATTGCAATCTAGTCGTATTGGTCCTTTGCAGAGTTTAATGACAAAAAGCCAGATCAGATCGCAGTGCATGGCATAATAAGTGACGACCCCTAAGCAAGTTATCGCAGACCTTATTTTTCCGATTTCGTCCCACCTTTGATTCGATTCGCCTTGGATTGTGTCTTGTAGACACAGCACGAGCTCTGCAAGTTAAATGAGTCGAATTAGGTCAGGGGTTGACCTAAATTCAATTCTACAGATCTCCATGCATTTTGGTAATATCGTTATAGTTAATAACACCAGATTGCGCCATTACGTGTTTTATGCTTCCTTAATGGTGTTCTTCTAATTTAGTTGATTCACCATAGATTTTGCCTCTCTAGCGCTGCAGTGTTAAGTCCAACGCTTTAATTTTTTAAATAGAATGAAAACGCAGAATCTTGTCGTAAAAAATTATCCATGTAATGTTTATATACTCCCCATTAAAAGTTATTTTCGTATATAGTATTAAAAAAAATCGATTACGATAAATCGCCCAACATCAGTTACGTGGCGCCGCGTAGTATCGCTACACGATATATAAATTAAATTGTATACACATACATTGCACTGCCGAATACAAACTGTTACACAATTGTAAAGTTCCTCGAAAATACGAGAGTTCCTAATATAAAAACACACGGCAGTTTGCATTTTACAGGCCAAGATCAGCATATCCAAAGACTCCAAACGGCACACACTCGAGTGAATCGCCAAAAAATCGCTCAAGACTTGCTTCACGAGTGAACTCGAAAGCTGAAATGGCTTCTAAATCGATCCAGGACCGGTCTCGAGCAATTTGCGAATGGAAAGACTCATCCATCGAAGAATGAATCGGCAGCCGAAAGAAAAAACAATCGAAAACGCCACCAACAAAAAAAGAATCGAGTTATTTTATTATTCCAAAGGATTCGAAATCGCCTACTTTTGTCCGGGACTTCAATAACGACGCCCGATTCATGAAGTTTAGGAATGGAATTTATTTTGGAGGCTTTTTTCTCTTTTTGTTTCCGAAATGGATGCCTTTTCCGACGGAATGAAAAACAAAAATGTGGAGAAGGATTCGAATAAAATGCAAGTGTGTTGCATGGTTCGGAGACTTCTTACATATATTTTGAGGAGGATGTGTTTCGGATAGCGGTGGAAAAACTCGGGAAGTTATTTGTCGAAGAAATGATTTGGCTGTGCGAGAGTTATAGGCAATGTCTCTGGGGGAGATTCGGTACAAATACGATGAATAATTCAATTGCAATTTATGATTTCAAAGATCGAACTGCTCAAGCATTGTATTAAACCTAGGAAACGAGAAAATTTTGGAATAAAAACCTATTAAACTAGAAAATTTGGAATGGAAATGAAAGTGCTTTCTATGAAATGTGCTCTTCATAAATTAAAAGTCAAACATTACAACGGACAGTTTATAAATAAAATTTTAAAAATAGTGTTCAAGGCATTATTTAAAATTTAAGATGATTATATTTCTGTCTGTAACTTTTTTTCTTTAATTTACACTGTAAAAAATTGTACTTAAAAATGAGTACCTCAACCTATTTATTTTTATTTGAGTACAATTACATCTAAGGTTTGGTTTGTTAATTAACGTCGCACTAGAGCTCCATAAGCTATTTGCGACGGTTCGGGGTCTATCTCGAAGGAAAGAACCGGGAACACATACACATTTACACACACATTCATACATGCATCTCGTTATTTTTAACCATGGTCAGATGACGAGGAAACACCTGAACTGGCACCCAACGCCATGCATAGACGTCGGGACTTTGGACCCCGATCAGATGTATCGTGCACCAGTCCCGTATACACGCCGTTAATTTTTGCGGATGTTCTGGACGACTTTTCTAGTATTTTGTAGCAAAGCTGGCAACCCTCCGATCACAAGCGGTACTTTTTTTGTCAAGTCCATTGCCTAGGATCGAACCACGGATCCTCAGATTCCCATCTGACGACTTTAACCGCTCGGCCACGGAGGCCCACAATTGTACATTAAATGAGCAATGACGTACTCAAATTTAAGTAACCGTACTTTCTCAAAAATGAACAGTGTGATTTAATATTACTAATCTCAGCTTTTGTTCACGCCATCTCAACACAGCTACATGACAAACTTAAAATATTTTTTCAGAAGATGGTGTTTCACTTTATTTGATGTCGATTACTTAAATAGAAACTGAGTTATTACAACTCAATGACCTTACTTCCCATTCTTTTTGCACACCTTTTTAACATTTCTTATATTTATCACTTCTTCGCGTCGCCCTGACAGTAAAACTGACACTGGACTGCGGTGGTTTAAGATCAGGGTTCAATTCACGGGAAGTCTCGATTATAATTGTCGATATTTATTGATTTGGTTAATTAACGTCGCATTAGAGCTGCACAGTGGGCTATTGGCGACGGTTCGGAGTCTATCTCGAAGGAAAGTCCCGGGAACACATACACATTCACACACACACACACATTCATACATGTATCTCGTTATTTTTAACCATGGTCAGATGACGTGGAAACACCTGAACTGGCACCCAGCGCCTTCAATAGACGTTGGGACCCCGATCAGATTTATCGTGCACCAGTCCCGTATAGACGCCGTTATTTTTTGCGGATGTTTTGGCGGATGTTGCGGATGTTCTGTAAAAAGTATTGATATTGCCATCGGAAGGTTGCCAACTTTGCTACCAAAATACTAGAATGTCGTCCAGAACATCCACAAAAAATTAACGGCGTGTATACGGAACTGGTGCACGATAAATCTGATGGGGGTCCAAAGTCCCGACGTCTACTGAAGGCGTTGGGTGCCAGCTCAGGTGTTGTCCTCGCCATCTGACCATGGTTCAAAAATACGAGGCATCTTTCCCGGACCTTTCCTTCGAGATAGGACCCGAACCGTCGCCAATAGCCCACTGTGCAGCACTAGTGCGAAGTTTTTTAACCAAACCAAACCGTTTTCAAGAATGATACTTATGTATTCGGACTAATGATAAGCATGGAAAGTAATAAAAAATGAGAACGTTTTACTTCTTTATTCAGTACTTATATTAAACAGTGTACATAGGATTGTATTACTCAACATTTATGAATACGAAACAAACAATCAAACCAAATCCTCTATATTCCATACACAAATATCCAAAACAACACATACCAAATCACCTAAACATCAAGGTACCTCTTCGATAAACAACAACAAATTCTCTCAGTACCACTCAACTAGTCCCCATCCCTAATAGCAGCCATATCATTACCCAAGAAAACCCTAAAAAGTTATCCCTATTCCATCTTGCGCATCTCCTTGTTCTTAGCACAAAGGACCGGTCTCCCATCCATTGACAAGAGCATCCACTTCAAAGTCCCTTTTCTGGGAAGACCAAGAGCAGGATGCTAAGAGGCAGGAACACGACAATAGATGGATAGAGAGAGCATAGGAGGGAGACTGTCTCAAAGGAGAAAGAGAGCATTGTGCTAATATTTCTCAATTCTGGGTTTAAGATGAGCAGTGGGATGGTAATAGTTTTTGAATGGATGGAGATGGATGTAATGGGTCTGAGATGTTTCGTGGATTTGTTGTAAGTGGGTATTTTGTACCCGTATTTAGTTTCGTTGGGTAGAGTTTTTTAGAAAATGTTTGAAGAAAGAGTTTTGTTTTCAAAGGGAATATATTATATACTTTATTTTGAGTTAAGTGTTTTTATTGCTTGCATCGTAACAAAGAAGTGATTAAAAATGAGTAAATGAACGTACTTTTTTGTTTAGTGCAATTTCATGGTAAATGAGCGATGAAATATTCAAATTTAAGTAATCGTACTTTCGCAAAAACGATCAGTGCAATGCAATATTATTAATATAGTATAGCAATTTACATGTCTTCTCCTAGTATCCTAGTATAATGGTTTTAGATGGGATATTGTCAACGCAACCAGAAAATTTATTACAATTCCGCAGTTTTTTACAATATTTTACCCAGCATTTTCCACGCCTGCAGAAAATTTGATAAATTCCTGCGGAGTTGACAAAATCACAAACCTAGTTGGCGAACTTGTGATTTTTATTTTTAAACAAGTTAGTTTTCGGACACTTAGTTTCATTTTAATAAAATATATATATTTCACAAGTTTTCCAACTAAATGAGAAATCGTCATCCTAATCAGAAGTAAAATGTAGCAGTTGTTTGCAATCATTTCCTCAACATTTTTAATGCCTATACGGGACGTCAGACTGTTGGTAAATTCCTGTTGGCTTGGCGAAATCACAAATCTAGTTGGCAAACTTGCGGAACATTTATTAGTTTGTATAGTGAAACTTTTTAGCTTAATTAAAAAAAAGTCAAATGTTTTACAAATTCGTAACTAGATTTCTAATTTTTACGAGTCTACAGTAATTTACCTACATTGGCGGAAAACTAAGCCTCTGCCCCCCCCCCCCCCCGCAATAGCGAGGGCCCAGGTTCCCAATGTCCTCCTGTTGGTTGTAGCATGAAAATTTTGAAATTGGCAGACTAACACAGATGTTGCCCGTGTCATCAAATTTACGAGGTGATTCAAATTTACGAGGCAAAATAATTGGTTCTATTCTTTACGACATATTCCGAAAAGAAGATAATAGTCCGATGTGTAAACCAAACAAATTTCGAACAATATTTAATAAATACAAATGGAACAATGACATCCCCCTTTGCCTTCATAAAACATAAGTACCTTGTTCACGAAGTAATTTATTATTGAACCTTCTATTCTTGATATGAATTATCTTAGCAGAAACACACACATTCGGAAAATATCTTACATAACCAATAAATCTTACCACTTGTCGAAAAATAAAAATTCTATTTCAAAAGAGTTTCCACTTCAAAATATCACTTTCATTACTGCGAAAGTAAATACAGCGTGATACGAAGCAACTAACACTTCGCAATTAACGCATTTTAACTCAAAATGTATAGACTGTTTTGTTTCAACAACTTTCAAAGAGTGTCATTAGCGCTTCGAAATAAATCCTACGAAACACATTTTCTAACACAAGAGTTTCTGAACGTCGCACTTTAACCATTCGAGTTTCCAAGGCAATATTTCCCATTTCCATTCATGCATTCCCAAACAGCACCTTCAATTCGCCCAATGAGAAACTCATTACTCGGAAAATCTTTCAAACTATCCAATCAGGTTACGATTCTTTAAGAACAATGCTAGTTCAGCCAACCAAATCACATCTCGCATAAAAGGTGGTCTTTGACTGGTTGAATACCGCCCAAGGAAAACCGAACGCATTCGATATCAACCAAAGTCGCTAATAAATTTTCACCTGCGTAAAGATAAAAACCAAAGACTCATCTTTATCTTAGATTTACCTTAGATAAGATATAGCAACCCATTAAAACTTTTTGCACGCTCCAAAGCTCCCGATAAAGATTTGCGCGCTCGGTAACTGAATCTTTAGATCGCAGTGCTTTGGGTGCTTCATTATGGTTGCTGTAATGAAATTTCGAAAATGCCAAGCAGAACTCGCCGAATCGTCGCCAAATCCCGAGACAGGTTTTAATTTGAACAATGAGTTTATACATGTATATATTGGCAAAACATATCCAATTTTAAGACTTTTTAAATATCAAATGGGAAAAAAATTATAACTGTTTTAATATAAAATGATTTTTTTGGGAAAAATGGCAGGACATTTAACAAAGGGGGTATGTATGTTTTCAGTACAAACATTAAGATTATTTTATTTTGTGTTGTAAAATCAAAATTTGGGGTTTGTATGTTTTCAGTACAAACATTAAGATTATTTTATTTTGTGTTACAAAATCAAAATTTGGGGTTTGTATGTTTTCAGTACAGACATTAAGATTATTTTATTTCGTGTAGTAAAATCAAAATTTGGGGTTTGTATGTTTTCAGTACAAACATTAAGATTGTTTTATTTTGTGTAGTAAAATCAAAATTTGTTTCAAAATTGTAAAAGTTACTCATAGGTAAATATAAAAAAATTGATAACATATCAAGAATTTTTGTTTTTCAAAAATTCTTATAAATTATGAATTGTAATAATTTAATTTATTGTGGAATATAAAATGCTAGGAAAGACAACGTTTTTAATGGTCGCAGATTGAATTGAGCTAGAATTTAAACAATAAAAAATCTGGTTTAAGAAGTTAAATAAATATACTTAGTTATTTATAAAACTGTCTACCAGGGCTAATGTGCGGAATAATTTAATCCATCTAGTTTTAAATACAATTAGATATACATTTTTCACAATATCGTTTTTTTCTAATATTTTTCCCAATATCTTTTTTTCTAATATTTTTCACAATATCGTTTTTTTTCTAATATTTTTCACAATATCGTTTTTTTCTAATATTTTTCACAATATCGTTTTTTTTCTAATATTTTTCACAATATCGTTTTTTTCTAATATTTTTCACAATATCGTTTTTTTCTAATATTTTTCACAATATCCTTTTTTTCTAATATTTTTCACAATATCGTTTTTTTTCTAATATTTTTCACAATATCGTTTTTTTCTAATATTTTTCACAATATCGTTTTTTTCTAATATTTTTCACAATATCGTTTTTTTCTAATATTTTTCACAATATCGTTTTTTCTAATATTTTTCACAATATCGTTTTTTTCTAATATTTTTCACAATATCGTTTTTTTCTAATATTTTTCACAATATCGTTTTTTTCTAATATTTTTCACAATATCGTTTTTTTTCTAATATTTTTCACAATATCGTTTTTTTCTAATATTTTTCACAATATCGTTTTTTTCTAATATTTTTCACAATATCCTTTTTTTCTAATATTTTTCACAATATCGTTTTTTTTCTAATATTTTTCACAATATCGTTTTTTTCTAATATTTTTCACAATATCGTTTTTTTCTAATATTTTTCACAATATCGTTTTTTTCTAATATTTTTCACAATATCGTTTTTTCTAATATTTTTCACAATATCGTTTTTTTCTAATATTTTTCACAATATCGTTTTTTTCTAATATTTTTCACAATATCGTTTTTTTCTAATATTTTTCACAATATCGTTTTTTTTCTAATATTTTTCACAATATCGTTTTTTTCTAATATTTTTCACAATATCGTTTTTTTCTAATATTTTTCACAATATCGTTTTTTTCTAATATTTTTCAAAATATCGTTTTTTTCTAATATTTTTCACAATATCGTTTTTTTTCTAATATTTTTCACAATATCGTTTTTTTCTAATATTTTTCACAATATCGTTTTTTTTCTAATATTTTTCACAATATCGTTTTTTTTTCTAATATTTTTCACAAGTTTTCAATGCACTCACTACATTCCCTTGCAAACAGAATTCCCTTGTATTGACAGAAAATGCCTAAGAATCCAGTCTAAAAATGTATTCAAAGTCATGGGTTTAGATCCAAAAGGACGTGACTGTCAATCGTTTATGGCGTCTCCTGTAAAATTTAGGGAAATGGATATATCTGGTTTTGAAACTAGACGGTATATTTATAGTTCTCCAAAACAAACTGTCATCGTTCTTTCCATTTTACAACGGGGGGGGGAGGAGCAAGGGGAATGAGAAGTGTGTGAATGGGGGGGTAGTAAGTATTGCCCTTTTATATATACTCATTTCTTTTTGTTATATGAAGTATCACAACTTAAAGTACGCGGTAAAAATTATTTTATGGACAAAGAAAAGTAAAAAGTAGTGATCTTGTGATCGGAGGATCGCCAGCTTCGCTACAAAATACCAGAAAAGTCGTCCAGAACATCCACAAAAACTAACGACGCATATACGGGACCGGTGCACGATACATCTGATCGGGGCCCAAAGTCCCGACGTCTATGGAAGGCGTTAAGTGCCAGTTCAGGTGTTTCCTCGTCATCTGACCATGGTTCTAAAATAACGAGGTGCATGTATGAATGTGTGTGTGAATGTGTATGTGTTCCCGGGTCTTTCCCTCGAGATTGACCCCGAACCGTCGCCAATAGCCCACTGTGCAGCTCTAGTGCGACGTTCATTAACAAAACCAAACCAAACCAAACCAGAGGATTCCTGGTTCGATCATGTGCAACGGACTTGACAAGGAATAGTAAAAAAGTAGTGATCTTGTGATCGGAGGGTTGCCGGCTTCATTACAAAATACTAGAAAAAACGACCAGAACATCCACAAAAGTTATCAGCGTGTATACGGGACTGGTGCACGATAAATCTGATCGAGGTCCAAAGTCCCGACGTCTATTGAAGGCGTTGGGTGCCAGTTCAGGTGTTTCCTCGTCATCTAACCATGCTTCAAAAATAAGAGGAATTCCCGGGTCTTTCCTTCGAGATAGGCCCCGAACCGTCACCAATAGCCCACTTTACAGCTCTAGTGCGACGTTAATTAGGGGCCTCCGTGCCCCAGTGGATAAAGGAGACAACTGGGAATCAGAGGATTCCTGGAGCGCCAGTTGCTCAGTTGGTCAGGCGTTCAACTACTAATCAGAGGATTGGTGGTTCGAATCCGTGAAATGGACTTGCAAATTGGGTAAAAAAGTAGTGATCTTGCGATCGGAGGGTTGTCAGCTTCGCTACAAAAATACTAAAAAGTCGTCCAGAATATCCAACAAATTATACTGGCGTGTATACGGGACTGGTGCACGATAAATATGATCGGGGACCAAAGTCCCGACGTCTATTGAAGGCGTTGGGTGCCAGTTCAGGTGTTTCCTCATCATCTGACCATGGTTCAAAAATAAGAGGATTAATTCCCGGGTCTTTCCGTCCTGATATGTACCGAACCGTCGCCAATAGCCAACTGTGCAGTTTTAGTACGACGTTAATTACACAAACCAATCTATTGAAGGCGTAGGGTGCCAGCTCAGACGCTGTCCTCGTCATCTGACCATGGTACAATAATACGAGGAATCGTTCCCGGGTCTTTACTTCGAGATAGGTCACGAATGATCACCAATTGCCCACTCTGCAGATCTAGTGCGGCGTTAATTAACTAAAACCAAACCTTCGAAATAGGCCCCGAACCGTCGCCAATAGCCCAATGTGCAGTTCTATTGTGACGTTAATTAAACAAACCAAACAAACCAATCTATTGAAGGCGTTGGGTGTCAGCTCAGACGCTGTCCTCGTCATCTTACCATGGTACAAAAATACGAGACATCGTTCCCTGGTCTTTCCTTCGATGTAAGCCCCGAACCGTCGTCAATAGCCTACAGTGCAGCTCTAGTGCGACGTTAATTAACCAAATCAACCAAACCAAACCTTCAAGATAGGCCCGAACCGTCGCCAATAGCTCACTGTGCAGGTCTAGTGAGGCGTTAATTAACCAAACCAACCTTCGAGATAGGCCCCGAACCTTCGCCAATAGCTCACTGTGCAACTCTAGTGCGGCGTTATTAACCCGAGATAGGCCCCGAACCGTCGCCAATGGCCCACTGTGCAGCTCTAGTATGTCGTTAATTAATCAAACCAAACCAAAGGCTAAATAGTTCAGATATTTAACAAAAAAACTCTCCAATTCGTCGATTTCTCGCCAACAACCCCAACCCCAACCCTTCCCTGATCAGATTTTACATCCTTTTGCCCTCAAGTGAAAGCGATTCCTCCGAAGCCCCGCGAATCGCTAATGAGCATGAATATTCAAATACAACGACGCTACAACGAACAGTGTTTCGCTCCGTCTACATTCCTCCTAAAACAATTTAGATAAGAAAATATGCGTTTGGCTTTCAGGGCATTTTTCTTTTGGCGAGAAGCAGCGTGTGTATAAAAGGGGAAGACATCTCTATTAGCAACTCAGTTACCTCGAATAATGACTGGAACCCGCCTTGGAAGATGGTTTGGGGCACAATTGCTTTCTTTCAGTTTGAAGATGTGATGAAGTTTATGAATATGGTGGGTACTTATGATTTTCGATCGGAAATGGTGGTGCTTATTAATGGTGATGATGAGGGGTGTGGGATGTTGTAGTGTGATGATGTGTTTTGCATAAATTTAAATGAGCTGTTAGATGTTATTTTTTTAAAAAAGTTTTGTTTGGGTAAGGGGCTAAGTTTTTTAATAAATGATCATAAAAGTATGTATATTATTTTATGTTGCAAAATTGGGGGGCATTATTAAAAACGTGTTTTGTCCGATTTAGGTTTTGTGTAAAAAATTCTAAATGCATTGACTGATGTACAGATTCCAGTATTTGTAAGTTAATTTCAAATGATTTAGTGCTATTGAAAATGTGAAGGGAGATTGATTTATGTAATATTCTAGTTTTGATTAATTAAATTCGCACTAGAGCTGTATAGTGGGTAATCGGCGACGGTAGTATGGTTTGTTCACATTTTTAGTTCAGCTTAACTTTCTGACCGTTTACGTTATGGAATTAGGTTATGGAATTAAATTTCAGTTCAATGATGTACCATATATTGGTGCAGAACAGAGGTCTGCAGCAAAGTACACCATATTATGGTGGAATCTAAGTTCAACCAAAAATCCTTTATTAAAAAAAAATGGAGGTTTCACCGACAATTGGTTCAAACTCTTTAACTGCAAGAGAAATTTTCGCTATCACTACATCAACAAGACGATGAATCCCTTCCAAGAAAGACAACGACCAAAAAGGGCCTACATGGCCCAGTGGATAAAGGCTTTCAGCTATGAATCAAATAATTCCTGGTTCGACTTGGCAAAGAAAAGTAAAAAAGTTGTGATCTAGGGTTGTTAGCTTTGATACAAAAATGCAACCACTAAAATACTAAGAAAAATCGATTTTTGAGTTTTATGCAATGTTGTGAGGTGGAACGTTTCACCAATAAATGGTATCCGTTGTAGCACTGTAAAATGGTGACACTAAGTGCACACTAAGATGTTGGTTGCAGCTAAATGGGTACCAAATTTTGGGTGCAATGTCCTAAAAATTTTAACGGTGTAGAAATCGACCAGAAAATTATGAATAAATTATAATAAATTATAAATAAATAAATAAATATATATATATATATATATATATATATATATATATATATATATATATATATATATATATATATATATATATATATATATATATATATATATATATATATATATAAAGATGAAAAATGTTTCTATGAGTGTATCCGGTCTTCCTAGCATAATCGTTTCAAAATTAGAAATAATTATTAAATAAATTTTAAGAACCCCCTACATGCTACTAGTCCATAACGGGTATCCCAAAAATTCCGTAACCCAGTTCAAACCCCTTTTACAAAATACCATAAAATCCCGGAAGAGCTAAAACAAAACCCATCATTAATCTCACATTTTTCACAGACACTTTCGCCCGGAGCCCCGCCGAAGACCATATGAATTTATTAAATGTGTCAAGCGAGAAAGTGGGAGATTCCTAGAAGCATTTTTTATCTCCCCGTTTGGCGTCCATCCATCAAAAAAAGAGCCATTTCTCAAGTCTACCAGAAATGGGGCGCGGAAAAAGAAACGGTATCGCGGTGGTTCGGACGCATCAAATACGAAGAGTAGGGCAGTAGATGATGATGTAGACTTAACATATGATCCATCCTTGATGTTTTTTCTGTGTCCTCGCTGTAGTTGATGTAGATGTATGCCCCTGCTTTTGACCCTGGTCGTTTGTTATATATTGGATTAATATTCGGGGGTTTGTGACAAGTTATGGGGGTTATATTAAAGGAATTTTTATTTTTTTGTGTTATTCCTAAAGCTTATATCTATAAAATTATATTTGGTGTGATAATTAGTTTGAAATAATATATTTTGAGTACACATTTTTTATGACTTCCGTAATTTAAATACTACACTCTTAAATATAGATACTCAAAAATAAGTAAAATGTACTAATTTTTAAGTACATTCAATGCTTATCATAGCTCCAAATACATACGTTTCAGTTTTAAAAAAGACATGCACTAATCATGAGTAAAATGTATAAAAAGAGCAGCTGCTTGCCTACATATGCTGTCTTTATAAATCAATTTTAATAAATATCAACAATTTTAACCAAGATTAACCGCGAATCGAATCCATATCCTAAGGCACTACATCCTAGTCTCTTATCCATTGCACTACCAGGGAAATGTGAAGAAAAAGTGAAGAAGTACCCATTGTACTACCAGGGAGATGTAAACAGAAGACATGTTAAAAAGGTGTGCTAAAAGAATGGGAAGTAAGATAATTAAGTTGTAATTACTCCATTTAAGCAATCAACATCAAATGACGAGGAAAACCATCTTCTGAATAAATATTTTAAGTTTATCAGGTCGCTTTGTTCAGATAGCTTGAACAGAAGCTGAAATTAGCAATATTAAATCACACTGCTCATTTTTGAGAAAATACGATTACTTAAATTTGAGTACGTTATTGTTCATTTACTATGCAATTCTACTCAAAGAAAAATGAGTATGTTCATGTACTCATTTTTAAATATATTTTTTTAACTCTGCATATTCAGGAATGAAATGCACAATCATAACTGTTTCTTAAAATCAATTACCAAAACCTCATCATAATAGAACTACACTACCAAATTTCAGTTGTCAACATAAGTAATTAACTTTTGAACAAACGTTCTACTTCAACTACTTTTAAAGCATCGCATTATATATTTAGAAACAATTTTGAAAGCAATTTACTTCTCTGAAAGTGTAGTTATTTTTTGTAATTTAAAAAAGAAACTGTATTCCAACAAGAATATATTAAGTATTATACTTTAGAATACAAAACCTGTATGTATTTGGCGTTAAATAAAATATTTAGCGTAACTAAGGAATACATTCAATTACAAACATTCTTTAATATTTATTTATCACTATGATAGAATGTTGGACAATTTAAAGCTACAAAACGGGCTAGATTATTTTGAAAATTCAATTAAGTTTATGAAAGTAGAAATTGTTTTGATTTTTTTATATAAGTGTCCTATTTAGCTGTATCACTTATATAAAATACACAAACAAAATATTTTGTTCAAAATTTCAAACAATTGATATTATTATTTCATTTCATTTGTCCCCAAATTTTCAAACGAACTAAATTATTTCATTAAACCGAAACACGTTTTCTCAAAATGAAATGACCTTTTTCTATAATTGAAATTCTTATACGAGTCAGTTCACATAGGATCATGTGATTAGACATATTTGATTGTCACATATATGCTGCAGTATAAAATTGTATTTTTACAAACGAAAGATACATTAAATATCTCATATGCCAAGCAATCAATTTAATTAGATAAATAATGATTATAAATATTCCATTGCAATTTAAATCGTAAAATATAATATTTATATTTTTAATTTTCAATATACCCACAAGTATGGAATATATATATATATATATATATATATATATATATATAAAATAATCAACTGAGTTAGTTAGAATATCGTTAAAAACATTCCATTGTTAATCCTACCTTGAAAAATATTTTTTTTTTTTTTTATATTTCCCCAGCAGTTATGGAAAGTTTATTTTTAATTGTAATAATTTGCCTTTAAGATCAATTTCCAAATAACCAAAATAAATTATATTTAAACAATTATAAAATAACGTTGAATAACAATTTATTTAATTTGCGTAAGAAATATCACTTTTTGTTTAATTTTTTTAAAAATATTCTGTTACAAAACAGATATTTTCTATGGATTTATTTTTATAATATAACATATAATAAATGCTTGCTAGTATTACAGTACTTATTATTTTTTTAAATCAAATTTAAAGCTTTAAGAACATATTAATTAACATATTTTTAAAAAATTAAACACTTGTAGTTTAGTATTACTTTGACGCTGCCTGATATCCCATATTTTTATTATATCCATTTCTTACTTATGGTTAACTAATGAATCTTTAGAAGGTATTTATAATATTCAAATTCTATTTATCATATGTGTTCCGTACTAACTTCTACGATATTCATGTTTAGTTCAACTTTGGGCACCCTTTTGTAATCTTCGAGAGAATTTCTCCGGAAATTTCCGGAAATTCTCCTGAAAATTAGAAAGACACCAAAACATAGATAATCCAATTTTATGAATACGAAAATTGCTAATTAAAATATTCATAGTTTAATAAGGAAGATTTCTGTTTCAACTGAAATTCCATAAAGTTTCATTGTAATATGAATAGAATTTCTTGGAAGATAAACCAATCACAATACTTTATAATTCAACTTATAAACAATGTGTATATGGAGAAATATATTCTTTTACATTATTGCAATAGCTATTCCCTGGAAAAGGATAAACAACTACTCCGAAAAAATTCGAGAGCATTAAAATAATGTATTCAAATATATTCATTAGTTTGAAATGTAATCTTACAGAATCGAAAACTAATTATCCGAATTTGATGAGTTTGATATAATCATAAATTTTACTCGGAAAAATGTTGTAGCGAAGGAGTATTTTGCCTGAATTTTAGTTAGAAGACCAAACTAGTAAAGTGTTTTCCATATGATTTTTTTAAAATATCATATATGTTGCTTATCTTATTGTTGAAGAGTTCCTTAAGAATAATCAGCACGTCATTTTTTATGGATACGTTTAAAAACAGCATAAATACTCTGTAAAAATAGGTGCTCAAAAAGAAGTAAAATGTACTCATTTTCGATAACATTCGATGCTTATCATAGCTCCGAATTCATAAGTTTCATTTTTGAAATCGACATGTACTCAAAACTGAGTACAATGAATAAATATGAATAAAACAGAGCAGTCGATGGCCTACATAGGCTGCCTTCATACATCACTTTCAACAAATATCGACAATTACACATATGACTTACCGTTAGCAGAACCCTTATCCTCAGGCACCGCAGTCCAGTGCCTTATCCGTTGTACAACTATAGCGACGTGAAGAAATTATAAACAGAAGAAATGTTAAAAAGATGTGCCGAAAGAATGGGATGTAAGATTATTGAATTGTGATAACTCAGTTTCTATTTAAGCAATCGACATCAAATAATATGGAAAACGATCTTTTGAAAACATATTTTTAGTTTGTCAGGTCGTTTCGTTAAGATGGCTTGAACAGAAACTGAAATGAGCAATATTAAATCACACTACTCATTTTTGCGAAAATACGATTACTTAAATTTGAGTACCTCATCGTTCATTTACGATGCAATTGTATCTGAGTTAGAAAAACGAGTACGTTCATGAACTCATTTTTAAGCACTTTTTTTTTACAGTGCACGGGTTAAGAACTTTCCCGGAATTAAGACCCGACAACACTGCCTTGAAATTTTAAACCATGGTCAAAAGACAAGAAAGCATCTGAGCTAGCACTCCATTTTTAATCTCCCATAAAACGTGTAACTTAGAGACATTCAGAGAGTTGAGAATACAAGTATACATTGACCACTATGATTCTTTTCCAGGAAATGAACTCAAAGAGTTTACACATAGATAAACTTATTGGTGTGTTTTTATGATACTGTGCATTATTTGATTCTGGTTCCGAAATTACAGGGTCTATTTTATCCAACTATACTATAAACAAAACTATAACCAACACTATTCTATACATATACTACAAACAAAACTATAAGTAACACTATACTATGCATATACTATAAGCAAAACTATACCATACATATACTATAAACAAAACTATACTATACACATACTATAAACTAAAATATAAGCAACACTATACTATACATATATACATATACTATAAACGCAATTATAAGCAACACTATACTATACATATATACATATACTATAAACAAAACTATAAGCAACATTATCTTATACATATACTATAAACAAAACTATATTATACATATACTATACATATACTATAAACAAAACTATACTATACATATACTATACATATACTACACATATACTATAAACAAAACTATACTATACATATACTATACATATACTATAAACAAAACTATACTATACATATACTATACATATACTATAAACAAAACTATAAGCAACACTATACAATACATATACTATAAGCAAAACTATACCATACATATACTATAAACAAAACTATACTATACATATACTATAAACTAAACTATAAGCAACACTATACTATACATATATACATATACTATAAACAAAACTATACTATACATATACTATAAACAAAACTATAAGCAACACTATACAATACATATACTATAAGCAAAACTATACTATACGTATACTATAAACAAAACTATAAGCAACACTATACTATACATATACAATAAACAAAACTATAAGCAACATTATACTATACTTGTACTATAAACAAAACTATAAGCAGCACTATACTATACATATACAATAAACAAAACTATAAGCAACATTATACTATACTTGTACTATAAACAAAACTATAAGCAACACTATACTATACATATACAATAAACAAAACTATAAGCAACATTATACTATACTTGTACTATAAACAAAACTATAAGCAACACTATACAATACATATACTATAAGCAACATTATACTATACTTGTACTATAAGCAACACTATACTATACATATACAATAAACAAAACTATAAGCAACATTATACTATACTTGTACTATAAACAAAACTATAAGCAGCATTATACTATACATATACAATAAACAAAACTATAAGCAACATTATACTATACTTGTACTATAAACAAAACTATAAGCAGCACTATACTATACATATACAATAAACAAAACTATAAGCAACATTATACTATACTTGTACTATAAACAAAACTATAAGCAGCACTATACTATACATATACAATAAACAAAACTATAAGCAACATTATACTATACTTGTACTATAAACAAAACTATAAGCAGCACTATACTATACATATATTATAAACAATAATCTACTCACCTATCACTCTAAGCTCGTACATATAACTCAGCGTCCTGTACCTCTTGTACTCCACTCTACACCTGTACATCCCTTCGTCCTCCCCCTTCACGGGGTCGATGGTCAGCCCAGGGGTCTTCACATGAAGGTCGAAGTGGACCCTGCGTCCCAGCCTGGCGCTGGGAAAGTGCTTGGACTTCTCCATAGGACCCCTCCGGGCGTCCAGCGTGTAGATGGGCACCTTCATGTCCCCTTTGTACCAGAGGACGAGGGTGACTGAGTCGTCCGGGGAAGGGGCCGTGATGTTGCAGGGCATGGAGATGCGGCCCCCTGCGACTGCGTGGTACTCGTGGACGGGAGTGCCTGTGGATATAACAGGGGTGAGGTTAGCAGAAGTGGCTGCATGGTATACAGTATAGAGTAATGATACAAATAGAGGAATAAAAATGCTCATTTCCGTGTGTGCATCATTGAAACCACGTGATTTGTGGAAATGCCAATTCAGTCACGCACCAATATTAATTGACAGGCCTTGGCGACTTTAAGAACTAAACGAGAACGAATTATTGTAATATGGTTTTGTGTTTAATTTTGTATTTAAATATCGTTTTTTTTGAACGAGTCGCACAATTTAAGGGAGTTTAACAGATATATTAAAGATATTTTTCTTACTTTGTAGTTTTGAAATAATTGCATTACGTTTTTATGTAAAAAATGTACCATAAGCGAAGTTCTTTCAATTGTTATTTTGTATACTTCAATAAGAAAATAGGAACAATAAAACCTGAGAAATATAAAGAGTTTCGCTTCTTCGATGATTGAACCCAAATAAAATATTTTCGTTTCGTTAATGAAGAGGAAATATTTAGCGCAAATTGTTTGAAAATAAGTAAATGCCTACATATATGTTAAGAAGTTGAATACGAACAGAATTCCTTATCACCAAAAAAGAAGAAAGTGCGCCAAATTTGGAACTCCTGCAGATGTCTGTACGCCAAATGTGGCAACGCTAAAACCACGTGATGTTTTTTTTTTTTTTTAAATGTTGACACAGCGGCCTTACGAGTGTCTGGCATTGAAGGCGCTCTCTATTTAATATTACAACTCTCTGGATGTACAGGGTGGAATAAAATTCATTGACACATTTTAAAAGTTAATAAAAAATTCAATTTTTATGTGAGTAGTGTCGAGGAAATGTACTTTACCTTCACTCGCGGATGAATGCAGTTCGGAATGGAATTTTGAGTAAATGTTCTGCCTTGGCTTTTGTACCGTTAATCGTGTTGTTTTCTGTATTTGAATACTTAATTTTTGTTTTTGTTTTACTTGTAATTAAGAAAGCAAGTATGGCAAGATATTAAATGTGCAATTTAAAATTAAATTACACATTTAAAGTTTTTTGAAATTAATATTTAAAGTTTTTTGAAATAAATATTTAAGGTTTTTTTTAAATAAACATTTAAATCTTTTTGAAATAAACATTTAAAGTTTTTTGAAATAAACATTTAAAGTTTTTTAAAATAAACATTTAAAGTTTTTTGAAATAAACATTTAAAGTTTTTTGAAATAAACATTTAAAGTTTTTTGAAATAAACATTTAAAGTTTTTTGAAATAAACATTTAAAGTCTTTTGAAATAAACATTTAAAGTTTTTTGAAATAAACATTTAAAGTTTTTTGAAATAAACATTTAAAGTTTTTTGAAATACACATTTAAAGTTTTTTTTAAAATAAACATTTAAAGTTTTTTGAAATAAACATTTAAAGTTTTTTTGAAATAAACATTTAACGTTTTTTGAAATAAACATTTAACGTTTTTTGAAATAAACATTTAAAGTTTTTTGAAATAAACATTTAAAGTTTTTTGAAATAAACATTTAAATTTTTTTAAACTAGGATGCATGCACTTTATCCTATGACATACACATTGCAATATAGCCATACTTTTCTACCTTGGCTCAAAAATGTCACGCTTATAATTACCGACAGTGATTATTATTGCGCAGTGGTTTGGATTAAACTGCTTCTCATGACGAATTTTTCTTAAGGCAAATAAATAAAATGTTTCCAACGTCATCCCTAGATGGCGCTACATGCCCTTATGTTTAGATTCATGTATGCGTTTCTGGTGGTTTTGATATCAGTTTAAAAGATGTCACACAGAAACGACGTCTCCCAGCGAAAAGGCTTATTGTGTGGTTGATACTTTAAAACCGAATCCATCATTATAGTTCAAAATTTAATGCTTTGTAACTGAGCATTACACTATTATATTTTATAACACATTTTAAATAAAGGTAATTTTTTTAAATTGTAAAAATAATTAAAGCGTAATTAGTTAATTATTAGTTTTTAAGAACTTTTAAAATGTAGTATTTATGTTATTGTTTACTTTTTTAGTACTTTATAGTGTTATACTATTATATTTTATAACACATTTTAAATAAAGGTAAACTTTTAAAATTCTAAAAATAATTAAAGCGTTATTAGTTATATAAGCGTTATTAGTTATATAACCGTTATTAGTTCTATTTTGACTTAGATTTAAAGTACCTAAATAGATATAACATAAATTAGATGCTGCAAACAATTTTTATTAATGGTTTAGCAGCATCTAATTTTATACGTTTTTTCTTATATGATTTTTTTAATGTTCTATTTTTCTTAATATTTATGTTCCCATCAGCAGGTCATATATATGCAAAAAAGGCACTAATACCTAAGTACGCAGGTATTAGTTCTTAATTATACTAAAGGTGGTTGTCCTTAAATCGGATTTATAAATACTCAAAATAAAAATACATTTTTCCCCTACCCACAGTGTACTTTAAAAGAGAAAAAAGCCATTGTTAAAAAAACAAAGCCGTAAGATATAAATATAAGCACCGGAGAAAGACATTTCTTTCAGAAACTAACTATAATTTCGGAGGGCACATAAAGAAAAACCAAAATGGCGCAAGAATATTAGAACAGAATGAAGCTTTGTTGCTATCCCATTATCTGAACAATAGGGTTTTACGTTAGAGAAACAAAATGGTAATGGGTATATATTAAAGAAAAACTCGGCCCTTTTATACGCTCACTAAAAAGAAATAATCATTTTAATGTTCCTAAAGTATGTAAAGTAGGGAAGTTGTAGTTTTTTTTTTATTCGAAAACCGAGCGGTTTTTGTCACGATGCAATATTAAGTGAGCGTAATAAAAAAGTTGAAAATTACTTGTGTGTGTATTTTGGAAAAAGCTAGAAATATCCGACAAAACACGTATTATATGTTATTGGATTTTTTTGTTTTTAATTTTAGGGACAATTAAATTGTGTCCTTTGTTGTATCTGTTCATTGTGGTTTTTTTTCTTTCTGAAAATGGGGTATTTTTGTGTTATGGTATTGTTTTTAATTTCATTGTTGCTTATTTAAAATGGGGAATTATTTTAAATGTGTGTGTAAGATCGGAGTGTATTAGCTGATATGTTTCTTTAAAAGGCTTTTACATGTTTTATTTTAGAGTTTAAGTAAGAGTATAGTGTTATAAATTGTAGAAGTATTTAAATAAAATTGCGCGAGATTCGAGTTTAAAGTATTTAATTGGAATGAATTGAATTGTTATAAAAATATTTTTTGAGAAATAATATTTTATAATAAATTAATACTTTATAGAAATACTGTACTAAAGCAGATTAATTATCAAAAAATATTGTTTTATCCAATATACAGTACTCAAAACAATGATCTTATTCAAAACAAATTTCTTCATTTCTATAATAATATATATATATATATATATATATATATATATATATATATATATATATATATATATATATATATATATATATATATATATATATATATATATATATATATATATATATATATATATATATATATATATATATATATATTATTTTCACAACACTTTCAACCCACGAAATTCTGCCAAACCACGCACAAGCGAGAGAGATAGAGAGAAGCCCAACTTAATCCATCTTCAACATCTCTCCACAATTTTTGGCATCAACTTCATGAAAGAACACATTTTTAATTTATTTTTTTATATATTTTTTAAATTTACTGTTCAATTTGTTATATTTATTTTATATTTTATTTTTATTTATTATTATATTATTTATTATTATATTATTTATTATTATATTATTTATTATTATATTATTTATTATTATATTTTAATTATTATATTTTAAGTATTATATAACTTTAATATTTATTTATTCATCTTATATTTACTTACTATATATTTATACTTTATATATTTTATTTATATATGCTTAATATTTATTTATTTAAATCATATATATTTATTTCCACAACACTTTCAACCCACGAAATTCCGCCAAACCAAGCAGATGTTAACGCACAAACGAGAGGCTCAACTTAAGCCATATTCAACATCTCTCCGCGATTCCTTGCATCAACTTCATGAAAGAACACATTTTTAACTTATTTTTGTTATATTTTATTTAATTTACTGTTTCGTTATTTCATATTTTATTTTTATATATTTTTAGTATTTGTTTATTCATCTTATATTTACTCACTATATATTTATACCTTATATATTTTATTTATATATGCTTAATATTTATTTATTCACTTCATATATATTTATTTTCACAATACGTTCAACATACGAAATTCCGCCAAACAAAGCAGATATTAACACACAAACGAGGCCAAAATTAACCAATCTTCAACATCTCTCCTCAATTCCGGCAACAAAAAAATTATAAGACGTGTGTTTGGCGCATCATGGCCAAAACTGGCCCTTGCGCCACTAAACCAAACCAAACAACCGCAATTCCTGGCATGAACTTTATGAAAGAACGCATTTTAAGTTTATTTTTGTTATATTTGTTTATATTTACTGGTTTTTTTTCCATATATTTTTCATATTTTATTTTTATACATTTTTAATATTTATTCATCTTATATTCACTAACTATATATTTATACCCTATTTTATATACTTAATATTTATTTATTCAGTTTAAATTTATTTTCACAACACTTTCACCCACGAAATTCCGCCAAACCAAGCAGATATTAACGCACAAACGAGGCCCAACTTAACCCATCTTCAACATCTCTCCGCGATTCCTGGCATCAACTTCATGAAAGAACGCATGTTTAATTTATTCTTGTTATATTTCATTTAATTTACTGAGTCATTTTTTATATATATTTAATATCTTATTTTAATAATTATTTAGTAATTATCTATTCATCTAATATTAGTTAAATATATATTTAAACGTTAAATATTTTAGTTATATACGCTAAGTATTTATATATTCAGTTTATATTTATTTATTTTCACAACACTTTCAACCCACGAAATTCCGCCAAACCAAGCAGATATTAACGCCCAAACGAGGCTCAACTTAACCTATCTTCAACATCTCTCCGCGATTCCTGTCACCAACTTCAAGAAAGAACGCATTTTTAATTTATTTTTGTTATATATTTTTAATTTACAGTTTCATTTTTTAATTTATTTCATATTTTATATATTTTTAATAATTATTTCATATGTATTCATTTTTCTTATATTCTCTTACTATATATTTATACCTTATATATTTATTTTATATACGCTAAATATTTATATATTCAGTTTATATTTACGAACTACTTACAAAACAAGCCAATTTCTAACCCCTCCAATCAGGTTGGAGCTGAACTTATGATCAACCTATCGTTATTGACTATTACTGGATGTGCTCTCTCGGACATGTTTTCGGTGCCCTTACTTAGGAACTAAACTTAGTGACTTTCCAATGCCTTCCTCCCTCGTCTGATGTGCGAATTTCTCTGGGAATTCGAGTGTGAATGTGGATTTGACGTCCGTTTGTGTTTTGTGTTGTGCTGTGACTGTGTTGTCTACCAATGAAACTCTCATCATGTTCTATTAATGTTAGTAATTCAAGTGTGGGTTAAAGGGCCTAGGTACCATATATTAATAAATTCTCGCGTCAAATTTATTTATTTTCACAACACTTTCAACCCACGAAATTCCGCCAAACCAAGCAGATATTAACGCACAAACGAGGCCCAACTTAACCCATCTTCAACATCTCTCCGCGATTCCTGGCATCAACTTCATGAAAGAACTCATTTTCAATTTATTTGTGTTATATATTTTTAATTTACTGTTTCTTTTTTTATATTTATTTCATATATTTTTAATAATTATTTAGTATATATTTATTAATCTTATAATCAATTACTATATATTTATACCTTATGTATTTTATTTATATACGCTTAACATTTATCTATTCAGTTTATATTTATTTATTTTCAGAACACTTTCAACCCACGAAATTCCGCCAAACCAAGCAGATATTAACGCCCAAACGAGGCCCAACTTAACCCGTCTTCAACATCTCTCCGCCATTCCTGGCATCAAGTTCAAGAAAAGGGCGCATGAACTTTAGCCAACGCATCTCAGCCACGAGGCATCTTAAACGCATTAGCCAACTCTAGCATAGAATGGCATTTCTAAGAGAGACCTTTGGGCTAAGAGTCCTAATTGCCCAGTCGCATATGTCTCAGCTGTCAAGAAGGAATACGCAGGGAAGGGTTTAAACTTGTGAAGCGTTTAGGTTGACGTCCTTTGAGTGTATGTTAAGATCTTAATGAAATTATACTCCTCAGTTTGGGTCATCGTCGGTCAGTTTGGTTGGAGTTTGAGTTTATGCTAGTTAAAGATAGTGTGTGGGTATTATAAATAAGTAAATTTACTTATTAGAGATAATAAAATAATATTTCTAATAAATTCTTCATGTCGCCCTGGTACTCAGTAAAAAAAGTCAGCATAAAACCTTCATCAAAATTTCGAAAATTGAAGGTTTTATGCAGGAAAATTGCAGTTTTTTTGAAGATCTATAGAATTAAAGGTTTTTGTTTCAATATCCTTCATAAAAACTGTAAAAAAAACCTTCATAAAAACCTGCAAAAAACCTTCAATTTTTAATCATGAAGGGAAAATGCAGATATTTTAAAGGTTTTATGCAGGAAATTTAAAACCTTCGAAAAAACTGCATTTTTTTGTTTCAATGTCCTTCATAAAACCTTCAAAAAACCTTCAATTTGACAATTTTGATGAGGGTGGTTTCATGCTGACTTTTTTTACTGGGTAGTACAACGGAAAATGCACTGGACTGGGGTGACTCAAGATATGGGTTTGATTCGCAATAAGTATTTAGGTATGATTTTTGTAAATTGGCACCAACTTCAAAAAGTTCTAATAAGTATCAAATTTCTAGTTCTAATAAGTATCATAAGATATTAAATAATTAAATTTTTTCCAACTCGTTGGTAAAATTAAAAATTATTTTTTCCTTTTTACCGCATTTTCCTTAGAGTTGATTTCCCTTTTTTTTAAGAAAGATTATTTTATTTTTTAATTTTTAGTTTTTAATTTATCAGGGGCTTCGCCCCCTATTATTATTTACCAAGAAATTAAAGTTAAAACTTGTGCTCAACAATGTATTTTGTAAAAAAATCCCTAACAAAGCCAATAAATGCTGGTTAAAAGAAATTACATTGTTGTACAACTTCTGTTAAACAATGAAAACAATTTGAAAATTTTTGATAAATGTTTAAAAAAAACTCCGGTTAATCGATATTTCCGGGTATATAACAACCAGATAACCGATTATGTTTTTACAGATTTTGTTTAAGTGGATTTCTCTCTATCCTACAAAAGAGGAATTTTCAAAATCGGACAATATTTTTTTCAAACGGTCCGGTTAATTGAAAATTTCGGATAGTTAAATGCCGGATAACCGAATATTTTTTTCAAATTGCTCCCAAGTGAAACATCCCCTATCCAACAAAAAAAAATTCCAAATATCTCAAGTAGAACCGAAATCCCGCGCGAACATACATAAAAAAATACATAACAGTCGAATTGATAGCCTCTCGACTTGGCATACGTTGGCGGTTTTAATTTAAAGTTTCTGGCGATTTAATTTTGGAGTTTTGGTGGGCGCGCTGTTCAGTCGGTTAAAAATTGAAACACATTTCAATAACATCCACTTATTGTATTATAACATACAAATTAATATTAACTAGAAATACCATGAACCGTTGATGGTCCATCCGGTTTCAATAAAATACATAACATGTCATGCCCGTACACTATTAAAAATGAGTACTAAAAAATGAGTAAATTGTACTCAATTTTGAGTACATTCTATGCTTATCATAGCTCTAAATACATGTTTCATTTTTTAAACAGACATATACTCAAAAATGAGTACAATGAAGAAAAATGAATAAAAAGAGCAGAAGCTTTCCTAGATAGGCTGCCTTCATAAATTACTTTCAATAAATATCGACAATTACATCCAAGACTTACCAGGAATCAAACAAATATCCGGAGGCATCGCAGTCCACTGCCTTCTCCGTTGTACTACTATGGCGACATGAAGAAGTTATAAGCAGAAGAAAGATTTAAATTGTAGGCCAAAAGAATGGAAAGTAAGATAATTGAGTTGTAATAATTAAGTTTTCTTTTAAGCAATCGACATAAAAAAAATGTGAAAAACCATCTTCTGAACGGGTATTTAAAATTTGTCAGGCCGCTTTGTTAAGATGATTTGAACAGCAACTGAGATTAGCGATATTAAATCACACTGCTCTGCACATTTTTGAGAAAGTACGGTTACTTAAGTTTGAGTACTTCATCGCTCATTTGCCATGTAATTGTACTAAAAAAAACACGAGTATGTTCAGTTACTGAATTGTAAGTACTTTTTTTTACAATGGAGACGTACGTAACATTCTGATTTTTGTTTAATTTTTTTGACGGACTTTCATCGTTCTTTACCTTTAACATTTAAGAAAAGGGAAAGTAAAGACAACCCATTTCTAACATAAGTCGCTATAACTTTTATTGAGCATTCGCTATAACTTTTATTTAAATAGTGGACCCTGAACGTTTTTTTCTGTCTAACCTTCAATTTAAAAACATTGAATTATTCAAAGGAATTCTTGATGCATACTTAGTATTCTGATGCACGATCGGCTCAGGTAGTTTTGTTCACCTGGGCAAAAAAAATATATTCTGTCACCCTTTCTTCCCCCCCCCCCCCCTTAAAAAATTACCATTTATATATAATTTACAAATTTAATAGCCATGTACATAATACTAATATTTCATTATGATACAATAATGTTACAAATTTATTGTATTTACAATTTATTCAAAGCTATAATACAAAGTTATTGTATTTTGGTAATAACTGTATGGAGTAATATGTAGCAGTAAACTGCACTCAATATCTGAATGTCAATTTACTCTTATTTCTATTTAGTTATTAATCCAGTAGTGCGCAGTACATTTAATATGACATCTCGATGTATTGGTATAGATAATAATTTTACTGTTCGTCTGTAAAATTCATCTAGAAGTATAAAATTGCTGACGCCCTCTCATGTTTAATTAAAAGTAATCCAATCGTTTGTTCATTTCATAAGAGACGTTTTAAAAAAGATTTTAAGATTGTGGAAAAACTTTCCTCTTCTAGTTGTTTGTGACGGAAAAATATCTACAAAAAAAAATGTGGCAAGGAAAATCAGAGCAGAGGAAAACTGTCGCGACGATCGACAAATAATAATAATAATAATAATGTTGCATTTTTAGTTATTGCTTCTTGAGCTGAGGAAGACTAACTCGTTTACTAACTTAGAAGACTAGGACAAGTCAGTTACAAATAGAAATCGTTTTTAAAAATGTTTTACCAATAAATTTGCGTTTCAGTTGCGTGGATTATAATTGGTATTAGAAAAAGAAAATAATATTCTAAAAACTTATTTAAAAAAAATGGCGCCCTGGGAAAATGTACAGTTTGCCCAGTCCTTAAGCAGTACATTTCTGATGTCACGAATGTCTAATTTTAATATATAAAAGTATAGAGTATTTATAAATTATCCCTACACTTCTACACTCAAAGAAACCTAAAAGAAACAAGATAGTTAAGATATGTTGCTTGTACTGTACATTCAATCCAAACACATGGCCTTTTATTTCTGTGCATTTAAATAAAAAGTTAAAACGTCTGGTGTTGATGTTAAATATACAAGCAACATGCAATGAAACTAAGCTTATCGGTATTTAATTATACGGAAATTCCAATTACTTATTTTGTTTTGGAGATAATCATATGAATTATCTTTTTCTTAAAAATAGTTGCAGGCCAGTGTGGGTGGTCCTGGAATAGAGTGCGCCCCGCATAATCGAAGGTTTGTGTGTGCCTTCCGCAAACAGCATCCGCTGTGTTTAAAGGACTGTTGCACATTAAATATGTGTGATCCAAGCTTAACTACCTTTTTTTAAAGTTTTACTACGTGCCAATGTCTTGAAGATGATTTTCATACACCCATCTTCAGGAGAAAGTTCAGTGCGTTGATGGTGTATTGGTACGTTAATGGTTTTGGAATTTTACATTGTATAGTTTCGTTAATGGTTTTTGGAATAGTGCATTATATAGTTTTGTTAATGGTTTTGAAATTGTGAATTGTATTTGTTTCGTTAATGGTTTTGGAATAGTGCATTGTATTATTTCGTTAATGGTTTTTGGAATAGTGCATTGTATAGTTTCGTTAATGGTTTGGGAATAGTGCATTGTATAGTTTTGTTAATGGTTTTGGAATTCTGCATTGTATTATTTCGTTTGTGGTTTTTGGAATAGTGCATTGTATAGTTTTGTTAATGGTTTTGGAATAGTGCATTGTATAGTCTCGTTAATGTTTTCGGAATACTGCATTGTATAGTTGCGTTAATGGATTTTTTAATAATTCATTATATTCATTGTATAGTTTCGTTAGTGTTTTTGGGATAGTGCATTGTATAGTTTCGTTAATGGTTTTGGAATAGTCCATTGTATGGTCTCGTTAATGTTTTCGGAATACTGCATTGTATAGTTGCGTTAATGGGTTTTTTAATAAATCATTATATTCATTGTATAGTTTCGTTAGGGGTTTTGGAATAGTGCATTGCATAGTTTCGTTACTGGTTTTGGAATATGGCATTGATTAGTTTCGTTAATAGATTTTTTAATAATTCATTATATTCATTGTATAGTTTCGTTAGTGGTTTTGGAATAGTGCATTGTATAGTTTCGTTAGTGGTTTTGGAATAGTGCATTGTATAGTTTCGTTAATGGTTTTTGAAAAAAAATACGTTCAAATAAAACTAAATGTGTTACAAATACATGTACAAGCAACATAATTCAGTTATCTTATTTCTTTTAGTTTTATTTTATCTCAAAGTTGTACAGATAATTATTATACGCACGAATATAATATTCAGTTTAAAAACCATTTGGTGAAAAAAAGAGGAACACACAAAGTTCTCGTAATTAATGAAAAATATTTATTATTAATTTCTGAAGATTGCTTTTATTTTGTTCACCAGCTGCGTTTCATTGTATGAAAAAATAATTTAAAAAGAAAATAACAAAAATGTATTGAAGGAGTTTATATATAACAGAACTAATAAGTTCTCAAATAAAAGTATAAGAAAAATAATATTTAATTTGTCTTTATGAATGCACAAGTATGCCTTTTAGAAAACTAAAACAGACACAAAAGCGAAAAAAATGCATCTTTTGACCGCCAGATGTCGCTTTTTTATACAATTGTCTCATTAGAAACACGCAATGGGATAAGGACAGATGAAAGAAGTTTTGACGGAAATGAATTACAGAAACAATAAAATCAATCAACTCTTTTGAGTACAAATACTTTCCCAAAGACGAGGAGGGGGGGAACTAATTTCGATTTGTCCCAATTGTCTCGCTTCATTTGCAGGATAAAAAAAAAAAATTGAAAGGTTGTAAAATTACGTTCGATTAAAAAGAAATAGGAAGCACACCCCGAAAAAAAAATCCTAATAAAATAAAAATATATATAAGCTAGAAGAAGAGCCATTTTATTTTGTCGGTTTATTTTTAACGGTTCGATGAAAGTGTTCTTTTCTTTTTTTTGTTGGCATCACTTCAAGCATGAACATGTAGGGGGAGAATTATTTTTTCATTCCATTTGCATCTTTTTTCGTGATTGAAAACTGAGGCAGTCGCTAATAGGGGAAGTTACGTGAATAAGTGCCCTGTATTTTTTGTATTTTTTAGTTACGTTTTCACTTGTGTAAATTTGGTTGCACTTCTGTTTATCAGTCAAACTTAAGGGTCGAAAGAAAAACGTAATTATCGAGCAAATGAAAGTGATAATAATGTAATTTCTGGAAGCAATTGGGGGACATAATATCATTTTTTTTTTAATCTTCATTTTTTTGCTGTTGTTAAGATAATTTATAATAGATACAATGTATGCTTCATTTATTTCAGGAAATAACATTGGGTTTAAAGGAGGAGGAATAATAATTTATTTAGTAGTTATTATAAAAGATTAGTCGTTAAAATATGTTAAATATAAATCCTGAAAAAGAAAAATGGAATAAAAAAACTACTTCCTATAGAGATTGATATCAAATGATAATTAATTATTAAAGTTTTATTATTATAAATGCTTAGATTGGGTTTATGATAATAGTATTTCGTAATTGATTTTTAAACGCTTTTTAAAGAACACATTTAATTGCATGTTACTTAATTTTAATATTACATTTAAATTAGCTAGATGTAAAGTGTAAATTAATGGTACATTTTATAATAAATGACCATAAAAATTATATTTTGTAAAATTATTACAGATTGAGTTTTAGTATTTGGATTTAAAAATATTTCTACTTGCATACGTTTCATTTGTGAAAAAAACATGTACTCAAAAATGAGTATAAGGAATAAAAGGAGTAGATGATAACCTACAAAAATCACTTTCAATAAATATCGACAATTACAACCAAGACTTGCGATGGAATCAAACCCATATACTCAGGCACCGCAGTCCAGTGCCTTATCCGTTGTACTACCAGGACGACGTGAAGAAGTTATAAACAGAAGACTTGTTTAAAAGATGTGCCAAAAGATAGGGCCGTGGGCGAGAGGTTAAAGGCGCCAGCTGGGAATCCGCGGATTCCTAGTTCGATCCTAGGCGATAGACTTAACAAAGAAAAGTATAAAAGTTGTGATCTTGCGATCGCAGGGTTGCCAGCTCCGCTACCAAAACACTACTACTGAAATACTAAGAAAACTCGAATTTAGAATTTTATGTAACGTTATGAGTTCTGATGAAACATTTCACCACTAAATGGTATATCCGTGGTAGCACCGAAAAATTGTGAAACTAAGCACCAAATGTTGGTTTCAGCTAAATGGGTACCAAATTTTCGTTCAAAGCCGTAACAATCTTTAACGGTGCAGTTCATAAATCATAGTGAGGCCTCTGTGGCCGAGCGGTTAAAGGCGTCAGCTGGGAATACGAATATTCTCGGTTCGATCCTAGGCGATGAACTTGACAAATAAAAGCAAAAAAAATAGTGATCTTGTGATTGGAGGGTTGCCAGCTTTGATATAAAATACTGGAAAAGTAGTCCAGAACATCCGCAAAAATTAACGGCGTGTGGTGCACGATAAATCTAATCGGGGTCCAAAGTCCCGACGCCTATTGAAGGCGTAGGGTGTCAGTTCAGGTATTTCCTCGTCATCTGACCATGGTTCTAAAATAGCGAGGTGCATGTATGAATGTGTGTGTGAACGTGTATGTGTTCCCGGGTCTTTCCTTCGAGATTGAAGAGCCCCAGTTGCTCAGTTGGTAAGGCGTTCAACTACTAATCAGAGGATTGGTGGTTCGAATCCGTGAAATGGACTTGACATAGAAAAGTAAAAAAGTAGTGATCTTTCGATCGGAGGGTTGCCAGCTTCGCTACAAAAATACTAGAAAGTCGTCCAGAATATCCAACAAATTATACTGGCGTGTATACGGGACTGGTGCACGATACATCTGATCAAGGTCCAAAGTCCCGACGTCTTTTGAAGGCGTTGGGTGCCAGTTCAGGTGTTTCCTCGTCATCTGACCATGGTTCTAAAATAACGAGGTGCATGTATGAATGTGTGTGTGAATGTTTATGTGCTCCCGGGTCTTTCCTTTGAGATTGACCCCGAACCGTCGCCAATAGCCCACTATGCAGCTCTAGTGGACGTTAATTAACAAAACCAAAAACAAACCAAACCAACCTTCGAGATTGACCCCGAACCACCGCCAATAGTCCACTGTGAAGCTCTAGTGCGACGTTAATTAACCAAACCAACCAAACCTTAAATAGTAGTTTGCAGTTTCGTAAATCACTTGTTAGTTCTTCCTACCCTCTCAGACGTGATAAGTGACGGTCCTTAGATGTAAGTGACGTCATTCCAGTAAGAATCACTCCAATTCGATTCACCCTGCATTGAGGATCGTGATATTTACAGGGTTCAAAAAAATATATTGTATATATAGAATAAGTATATATATATATATATATATATATATATATATATATAATAAGTTTGCAACCCTAAAGTACAGGACATAACTGAGATTAACAAGATTTACAAAGCTCTAAATCTCATTTTAATTTTGTGTTCTTTATAAAAACACAGATGGCGCTCACTACAAATCATTCTGTATTCCGCATCCATCGGCAACGTGTTACAAATCAATCTAATTTCTAAAAGAATACCAAATATTTTCACCGAATCTCGAAATTTAAACGAAACTGTTTTCAATTTTCAAAAGAACTCGTTTGCGAGTCTCCGCGTAACAATAGCTTCAGGAAAACTCGAATCAAAATCTCATTTAGTAAACTTTCATGAGAAAATGAAAAATGGAGGTGGACTTTTTAAAAACGTAAACTATGTTTATCATTTTTATCTTCGGAAGATAGCCTGAAAACATTTTATATCCAATTGTAATGGGTTTAGTACAAATCCAAATGTTTATGTGAAATTTGTTTCTAAGATGGTTTATAACAAAGCAACATATTTTTAAGGAAAACTTATTTGTAAGCTAGCTGCTCGGCCCCCTCGTTGTTGAGGACACCTTTAAGGCGTATACATTAAAAAATGAGTGGCCACCCGTTGAGATTTGATTGGCTATAGTCCGCATTCCTAATTCTAGCGCACTATTGACTTAACTACAGAGGAACGTTAACGGAATCTTATAAATTCGAGCCTCAGGTGCACATCCTGAGGATGAATTTGAGATCCATAGAAACAAATATTTTCTTTTATCATAGATATAACAGACAACCAAATATTGGATGACATTTAAATGAATTTGTATTAACGTAGAGAGAAAGTTTCTAGAAAGAAAATAAAGCAAAAATCGGTTGTAGCGTTCTCAGAGCACGGATCGAATGGTTTGACGTGGAAATTAATTAAACAGATAATATAAAATCATGAATCGGTCGTCAACAAAAACTCTCCGAAATAAGGATGATATGTAATATGTTAAGCCTGACTACCGCGGAACCATATTGGTGCCCTACACGAGCTTTTCTTTTCTTCCAGAATTTATGCGCATTGGACCATAATTTCTAAATACACGAGACCAAATTTATGTAAATTGGGATATTTTTAATGGAGTAATAGTGTCAAAATCGATCGATATATTAGAGTAATATATTTTTTTTTCAACGGTACGCAATATAGCTAACTTTGGAGACGTTTAACATCATCAATTATTTTACCTTATTTTCGCATTTATTTAACTGCACAATATACTAATAATTTCTACCGAATTGCTTATATAAGCAAAATAGTACTGCTAAAAATAGGTACTCAAAAATAAGTAAAATATAGTCACGTAGAGAACCATGTGCCTAGTTCTTATAACCGCCGCTAGGTCCCTTATCTTTGTAAAAATGATTGTCATAAAGGAAATCAGTTGCTTCGAGGTATGTTGTTTTAATACTGGTTCGTGATTTCGAAGATTTCAAAGATTTTTTTATTACTTATAAGTATAATCTGGCTCTTCAAAAGATCCTAGCTAATATGAGATATTTAGATTGTATTTACTATATTTTCATACTTTGTAACTATACTTTCATACCATAATTTCTAAATACACGAGACCAAATTTATGTAAATTGGGATATTTTTAATGGAGTAATAGTGTCAAAATCGATCGATATATTAGAGTAATATATTTTTTTTTCGACGGTACGCAATATAGCTAACTTTGAAGACGTTTAACATCATCAATTATTTTACCTTATTTTCGCATTTATTTAACTGCACAATATACTAATAATTTCTACCGAATTGCTTATATAAGCAAAATAGTACTGCTAAAAATAGGTACTCAAAAATAAGTAAAATATAGTCACGTAGAGAACCATGTGCCTAGTTCTTATAACCGCCGCTAGGTCCCTTATCTTTATAAAAATGATTGTCATAAAGGAAATCAGTTGCTTCGAGGTATGTTGTTTTAATACTGGTTCGTGATTTCGAAGATTTCAAAGATTTTTTTATTACTTATAAGTATAATCTGGCTCTTTAAAAGATCCTAGCTAATATGAGATATTTAGATTGTATTTACTATATTTTCATACTTTGTAACTATACTTTCATACCATAATTTCTAAATACACGAGACCAAATTTATGTAAATTGGGATATTTTTAATGGAGTAATAGTGTCAAAATCGATCGATATATTAGAGTAATATATTTTTTTTTCAACGGTACGCAATATAGCTGACTTTGAAGACGTTTAACATCATCAATTATTTTACCTTATTTTCGCATTTATTTAACTGCACAATATACTAATAATTTCTACCGAATTGCTTATATAAGCAAAATAGTACTGCTAAAAATAGGTACTCAAAAATAAGTAAAATATAGTCACGTAGAGAACCATCTGCCTAGTTCTTATAACCGCCGCTAGGTCCCTTATCTTTATAAAAATGATTGTCATAAAGGAAATCAGTTGCTTCGAGGTATGTTGTTTTAATACTGGTTCGTGATTTCGAAGATTTCAAAGATTTTTTTATTACTTATAAGTATAATCTGGCTCTTCAAAAGATCCTAGCTAATATGAGATATTTAGATTGTATTTACTATATTTTCATACTTTGTAACTATACTTTCATACCATAATTTCTAAATACACGAGACCAAATTTATGTAAATTGGGATATTTTTAATGGAGTAATAGTGTCAAAATCGATCGATATATTAGAGTAATATATTTTTTTTTCGACGGTACGCAATATAGCTAACTTTGGAGACGTTTAACATCATCAATTATTTTACCTTATTTTCGCATTTATTTAACTGCACAATATACTAATAATTTCTACCGAATTGCTTATATAAGCAAAATAGTACTGCTAAAAATAGGTACTCAAAAATAAGTAAAATATAGTCACGTAGAGAACCATGTGCCTAGTTCTTATAACCGCCGCTAGGTCCCTTATCTTTATAAAAATGATTGTCATAAAGGAAATCAGTTGCTTCGAGGTATGTTGTTTTAATACTGGTTCGTGATTTCGAAGATTTCAAAGATTTTTTTATTACTTATAAGTATAATCTGGCTCTTCAAAAGATCCTAGCTAATATGAGATATTTAGATTGTATTTACTATAATTTCATACTTTGTAACTATACTTTCATACCATAATTTCTAAATACACGAGACCAAATTTATGTAAATTGGGATATTTTTAATGGAGTAATAGTGTCAAAATCGATCGATATATTAGAGTAATATATTTTTTTTTCGACGGTACGCAATATAGCTAACTTTGGAGACGTTTAACATCATCAATTATTTTACCTTATTTTCGCATTTATTTAACTGCACAATATACTAATAATTTCTACCGAATTGCTTATATAAGCAAAATAGTACTGCTAAAAATAGGTACTCAAAAATAAGTCAAATATATTCATTTTTGAGTACATTCGATTCTTATCATGGCTCCGAATACGTAAGGTTACATTTTGAAAAAGACATGCACTCAAAAATGAGTACAATGAGTGAAAATGAATAAAAAGAGCAGATGCTAGCCTACATAGGATGCCTTTCTAAATCATTTTCAATAAATATCGACAATTGCAACCAAGACGTACTGGGAATTGAACCCAGATCCTCAGGTACCGCAGTCTTATCCTTTCAATACCAGGATGACTTGAATAAATTATAAACATAAGAAATGTTTAAAAAAAAAAGTGTACCAAAAGAATGAGAAGTAAGATCATTAAGTTATAATAACTCAGCTTCTTTTAAAGTAATCGGTATCAAATTATGTGGAAAACCATCTCCTGAACAACTATTTTAAGCTTATCAAGTCACTTTGCTAAGATGGCTTGATTTGAAGCTGATATTAGCAATATTAAGTCATAATGCTCATTTTTGAGATATTACGGTTACTTAAATTTGAGTAAGTCATCGCTCATTTACTATTCAATTGTACTCAAAGGAAACGAATAAGTTCACTCATTTTTAAGTACCTTTTATTTACAGGGTAGAATGAATATTTGGATATAGTTTATGCATAATAGTGCTCATTAGATCAGAATTTTAGATAAAGTCCTCTGCTTCAAAGAAGGAGGGCATCGAGGTATTTGCATGGGGTGTCAGCAATGGCAGTTTTTCAGTTTTCTCTCCCCTCTCCCTCCTCTGTTTTTTAAAGATGATTCTTAACTATTATTTATAATAAATTAATATATTCCATGAACGTTTAAGGAGACTCTGGGTAATCACAACTAGCTTAAATTTAAAAATTAATTAATTTAAATTGTAAAAATACTTAATTTAAATGTATAAATTAACTCAAATTAATTTAACTTTAATAATTAATTTAAATTAATTTCATTTTAATAATTAATTTTAATTAATTTAACTTTAATAATTAATTGTAACTCATTTAAACTTGCTAATTAATTTAAATATAATAATTAATTTAAATAATTTTAAATTTAATAATCAATTTAAAATAATTAAAGATTAATAATTAATTTAAAATCATTTAAATATATAATAATTAATTTAAATTTAATAATTAATTTAAAATCATTTTAATATAATAATTAATTTAAATTTAATAATTAATTTAAATTATTTTAAATTTAATAATTAATTTAAATTTAATAATAATTTTAAATTATTTTAAATTTAATAATAATTTTAAATTATTTTAAATTTAATAATTAATTTAAATTTAATAATTAATTTAAATTAGTTTAAATTTAATAATTAATTTAAATTTAATAATTAATTTAAATTTAATAATTAATTTAAATTTAATAATAATTTTAAATTATTTTAAATTTAATAATTAATTTAAATTTAATAATAATTTTAAATTATTTTAAATTTAATAATTAATTTAAATTAGTTTAAATTTAATAATTAATTTAAATTTAATAATTAATTTAAATTTAATAATAATTTTAAATTATTTTAAATTTAATAATTAATTTAAATTATTTTAAATTTAAAAATCAATTTAAATTATTTTAAATTTAAAAATTAATTTAAATTAATTAAATATTATTAATTAATTTAAAATCATTTGTGGCGGTGGACGCGTGCCGTCAATAGCCCAGCGGAGTGGGGTGCCCGGACGGTCCGATCCGGGTGGAAGCCGAGGATGTCCAACTGAGTGGAGTGCCCGGTCGGGCCGGTCCGTGGACCCAATAGCCGACTCTGGTAATTGACTGGCCTCTAACTGTGACTTGTGACTGGAAGCTGAGAAGCATATATATTTGCTGGTCACAGCGTGGCGCTCTCGCTGCTGTGCACCCTGATTGTAGCCTTGAGGTGTTTGTGCGTGGAAATTGTTTTAGATGTATTTTAAAGTTGCAATTGTTTATTTCGTGTTTTAAATAAATTCGTTTCTATGGTTCGCATGATTTTAATTGAAGAGTGCACTACACATTTAAATATAATAATTAATTTAAATTATTTAAATTAAAAATAGTAGATTTTTTAAATAGTAGATAATTAATTTAAATTATTTAAATTAAAAAAAGTAGATTTTTTAAATAGTAGATAATTAATTTAAATTATTTAAATTAATTTAACTTTAATAATTAATTTAAACTGATTTAAAATTAATAAATAATTTTAATTATTTTAAATTTAATAATTAATTTTAATTATTTTAAATTCAATAATTAATTTAAATTATTTTAAATTTGATAAATAATTTAAAGTATTTTAAATTTAAATTTAATAATTGATTTAAATTATTTTAAATTTAAATTTAATAATTGATTTAAATTATTTTAAATTTAAATTTAATAATTGATTTAAATTATTTTAAATTTAAATTTAATAATTGATTTAAATTATTTTAAATTTAATAATTAATTTAAATTAAATTACTCATATTAAATTTAAATTACTCATAGTTGTCATATTTTAAAATAAAAATATTTGGGAAACAAATATTAGCAACACATTTTTTTTAATAAAAAAATAGAACAAAACTTTCAAATGTCTCTTAACTCAGTGCTTAATATCATTAAGATTTCCTTCATTCTAAAAATGCGAACTAATAACTACTTAAACAGCCCAAAGTACTCGCATATCCAGGATATTAGCAAACCAAATGAGCAAACTAATCTGTGTGTACTTGATTGATCTACACTTCACGTTCGAACTTTCTTCCTTTTAGGCATTTTTATCCCTAGATCAGCGAAGTAATTGCATTTCCAATTTCCAGAACGTAAAGTTTTCATTTCATTTAGTTCGCTCTCTTCGCTAATTAGCAGAAGCGTCTGCAATCAAGAAGAAAATCCGGAATCTGATTGGGTATTCAGAATGGAACTGCTGCCGGGATTGGTTCATTTAAAATTAAAAGGACGAATTATGATTGAGCTGGTATATTACGGTTCTGAAAGTATACTTGAGGAGTTTCTATGTGAAGGAATACATTAACAGTAGACTTTTTTTATTAATTTTTGTCTTAATGTAGTCTTTAACAGCTTCTGGCGCCGTTGTGGAAACGTTGTAATATAATCTGTTAACACCATTACCGCTGCTGCGGCGGCATCTAGAAAAAAATTTGGATTTTTATACATGAATGGAGATATTTCGGGGTTCTTTGCCGCTAAGTGGTCTCACACGCTTTTGGCATTGAAGATCGGACTTTCAACTAAAAACATCCGACACAACAAATTCATCAACATTAACCCTCTAGTGCGTAGTGCAGCATATATGCTACACAACTTTAAAATGACCGGTAGTTGCTTCTAATGAGTTTTATGTTAACAATTATAGTATTGTCACGTAGAGAACCATGTGCCTAGTTCTTATAACCGCCGCTAGGTCCCTTATCTTTATAAAAATGATTGTCATAAAGGAAATCAGTTGCTTCGAGGTATGTTGTTTTAATACTGGTTCGTGATTTCGAAGATTTCAAAGATTTTTTTATTACTTATAAGTATAATCTGGCTCTTCAAAAGATCCTAGCTAATATCAGAGGTATGTAGATTGTATTTACTATATTTTCATTCTTTTTGAAAATTATTTTAGTAATTACACATGATGTTGCATATACGCTACACAACGGTTTTAATAAATTATTTAATTAAATAGGCACCTTTTTTTTTTGTATATTTTGTCAGCGGTCCAGGGGCAAAATTAAAATGAAAATACATTTTTTCATTAATAAAGAAAAATTATACACTAGGGTTTAAAGGGAGACGAAAATACCAAATTCCGAAAAAAATGTTAAAAAATTGTATTTGCATAAAACGATGTTTTACATATTTAAAAAGGTGTGTACAAAATTTCAAAGCAGCCGAAGAAAGAGAACATGTTTTTTTTTATGTTTATACAGGGTGCGTTCCATAAGTAACACGACTAAATTCATAAAAAATAATTTATTCGACATATTCGTACTATTAGTTAAAAATCCTCAAAATAGCACCCTCCTGCGTCGATACATTTATGGAGGCGGTGTTTCCAGGCCTTGAAGGCCTTCTCCGTGAGGTCCTTTAGCGCCGATGTAACATGAGCCTGGATGTTTTCAATCGTGTCCCAATGTTTCCCTTTCAGGGCTCCTTTTAAGCGAGGAAACAAAAAAAAAGTCTGGGAGAGCCAGGTCAGGACTGTAGTGACGCTGGGAAACCAGTGGGATATGGGTACTGGCTAGAAAGGAGGGTCGCGCTCTGCAGAAGTGACATCAAGGACGCATGGAAACTTCATCGCGATAACGCGTCAAGCCACAGCTCCTTCGTTGCCAACGATTTCCTGGCCAGGACGCATACCCCACTGGTTCGTCAGAATCCTACAAGCCTGACCTGGCTCCCCCAGACTTTGCTTTTGTTTCCCCGCTTAAAAGGAGCCTTGAAAGGGAAACATTGGGACACAATTGAAAACATCCAGGCTCATGTTACATTGGCTCTAAAGGACCTCCCGGAGAAGGCTTTCCAGGATGCCTTCCAGGCCTGGAAAAACCTCCTTCATAAATGTATCGACGCAGAAGGATGGAATTTTGAAGATTTTTAACTAATTGTACGAATGTGTCCAATATATGATTTTTTATGAATTTGGTCGCATTACTTATGGAGCGCAACCTGTATACCATGTATCATCTGTTTACCTACTTTTCATCTGCAACATTCGCCATATACTCAAAATAGTTTTTTTTTTAATTTTCGTCACGCTACGGTTTTGTAAAAAAAATTACCTAACGCTAAACATGTGCAAAGCATTTTAGCATAATCACATGTTCAAACATTTACAAAAATTATAACTTTTTTTTTTTATAAAAAATAAAATTTTACAAAAATGTAAAATTTCTTATTTTTGATATAAGTCGAGAAAATTATTTTTGAAAAACTATAATTTTGCATTTTTATAAACCAAAGATTATGTTTAACAAACAATCTAAACAGATTTTTGTTATTTGTAAAAAAACTAATTTGAAAATTAATTGAAAAAAAATCACTTATTTCACTGGTTAAACTATTTAAAAAAAACATTACTCAAAATGTAATTTATATGATATCAAACCCTAATGACAAATTTAAAAAATATATTTGAAAATACACTGCAGAAAATGTAGAGAAGTTTCTTCATATAGATATGAATTCATGTCAATTCAAACTTGATCAAACATGACAAAATTCATCACTATTAAAGAGGATTTCAGAAATGCTTATTCAGTTAATCTTCTACTAAAACTTGACACTGATTCCTAAAATCTAATTTGTTGTATTTAATGTAAAAACAGTGTCCACTCTAGGCGTTTTTTGAAAAGCGGTCCGCCTTGCACGCCCTTTTTTCATCTCGATAGCGCCCTTACGCCCCTTTTTAAAAAATACCGCCCTCTTTTGAAAAAATTCCACCCCTCTTGCCCTTTTCAGTCAAGCACAAGTGTCCTTTCTTCCCTAGCTGTCTTTAAAGAAGGCATCGATTTTTTTTTGGTGTAAATAAGAATTGAAGTAAATTATGACACTAGAAAAACAATTTCCATTTTAACTACGTGTTTTGTGCAATCGCGATGATTCCGCCGTAATTTTGAGCACAGGTTTGCCTGTGGTCGCATATGAAATGCTAAGTTTTTTTGCTGTGTTTTTTTTAATGAGAATATTGTTTGAGGTGATTTTAAGGCATTTTATTACCAAATTTTGGATTTAAGTAGCCTTTTAATCAGTTTTGTAAGGGGTCTGATTAGGACTACTTACCGATTTGGTTAAGTGAAAAAAAAAAAATTTAATATTGTTTTGTACTATTTGCACTAATTTAAAACTAAGATACATCAATTTTGTGCGTGTCTTTCCTTCGAGACAAATCCTGAACCGTTACCAATAGCCCAATATGCACCTTTTATCGGAACTTTTTTAATTAAACAATCGGATTTTTTTTTTGTTTAGTTACGGGTTTGTTTTTGTTTAGCCACACCCACCCCAAACTTTTTTTTTTAAATCGCTCTTTTCAAAACAAGAAGTGCCTTTTCGAAAACAGAGTGCCTTTTTACTGTTAACAGCGCCCTGCCCCTTTTTATTTCTAGAGTGAACACTGGTAAAAATATAAGTTTTGTGTCGTTATATTCAAAATAAATAAACCACTTTCTAAAGCAATAAAATATTTTTGGATATTTTTTTATGATTACGAGTCTCATACACCCTTAAGGTATTAGAAAAATGTGTGATTCGCTAAGAAAACTTAAAATACTTGGCCATTTAAAAACGACTCTAACGTCAAAAAAGTTGATTGGGTATTATAAAAAATTTAAACTGTATTGAATAAAACATCACTTCTGGTGTAATTTTTTTTTACTTATTGCTAGTGACGTTATTATTGGAAGCTTTCAGCGGAGATGAAAGGCGCTTTCGAGGAAGTTTAACTTTTCTTGACAACCTCAAAAGGGGGGATGACGTCTCTTTCGAAAGAGAAAGTCACTTCACATTTTGAAAACATTTCAATGGAAGAAAAACGCCCTTTTAATCAAACAAAACGTTTAGAAAAAAAGTGGAAATCGTGTATTATTTTGAAATATAGGTGAATTATTTACCGCCACATATACCTTTTTCAGAATTTAATTTATCGACAATGTAAAAAAAGAGGTACTTAAAAATGAGTACCTGAAGCAACTCGTTTTTCTTTGTGAAGAATTGCATCGTAAATGAGCGACGACGTATTAGAATTTCAGCTACCGTACTTTCTCAGATATGAGCAGTGTGATTTAATATTGCTAAAATCAGCTTCTGTTCAACCCATTTTAACAAAACGACCTAGCAAACTTAAATTAGTTGTTCAGAAGGTCGATGCTTAAACGGATGTCGATTGCTTAAACGGAAACTGAGTTATTATAACTCAATTAACTAACTTCCAATTTTTTGGGGCGCACTTTTTAAGCAAGTATTCTGTTTATAACTTCTCCACGTCGTCCTGGTGGTACAACGGATAAGCGGTGCCGTTGGATCTGAGTTCGATTCCCGATAAGTCTTGGTTGTAATTGTCGATATTTTTTAAGGGGTTTATGAAGGCAGACTATGTAGGTTAGCGTCTGCTCTTTTTATGCATTTTTACCCATTGTTCTCACTTTAAAGTCATTTAAAATGAGAACAATGGGGGGTTTTACCCATTGTTCTCATTCGTTGCAACTTTGAGACATCGAGTAAATTCAGCACTTTCTAGATCTAAGAATTGTTGGTAATGTTCAGTTTCCGAAGTTTCAGCGGGTCTTCAATTGCTCAGTGGATAAAGTTTGGCTTGGTTTTGTTAATTAACGTCGCACTAGAGATGCACAGTGGGCTATTGGCGACGGTTCGGGATCAATCTCGAAGGAAAGACCCGGGAACACATACACATTCACACACATTCATACACAAATTCATACATGCACCTCGTTATTTTAGAACCATGGTCAGATGACGAGGAAACACCTGAACTGGCACCCAACGCCTTCAATAGACGTCGGGACTTTGAACCTCGATCAGATTTATCGTGCACCAGTCCCGTATAAACGCCAGTATAATTTGTTGGATATTCTGGACGACTTTCTAGTAATTTTGTAGCGAAGCTGGAAACCCTCCGATCGCTATATCACTACTTTTTTACTTTTCTTTGTCAAGTCCATCGCACAGATTCGAACCACCAATCATTTGATTAGAGCTGAACGCCTCATCCACTGAGCAACTGGAGCTCCTATTTGAAGTGGTGTTGGATACGAGCTCAGGTATGCCCTCGTCATCTGACCAAGGTTTAAAATTACGAAGCATAATTCCTGGGTCTTTACATCTGTATTGATTTACAACCGTCTCCAATAGCCCATTATCTGCCTCTAGTGCAACATAAATTTAACCAACTGAAACAAATTACAACATAAACATCTTAACATAGAACACAAATACCACCCATCCCAAAACAGCAACAACCATACATCAATTTGCAATCCGCATCGACGGCAAACCAATCTATAAATCTAAAATCTCAGATACACCAAATTGAACCACAATCTTAATATTCCTCTACCCTGCACACAAGACCATTTATCTAAAGCTTTCAGCACAAACCATCCCCATTATACCCAAACCCAGTTAAATCATTTAACCGATGGCTGCTTTGGCTCCATTCTGGATGTCCAAAAGAACGCCAAAAAGCATCCTTTTCTATGGATGATCTGCGGAATGCTCCCAGATCTGCTTTGTCGCCAAAAGCGATTGCATTGAAAATCGATATAGGGGATTTTTAATGAAGGCGGATTCATTTGGGTTTAGAACTCTGTATTATCACCCAGACGCGAGTTTAAGTCTTTCGATGTTTGTTTAGAAAGGAGTTCGGGGGCATCGAGTTGTTTTCGAGATAGATTTAAAAGGAAGATTTAGTGTTGTGTGTGTTAAGGATTTAATTGAATCAATGCTGAAAGGGAGAACTTTTCAGAAACGAAAATGGGGCTTCGTCATAGATTCGCCAAGAGAGATTTTCAATTGAAAATAAAACATAGCTAAGTGATTATTTTATGAATTGATTAAAAGTTTCGTATTCGCTGATTCTTTTGGTTTTTATTATAAGAAAACCATATTACAGATTAGTATTATTTAGTTTATGTCAATATTTGATGTTTTGCATCGCGCAGCATGTGTAAAAAAATAATATACATATGAAAGTGTAAGTTTTCAATCAAAAAATGAATCAAGTCCATAGTTCATATTTTAACCACTAGATGTCAGGTGTTCAGTTTGTTTGGTTCATACCTTCGAGCATGGATGTTAAAAGTTTTAAAAAAGGTATAAACCAATTTGTTTGGTTTATACCTTCCCTCATAGTAGAGATATCATAAGGTTATAATCTCGCTAACATCAATGTGAGGCCAACATATATGGCCTTAGACACGTGGTTACTACGTCATTCATTCAAAAATGTTATCTAGTTCATTCATAAAAATATCATGTACTTCATGAAGTAACACATTTGCTATTATTTCCTAATCACATGTAAATCGCGAACGTTTTTTCATTCATAAATTTCGAAAGAAAGTCACGTGTTTGGTGCCATCAGGTCTGAGATGTTTGCTTCACGATGATGCCGTCATATTCGCTATATTACAGTCCATTCATGCTCGAAGGTTTTTGTACAGTTCCGGCTGCCTATTTCTGTCCTCAAATTGAGATTTATTACACTCACATTCATACATGCACCTCGTTATTTTAGAACCAAGGTCAGATGACGAGGAAACACCTGAACTGGCACCCAACGCCTTCAATAGACGTCGGGACTTTGTACCCCGATCAGATTTATCGTGCACTAGAACCGTATATACGCCGGTTATTTTTTATGGATGTTCTAAACGACTTGTAATCTCGACTTGTAAACTTGAATCGTCAGGCCATGGTTCAAAAATACGAGACATCGTTCCCGTGTCTTTCCTTCAAGATAGGGAGCTTCCAGTGAATAAATGCATTCAGCTGGTAATCAGAGGGTTGCTAGTTCGAGCAGGTGCGATGGACTCGGCAAAGAACAGTAAAAAAGTAGTCATCTGGCGATCAGAGGGTTGTCAGTTTCTCTACAAAAATACTAAAAACTCGTCCAGAACATCGAACAAATTATAAGGGGAAATATACGGGATTGGTGCACGATAAATCTGATCGGGGCCCAAAGTCCTGACGCCTATTGTGGTTGCTTCGAGTGGCAGCTCAGGTACTGCCCTCGTCAGCTGACCATGATTCAAAAATACGAGATATCGTACGCGGGTCTTTCCATCGAGGAGGCCTTCGTGGCCGAGTGGATTAGGGCGTCAGCTGGGAATCCGAGGGTTCCCGGTTCGAATCTTTACGAAGGACTAGACTAAGAATAGTAAAAATTAGTGATATTGCGATCGGAGGGTTGCCAACTTTACTTCCAAAATACTAAAATGTCGTCCAGAACATCCACAAAAATTTAACGGTTTGTATACGGGACTGGTGCACGATACATCTGATCGGGGTCCAAAGTCCTGACGTCTATTGAAGGCGTTGGGTGCCAGTTCAGGTGCTGTTCTCGTTATCTGACCATGGTTCAAAAATACGGGACATAGTTCCCTGGTCTTTCCTTCGAGATAGGCCCCGAACCGTCGCCAATAGCCCACTGCGCAACTCTAGTGCGACGTTAATTAAACAAACCAAACTATAAGTTATTCAAGCATACATTTTCACATGCAGCAATATAATCAGAAACTGAATCTGATATCAGATGTCCATATAACGTATCACTAATTATCACAACCGAATTTTCATAATTGCTTTTAATGACTTTTATCTTAATAAGATCCATAATGCGATTTCAAAATAATCCTTAAACATATTCGCAGAAAGACACACACAAACAAAGACTTACGTCATTACACGATTGAACTCTCCATTATTCACCAACTAATTAATCCCCATTTTTACATTTTCAAAAGGCATATTTAACAATAATATTATTTACTGAGAAAAGCAAGTCTCGTTAACTGTGTAAAAATATCGATCGCGTTCGTTATATTCGACAAGAAATCTCTCGGATATTTCTAATTAGCATACAAATAAGGACACGTCAGAAACTCAAAACTAACTGGGAGTAAATTCAGTCGCAAGTTAATTAGATCTAACTGCTGGGTGACAGATTACAGAGAGCGGATTTTGATAATTTGAAAGTTTTATTTTGAGTTCCTGATCGCGAGTTTAATTAAGATATTTCGAGTCTTAATTTATTCATGTACGTGTTTTGTATTTATTAATTTCAGTCAAGGTGATATCAAGGGGATAATATTAAATTAAAAAAAAATTAAAGCAATTTTTAGTTGAATGAAATACGACTGATATTTGTTGTCCAGAACTATTGTCGTACCTGACATTTCGATGCGAGCCCCAGTTGCTCAGTTGGTAAAGCGTTCAGCTATTAATCAGAGGATTGGTGGTTCGAATCCGTGCAATGGACTTGACATAGAAAAGTAAAAAAGTAGTGATCTTGCGATCGGAGGGTTGCAAGCTTCGCTACAAAAATACCAGAAAGTCGTCCAGAATATCCAACAAATTATACTGGCGTGTATACGGGACTGGTGCGCGATAAATCTGATCGGAGTCCCGACGTCTATTGAAGGCGTTGGGTGCCAGTTCAGGTGTTTCCTCGTCATCTGACCATGATTCTAAAATAACGAGGTGCATGTATGAATGTGTGTGAATGTGTATGTGTTCCCGGGTCTTTCCTTCGAGATATACCCCGAACCGTCGCCAATAGCCCACTGTGCAGCTCTAGTGCGACGTTAATTAACAAACCAACGAACTACATTTCGATGCATGTTATTTCAAAGAGAATTGCTGAGTAACAGAAATGCAAAAAAAGTTATATATAAAATTTCACAGATCAGATTTACGGTTTTTGGATTAAAAACTGAAAGACATAATCAAAACGATACTTCATCAGAAGGTAGGACCGCATTGAAAAGTCAAATAGAGCTTTTTCTAGATTAGCAACGTTAAAAATTGTTGACCTCTATTTGACTTTTTACTGTGGTCCTACCCCCTGATGAAGTACCGTTTTGATTTTGTCTTTCACTTTTTAATGAAATATTTATTAGTATAATTTTTACTTTAAGAATTCAAATTCTAGTTTTATTATTTATCGTTTATTACATTTGTTACATCATTTCTTTCCTAATTTAACAATTGACGTTTATATATATTTTTTAAAATTTATTCAATTTTTGTTTTACAGTATATTTTTATTGTTATGCTTCATGCAGCTCTAGCGCTGATTCATAATTGATTTATCTATGCATTTAATATATATATATATTACAATGCTTTCGTTTCTTGTTCTAAAATGCACAAATTAATTGAATGAAACAAACGAGAAATGCATGCTGTTTGATCTAAAAATCGTAGATGTGACCAGTTAAATTTTATATATAACTGATTTTGCATTTTTGTTACTCAGTAATTCTCTTTGAAGTAACATGTATCAAAATGTAAGATACCACAGTAGTTCTGGACAACACAAATTAGTCGTATTTCATTCAATTTAACACTAGAACGACGGCAGTTTCGGTATACCTAGAACGACGGGATGGGTCAAATTGACCCAGAGTACAAAAATCCATGTATAAGTTTTAAAAATATAACTTTTTTTTCCAGTAATGACAATTATTTCATTGACAGTAATATTAAGAGTACAAAATAGAATATTTAAATTATAAACCTCAAAAATAAACAAAAAAATTTGTTTAAAAACTGTTAACAATATATTCATTTTGAACTTTTTTGAGGTATTTTGTCATTGGTGTGTAAATTTTTTATCCATTATTTAAAAATTATTACCACTATAGTGTTCGTACATATACTACACAAAGTTGCGGCAACTTTTTTTTACTTAATTTGTGCACTTGTTACACATCGGAACAAATTGTCAACTGTTTTGTTTACACACTTAGAAACTTGACATCGAACTCTTTTGTTTGCTACTGATGGTACTCCGGTAGTTTCACTTGTTTTCTGTAAATCTGAATTATTCTTTTTACGTGTAGACTCAATATAAGGGTGCCGAAGCTCTTCAATAAGTTGTTGAAGAAATTTTCGCCTCGAAAGCGTTTTACCGATAACACTTTTATACAAAATCCAGAAATTTATTCAAGCAAGGTCTAGAACATTGTAGAAGACAGGCACTGGCCACCTTTTCGATGCTTCCTTTACCAAGTATTTTCGTGCATTTGATCAGCAACATCTACACAGAATTTTGTAGAATTGTAAAACGATAATTCGCAAGAATCAGATAAATTGCCATCATTATCTGAAGATAAACTTTTAGTATTTGAAGGCACAAATTCTTCATCCCTAGAAGCAAACTCTTTATTTCTACAGTTTTCGGATTCATTTTCCGACAACTGTTGAAAGTATTCTAATGCTTCGCTAACAGTAAGTTTCCGAGACATTTTACTCAAGCTTTATCCTATCTATACTTATTCAGATGCAGTCCTGCCTCCATCAGGGGAAAAAATGCCATCTGCGCTTTTTCTCATATAAAAACAGTTTGAACGAATGAAAATTCATTATTTCTCGACCAGTGAAATTATATATGTAGGTCAAGGTCACTCACCCCCTGGAAGAGTCAAGCCAAATGCGCACGACATGGGCGCAATGTGTTTTAGTTCTATAAATCGTTGTTATCTGCTTTCTGTATAGGAGAAGGGTGTTTGGGTCAAAATGACCCATTCAGTCGTTCTAGGTATAAGTGTTAAAAACACCAACTATAATAACTGCCAGACGAATAATATTTTTTCAGGCTGTTATATGCATGAGTTTAGGAAAAGTCAAGGAATTTCAATTAATTCGGCTGGTAAGTTTTTGAGAAAAACAGAAACGAAATTAGATTTGGGTCAAATTGACCCACTTCGTCGTTCTAGTGTTAAAATTGCTCCAAATTATTTAAGATGTAATATTTTGTATAAAAAAAAAAGTAATTCAGTGAATATCTAAATATTTGTTCTAATTATTCCACTCAAAAATGTAGCTATGTGTAAACAATTTTAAATAATTTTTTGACAAATAGAATTTTTCAACATGATAAAGCGTGATTTGGTATACGTTTCAGAATAAATGTACAATAACTTTACATAAAATTTTACCAAATGTAAGTAAACACTCTAATTCAAACAATAAACCTAACTTTTTACCCAACATTGTTTAAAAAATATATTAAAAAAAATATTTTGCATATACAAAAATTTATATCTTTCGGAACATAAAATGTCACATAAAGTATTTTATTTTTACAATTTAAGAAATATTTTAGAAATATTTGTACACTATGTAAAACTTGTGTATTTTTTATTATTGTAAAAACTTTAATGAAATATTGAATAGAATTTGAGAAAAGTGTACCAATATATTGAAAATATCAGTTTGAGAAATCCACAAAAAACTTTATCATCTATACAAAACTAAATTTTCGAAGTGTAATAAATCATAACAAACGTTTAGTTATTCACAGTATTAAATGTTTTTTTAAAGAAATATTAATTTTTAAATAATATAGAGCAATTTTAAGTTGAGTAAATACTGTATCCAGACTATATACTTGAATATTACAGTAAACCTATTGAAATCCTTTAGTAAACACCTAAACGTGTACGTCTATTATCCAAAAAAAACCTTGCTCATTTAAAAAGTGTTCCTTGTATGTAGAAAAGTACATAAATACCTTCATAAAATATAAATACTTCTACATAAATTCCACTATAAACGCTTTACGCTCCCAAAAATCAATGATAGAAAATCGCCAAAGATTGAAAAAATGCCCGCTTATCGCCAAAGTGATAAAATGTAATGACAGTTACCGTACTTAGTTAATGATACTGTTTGAAAACTAATGCGTGTAATATCCTTATTTACAAGCTTTTTAAAGTGCGCATTTAAGATAACTTTTAAAGATATAAGTGTTTAACTAAGCACTTAAAATATATAATATGTTAACATTTCCAATGCACTACATTACTGGAGAATACTTAAGAACTCATAGGTTAGAATTAGTTTAGAAATTTTATCGATATCCATACTATGTATTAAAGGCGTTAAGTAGATGAAGAAGCAATGTAAATAAAAACAAAATTAGTTATTGCCAATGGACGAAGTAGTTTATTTCCATTTCTAATCGTGCTACTCATTTTTTTCCATATGTAATCGTGGAACTTATGTTTTCCATAATCGTGGAACTTATATTTTCCATACGTAATCGTGGAACTTATATTTTCCAAATGTAATCGTGGAACTTATATTTTCCATATGTAATCGTGGAACTTATTTTGTGGTTGTTGAATTGTTTATATTTTCCATATGTAATCGTGGAACTTATTTTTTCCATATGTAATCGTGGAACTTATATTTTCCATATGTAATCGTGGAACTTATATTTTCCATATGTAATCGTGGAACTTATATTTTCCATATGTAATCGTGGAACTTATATTTTCCATATGTAATCGTGGAACTTATTTTTTCCATATGTAATCGTGGAACTTATATATTTTCCAAATGTAATCGTGGAACTTATATTTTCCATATGTAATCGTGGAACTTATTTTGTGGTTGTTGAATTGTTTATATTTTCCATATGTAATCGTGGAACTTATTTTTTCCATATGTAATCGTGGAACTTATATTTTCCATATGTAATCGTGGAACTTATATTTTCCATATGTAATCGTGGAACTTATATTTTCCATATGTAATCGTGGAACTTATATTTTCCATATGTAATCGTGGAACTTATTTTTTCCATATGTAATCGTGGAACTTATATTTTCCATATGTAATCGTGGAACTTATATTTTCCATATGTAATCGTGGAACTTATATTTTCCATATGTAATCGTGGAACCTATTTTTTCCATATGTAATCGTGGAACTTATATTTTCCGTATGTAATCGTGGAACTTATATTTTCCATATGTAATCGTGGAACTTATTTTTTCCATATGTAATCGTGGAACTTATATTTTCCATATGTAATCGTGGAACTTATATTTTCCATATGTAATCGTGGAACTTATTTTTTCCATATGTAATCGTGGAAGTTATATTTTCCATATGTAATCGTGAAACTTATTTTTTCCATATTTAATCGTGGAACTTATATTTTCCATATGTAATCGTGGAACTTATATTTTCCATATGTAATCGTGGAACTTATTTTTTCCATATGTAATCGTGGAACTTATATTTTCCATATGTAATCGTGGAACTTATATTGTAATCGTGGAAGTTATATTTTCCATATGTAATCGTGAAACTTATTTTTTCCATATTTAATCGTGGAACTTATATTTTTAATTTGTAATCGTGGTACTCATTTTAAGTAAAGTGCTTATTAGTAAAGTATTTTTCAGTTTACTTTATTTCTAAATATTGTAACTATTTAACAATGATTGATTATCGGTTTGTCACATGGACATAGAAAAAATCACAAGTTAATTAAAAAAATAAAATAATGGATACAAAGTTCGTAAATACACTAAAACCTGTTTTTGTTCGATTTGTTTTATGAGGTATATGAAAATTTCAATCAAATTTGAACATAATTGAATATCTGACTACCGAGACATAAACAAGCGTCTAGTGAAACAACAGTCGTCGCAAAAACTGATCACTGACTACATGGCAACTGATAAAAAAGTCAACTCTAAAGTCCGAGGTAGTATCTTCAAGTGACGAAAGCGATTTTGAACCAAGTTCGCGTACTTTCAGACTACGAAGGATAATGGTTAAACGTTTTGAAAAGTTCGGTATGTGTAAAATAAGTACATATGTAAAGAAAATATTTAAATATGTTCACATGTGTATTTTCTAAATCAGATTCCAATAAGTTTGGTGAGATTCTAAGTAGCTGTCAAGCCTCGTGTCTTGATTTCGTTTAAAAAAGCAATTCCTAGTTATTTCGTATGGTTTTGAGTTATTTTCTATGTGAGACTTATTTTGTGCGGTCCCTATTCACAGCACAAAAAAATGTTTTTTAATTGTGTTGCGAAAACTATTTTTTATAGCTACTCGTGAAGTTTTGTGCGATTTTTTATGCGTTTTTTTATGCGGTCCCTATCCACCACACAAAAACAGGTTTGACTTTAGTTGTTAATAAGAATCTATGTATAAGTAAGCAGGAGATATCATTAGCTGTAAGAGCTGTGGATAGCGCATACAAATTATTTATTTTCTTATTTTGGACTAGAAGATACACCCGTTCTTTGCACGCGGATAAATAAATCGGTAAACTACTAAGATAAATAAAATAACGATAATAATGCGAAAGTACAATTACATGAATTTGAGTACGTCATCGCTCAATTACGATACAATTGTACTAAAAAAACGAGTACGTTCATGTACTCATTTTAAGCACCTTTTTTACAGTTTAGATTAAATATTGCATAACGTCTTTGTTTTTCTTTCTTATTATATTTAAAAAAATTCTTTACTTAAAAAAGTGTGATACAACTAATTTAAGTAACTCCTATACAAGTTATTAAACACAAATAGCATACATTTAAAAAAAATCTGATAAAAACAATATTGAAAAGATTTACTAATGGAATTTCACTAAAAACACAACGATTTGGCGTGCGCAAAGCCGCAGAAGATTAAATATTGCATAACGTCTTTGTTTTTCTTTCTTATTATATTTTTAAAAATTATTTACTAAAAAAGTGTTATACGAGTAATTTAAGTAACAAGTTATTAAACACAAATCACATACATTTAAAAAAATGTGATAAAAACAATATTGAAAAGATTTACTAATGGAATTTCACTAAAAACACAACGATTTGGCGTGCGCAAAGCCGCAGAAGATTAAATATTGCATAACGACTGTGTTTTTATTTCTTATTATATTTTTTAAAAATTCTTTACTTAAAAAAGTGTTATACGACTAATTTAAGTAACTCCTGTACAAGTTATTAAACACAAATCACATACATTTTTTAAAAAATGTGATAAAAATAATATTGAAAAGATTTACTAATGGAATTTCACTAAAAACACAACGATTTGGCGTGCGCAAAGCCGCAAATTAAATTAAACTGACGCCAACTTCACCAGAAAGTGTGAAACGCAATTTTTAAGTAATTAAACACAACATTAGAAACATCTGTATTCCACCTTTTTTTATCAATGTTTGTGAATTTTTTCTCCTTGGTCTTTATATTTTCAGTTCATTAATTTTATGGCAAGCGCGCCTATTTGAAACCATTTTATTCGTTAAAATTCAATTAGTCTTATTTACTTTTTTTTTTGTAATTTAACTTTGTTCCGATTATTTCACCCGGTTTGCCGTTTTAATTTATTTCTCACAAAAGCATTCAAAATGGCGGTGCGTGCTGTAGAAGTTACAGCGTCGAAACGAAATGGCGAAAAAGAAGGGGAAAAAATGAGTATTTAATAAAAGGACTTTAAAGGAAAAGAAAATTAAAAATGGATTTTTTTACTGTTTTGTATTTGTCATAGAATGGTGTGTGTTCATGAATGTATTATCATTCTGTTTTGCTGAGTACATTTTTGAATTTAATTTTTTTGATCAAAAATAAATAGCAAATCGCGATGAAATTATTTCATAGAGTTTTTATTATTTATATCTTATTGAAATTAAAATGCATGAAAAATGCATTTTTTCTATTTTGATGAGATACCCACTTACAAATGTGCGTTTTTTCTAACCGCTCCGATGGTTAGAATATTAATCTATAATCAAACATAATAAAATCAATATTTTATTAATTTCAGCTTCACACAAACGATTTTTTACCAATATTTTTATTACTATGTTCGACTGCAAAGGCACAAATACTCGTTAATCGTTTAATCTCTATTCAAACATAATAATAAAAAAATTCTTAATTTCAACTTGAAACATACGATTTGGTATTAATAATATTACCATGTTCGAGTGCAAAGACACCAATACAAGATAACAGTTTGATCTCGATTCAAACATAATAATAAAAATATTCTTAATTTCAACTTGAAACATACGATTTGGTATTAACAATATTACCATGTTCGAGTGCAAAGACACACATGCACATTAACCGTTTCATCTCGATTCAAACATAATAATAAAAAGTTCTTAATTTCAACTTGAAACATACGATTTGGTATTAATAATATTACCATGTTCGAGTGCAAAGACACCAATACAAGATAACAGTTTGATCTCGATTCAAACATAATAATAAAAAAATTCTTAATTTCAACTTGAAACATACGATTTGGTATTAATAATATTACCATGTTCGAGTGCAAAGACACAAATACAAGATAACCGTTTCATTTCGATTCAAACATAATAATAAAAACATTCTTAATTTCAACTTGAAACATACGATTTGGTATTAATAATATTATTACCATGTTCGAGTGCAAATACACAAATACAAGATAACCGTTTCATCTGGATTCAAACATAATAATAACAAAATTCTTAATTTCAACTTGAAACATACGATTTGGTATTAATAATATTATTACCATGTTCGAGTGCAAATACACAAATACAAGATAACCGTTTCATCTCGATTCAAACATAATAAAATCAATATTTTATTAATTTTAGCTTCACACAAACGATTTTTTACCAATATTTCTATTACTATGTTCGACTACAAAGACACAAATACACGTGAACCGCTTAATCTGGATTCAAACATAATAATAAAAACTTCTTAATTTCAGCTTCACACAAACGATTTTGAATTAAAAATTTTATTACCATGTTCGAATTCAAAGACACAAATACAAGTTAATCGTTTAATCTTGATTCATACATAATAAAATCAATATTTTAATAATTCCAGCTTCACACAAACAATTTTTTACCAATATTTTTATTACCAAGTTCTAGTGCAAAGACACAGATACACGTTAACTGTTTAATATCGATTCCACATAATAAAAAATATTTTCTTAATATTTCAGCTACAAACAAATTATTTTTTACCCATATTTTTATTATTATGTTCGAGTGCAAAAACACAAATGCAAGTGAACCGTTTATTCTCGATACAAACATAATAAAATCCATATATTCTTAATTTCAGCTTCACAAAAACGATTTTGAATTAAATATTTTATTACCATGTTCGAATGCAAAGACACAAACACACGTTAACTGTTTCATATCGATTCAAACATAATAAAAAAATATTTTCTTATTATTTCAGTTTCACACAAATGATTTCTTATGAATATATTTATTATTATGTTCGAGTGCAAAGACACAAATACACGTTGACCGTTTAATCTCGATTCAAACATAATAAAAAAATCTTAATTTCAGCTTCAAAACAAACGATTTTGTATTAATAATAATATTACTATGTTCGAGTGCAAAGACACAAATACACAAGTTAACAATTTAGCAATTGACTGCCATTTATCTTCGAATTTGAAAACTAAAACATCTAGTCACGATTCTTATTTTTAAATAAGAATCCATAACTCGAATCGGATGAGTTTTACTGTTATCTGTATATTATCGCCATTCGAGTGCAAATACACAAATACAAGTTAATCGTTAGAGTTAACCTTGATTCAATCAAGTTAACCTTGATTCAAACTTAATAAAAAAATATTTTCTTAATTCCAGCTTCACACAAACGATTTTTTACCGTTAGTTTAATTACAATGTTCGAGTGCAAAGACACAATTACGAGTCAACCGTTTAATCTCCATTCAAACTTAATAAAATCCATATTTTCTAAATTTCAGCTTCACACAAACGATTTTTTACCAAAAATTTTAGTATGATGTTCGAGTGCAAAGACACAAATACACGTTGACCGTTTAATCTCGATTCAAACATAATAAAAAAAAATCTTAATTTCAGCTTCAAAACAAACGATTTTGTATTAATAATAATATTACTATGTTCTAGTGCAAAGACACAAATACACAAGTTAACAATTTAGCAATTGACTGCCATTTATCTTCGAATTTGAAAACTAAAACATCTAGTCACGATTCTTATTTTTAAATAAGAATCCATAACTCGAATAGGATGAGTTTTACTGTTATCCGTATATTATCGCCATCACGAACAAAACCATGTCTTCTGACTTTTATCTCTCAGATATTCCGTTTTATTCCGCTATTTCATTTCCCCCAGTGGACAAATGCTCTCTTTTTTACGTTTAGCATAAAAGATTCAAAACGGACGAGGGGGAAAAAATATAAAGAAAAATATGAAGAAAAATATTTTATTCCTTTTGTCTCAAATTCACTTCTTGGACGAGACACAATACACGTGTGAGTACAAATAAACCTTACAACCTGAGCCCTTAAAAAATAAGGAATACATCTACCTTTCCTGGAAGAAAAATATCCTAGATCTTTTCCAGTCTACTAGCATTTCCTCCGTAGGGAATTTCGGAAAGGGAAAAAATGCAATATATTACCAAGGGTTGACATGCAGCGCCGCTTGGTGGAAGGTGGCGAAGCTTGGAAAGCTCGGTAAATATTCCAAACGCGCGTCAAATTTCACACTTTTATTCTCTTTTTTTTTTCAATTTCGCTAAGAATATTTTCACTTGTTATTTATGTTGCAATGTATTTTTTAAAAAAAAGAATATGTTTTCAAGCGTAATGTTCTTGTTGGTTTCCTTTAGAGAGAGTTTTAAAAATATTTATGATTTTTAGATTCGTTACTTATAGAATGTTTTAATATTAATTGTTTGTCGGATATTGAATCGAATCTTTAATGAGGTTTAAAAAAATCTAATCTCAATGAATATAAGTCTTTTAAGGGTTTTCTTTTTCTCAATTAACAAACTTATTGTTATTTATTTTATGAAAACAAAAATATTTAAAAATATGTTTTGAATCATGCGGTTTCTATTGGTTTCTTTTTTTAAGGATAGTTTAAAAAATACAAATTTTCGTAACGGAACTTGTAGAATAAAAATCCGCTAAAGTAAGTATTTTGCTTGATAAAAAGATATCGGATTGTTTGCCTAAGATTACGCACTGTTAAAAATAGGTATTTAAAAATAAGTAAAATGTATTCATTTTTAATTACATTCGATGATTATCATAGCTCCGAATGCATAAGTTTCATTTTTGAAACAGACATGTACTCAAAAATGAGCAAAAGTTAATAAAAAGAGCAGTAGTTGGCCTACATAGGCTGCCTTTATAAATCACTTTTAATAAATATTGACAACTACCACTTAGACTTACTCGGAATCGAACCCACGTCTGCAGCACCTCTGTTTACAACTTCGAGCATGGATCCTTCATAGTAGATAAAACATAATGTTATAATCTCGCAAACATCAAAGTGAGGCCAACATGTATGGCCTCAGACACGTGATTAATGACATCATTCCATTCATAAATTTTCACTGTTACACATTTCAAAATTCATCAGCCAATCGGGAATATTTTTTAATTCCAAGAAAAGAAGTTAAAAGAAGTCACGTGTCTGAGGCCATTCGGTTTGAGATGTTGGTTTCACGATTATAACGTCATATTCGCTCTACTACAGTCCATTCATGCTCGATGGTTCACACTCTTATCCGTTACACTCTTATCCGAAGTTATCAACAGAAGTAATGCTAAAAAGGTATGCCAAAAAAAAATGGGAAGTAAGATAATTGAATTGTAATAACTCAATTTCCACTTAAGCAATCGACATCGAATAATGTGGAAAACCATCTTCTGAACGACTATTTTAAGTTTGTCAAGTCGATTTGTTAAGATTGCTTGAACAGAAGCTGAGATCAGCATTATTAAATCACACTGTTCATTTTTGTGAAAGTACGATTACTTAAATTTGGGTACGTCATCGCTCATTTTCGCTGCAATTGTATTAAAAAAAAAACAAGTACTTTCGTGTACTTATTTTTAAAAAATTTTTACAGTGCATCAATGGCTCTTGGGAACCTAATCACATAATTAATTTTTCTAACCCACAATTAATATTCAAACCCAAATCTCCAGTCGAGCTTGATTTCCTAGAGGTGTATTACATTTTTAGCAATATTGATTCATTAATTAATGAGACCTTTGCAGTTCCAATTCCTACTTGCTGCCAGGCCTACCATGAGAAACCATATACCGAAATTCGAAGGGTGGAATGTAGAAGATAAGAGAGTGTTACAAGTTAAGTTGGTAGATAGTAGAAAATAAAATTTATTCATTTCCTTGAGGCGTTTCAAATGTTTGCAATATTGATTTTTTAATTTATGATACCTTTGCTGTTCCAATTTTTCCCGCTTGCTGGTACATAATAGTTGACTTCAACCAATTAAAATACGTTTTGTTCTTCGGCACAACTTTCGTTTATAAATTTACTTTCATTCTGCTATGCACATAGACTGGGTTTTTCCTTTCTGCAGATGAAAGAATTTCTGCAGATGAAGATTTCTGCAGATCTACCGAAACAAGTCCAGATTTTGATGTATTTTAATTGCGTATTTTGTTGTTGTATTTCTATTTCTTAGGTTCCACTATATAAAAAACCCCAGAACGTTTTAGTTTTATAATTCAGAAGAATGCATCAAAACAACAGCGACAATGTAAGTCTGCTTGGATTTCTATTTGAGAATAGTGTGAATATATTAATTCACACTGTCAAAGTTAAACAAATATCCTTATAGAACTTATTCGCGATGGAACATTGTAAGAATATAAACTCTGCATATTTTGTACAGCTAAAATATTGTCCTTTACATTAGATAAACACACTCAAAATATATGTAAATATGAAGTGAAATTTAACTCGAATATAGATATACAAAACTGCATTCCAATATCTAGATCTATTTTCACATCTGGATTCAATCTGCCCATTTACATTTATCGATGGTGTTCTTCTTATTTTTTTTCTTTAAGTTAAATAATGTATTTTTAAAGAGCTTTTATTAAACATGATTCTTTGCACTGGAGGATATCGAATATTCAAATTCCAAAACTATATTCCTTTCATAATGTACGACTGTATCCCATCCCTTATTTAGGGTTGCCAGTCAGAATTCATGTTCTGTGTATTTGCCAGTCAGAATTTCTATTCTGTACACATGAATGGGATATTTACCTTTCTGAATAAACAGTATCTTTGAAATAACAGGAAGGTTTATGTTAGTTCGCGCCTGAATTTAAGATTTTCGCAGATGCAAGATGACGTTGCTGTTTTCCCCCTCTAGGGAATTTCGAAAGGGGAAAAGCGAAGGATGTTAAGTACAGATCGGCATCTGTTTGCTGAAAGTGGCAAAACTAAGGAAATTCAGTGAACATTCCAAGTCCGCGTCATATTTCTTTCTTCGGGCTCTTAAATCTATAAATGTATTTTCTTTTCTTCATAAAAATATTTTTAGGTAATCGATTTTTTAAGGGGTGTTAGTCAAAGCCTGTGGGTGGGATTATTTTCAGGTTTGTCACAGGGTTGGGTAGGTGTTTGGGTTGAAATAAAAGGGACATTGGTGAGCAATTTATCCCTTTAAAAAATAGGTCCTCGTGAAAGTGAGATTTAATTCTATGTCAAGGATAGTGAAAACTATATATATATATATATATATATATATAAGGTGTGCTCGTTCTCGCGCTGTCTGACGGAAGGCGGGGAAAGCAACTATTTGACGTCATAGTGACGCCTACCTTCGCGTCTGTGGGCGTGTCTAATGCCCTCGTTTGTACAGTCGTCTTAGAGTCTACAGAGCAAACTTAATTTGTCAGGAATTTTTGTTTGTAACTAATCATGAATTTATTTAAAAGAAAACAGTTAAAATTTGCTTCAAAAAACAATTTAAATTGATTTGCAGAAAGGTTTAGTTATTAAAATATTTCGAATTAATTCGAACCAATGGTTGGTGACGTGCTGCCGTCTATTCTTTTTTTTGTGAACTATTTAAAAGTGATAATCGCTAATTTTATTAAGAATTTGCTAAATTTTAAGAGTTTAAATTATATTTTAAGGATTGTATTTAGTATGTAAAAATTTCAAAAGAGTTGCTTAATAAATTAAGCGTATTAAAATAATATTAGCTGCCACGAGAGCATGTCCATGAATTTTGAAAGAGTAAAATGGTGGTCGGAACCATCATGTCAATGCATTTGTATTGGACATATTGAATGAGTTACAATTTCAATCAAGTAAAATACGGGGACATAACAAAACAAGGACGGATTAGTAGTGAAGCTACCTGAACACAATTATTTACAGATATTTACAACATTTTGTAAATTAAAAATTTAATCGGCAGTTGTTACCCAACCGGGGATCGAACCTAAGTAGCAATGCTTGAAACACACAGCCAATGAGAATGATTAAAAACCCATAGTAAGGCCGAGCAAAAATGACGTCAAATAGTTGCTCTTGCCCACTTTCAAAAAGCGAAAAAAGAGCACACCTTCTATATATAGTCTTCACTATCCTTGATTCTATCTATTGTTATTTGAAGAAGTTTAGTTGCTTGAATCACTGATATCTTACTATATCTTCTGGAATGAGAATAATCAATTCCCTTTATGGCTCGGTTGATGCCAATTGATATCATCCATACAATGCCCTAATTGATTTTAATTATGATTTAGTGTTGATTTTTTAATGTCACACCGCTGTGGAAGTGTTAAATATATTTAGGTATTTTATTTTCTACTTCAAGAATTAGTTTTTATTTTCCAAAAATATAGTTTTGGTGTTTTTCTTTTTATCCACTTATTATTGGTTAAGGGGGTCCGATACCTTCGACATTTTTTTCTTTATTTTTATACTTGTACAATCCGATTTTTTTTCTCTTTCTAAATATGCATAAAAAACCATTTTAAGACGCTCAATTTTTTTTTTAAATTGCACATTTATTTTTAAATTAACATTTTAGTAAATTTTTTAACAATTTTAAAATTCCTACTCCTTTTTTGTTTTTCAATATTTTGAAGCAATTTTTTTTATTTAAGATCTTGAATAATATGTAAATAGATGTATGCATTCAAATTTTGATTCAGATACATCACTTTAAAAAAATAAAATATATTAGAAATTTTGGAGAAAAAAAGTGACGAAAAAAAATAAAATTCCATTTTAAGTGGTTTTAAAAAACAAATTATGGTAAAAATAGGAAATCTGAATGCATACATCTATTTAAAATATATTTATCTTGCTATACACACAAAAATTATGATTTTAAGTATAATAGTAAAAAAGCCTTAGCATTTTTAGTGTTCATTAAATTTCAAAACCACGAACAGAGATATTTGCTTTTAAAGTTTACATATGATACAACTACGAGGTGTGGCTAGAAAAAAACCGAACTGATGCTATAAAAAAAATTTATTTTCCATTATTTACAATTTTATGTTATCTCCTTCAATGTACTCTCCTCCTCGGTCTACACACCGCTCCATACGAATTTTCCACTGTTCATAGCAATGCTGCAGATCATTTTCGGTAAGTCCATACATTACTTCCGTCGCTTTTTCTTTTACTGCTTCAACACTCTCAAATCTAGTTCCTTTCAAAGCTGACTTGACTTTAGGGAAAAGAAAAAAATCACAGGGGGCCAAATCAGGTGAGTAGGGTGGATGGTCTAAGATGGGAATGTTGTGATTGGCTAAAAACGTCTTCACTAACAACGCATTGTGAGCTGGGGCATTGTCTTGGTGCAGGATCCATGTCTTTTTTTTCCACAAATCGTTCCGTTTTCTCCGTACTCGCTCACGTAGGGTAGTCAGGACGCTAATGTAGTAATGCTGATTCACTGTTTGTCCCTCTGGTACCCAATCAATGTGTACAATCCCTTTGACATAAAAAAAAACAATCATCATTGCCTTGAATTTCGATTTTGACATTCGTGCTTTTTTTTGTCGTGGAGAATCAGGAGATTTCCAATGCATCGATTGGCGTTTGGTTTCGGGATCGTAAGTAAAAAACCACGATTCATCACAAGTAATAACATTTTGTAAAAAGGTGGGATCACGTTCAATGTTTCCTAGGATGTCAAAACAAATCATTCTTCGGCGTTCCTTCTGTTCAATTGTGAGACACTTTGGAACCATTTTTGCACACACTTTGTGCATGTTGAAACTTTCATGAAGAATCTGCCTAACACTTTCCTTGTCAATTCCTGTCAACTCAGACATTGCTCTGATTGTTAAACGGCGATCTTCTCGAACAAGTTTACCGATTTTTTCAATGTTTGCATCAGTTTTTGCTGACAATGGTCTGCCAGTGCGAGCGTCATCACTTGTGTCTTCGCGGCCATCTTTAAATCGTTTAAACCACTCAAACACTTGTGTTCGCGATAAACAATCATCGCCGTACACTTGTTGCAACATTACAAACGTTTCACTTGCAGATTTTCCAAGTTTGAAAAGAAATTTGATGTTAACACGCTGTTCTTTCTGTACACTCAACATTTTTCCGACGCACAGACAAAACGTCAACTACTTAGAACAGACGCCACGGGCAGACTGAGTGCAGGAGGCAGATAAAACTCGAGCAGTAGGCGGAGCAAGAGTCACGTGACAGGCCAGGCGACTTTCAGCCTTATTGCATTCGTTTTATTGTTTCACCTGTGCTAGTTCGGTTTTTTTCTAGCCACACCTCGTTATGTTACAGGAACACATAATTAAAACATTCATAACTAAAAAAGTAATAGGAATTTTTTAAAGCAGTTTTTTGTGAGTTATTAAGATAAGTTTGAATATTATTTTTTAAATATAAAAAAAAAATGACTTTTTTTGCGAATTTTGGGTATCGGACCCCCTTAAAATGGGTCTCAAAGAATTGGCATTTAAAATGGGTTTTAAAAATAATGTACCAACATACCTATATTTACCCAGCATAATAATCTGTCGAGCGGAACTGGAATTTTCCAGAATAATGATTATGAAAAAGTATTGAGTATTTAAAATTCGATAGGGCCCCCAGTTGCCCAGTTCGGGGCCTAACTCGAGGGAACGATGCCTCGTATTTTTGAACCGTGGTCAGATGTCAGGGACAAGACCTGGCACCCGACGCAACCTCAATATGGGTCAGTACATTTGACCACTGAACTCTAACTGTAACAGCTGGAAGGCTCAAACCTTGTTTCCTCTATGGGCGCTTTGAAGCCAATTGAAAGCAGCCATGCTGGGGCCCAATATTTTTTTCAAGTGATTTAGTGGTGTTTTTTATTACCATAGCAATAGAAATATTAAATGTATATAAATATTATATTTTCTTTTTAGAGAATTAATTTTTATATTGCCAAACAAATAGTTTTTCTCTTGCTTTTTATCTACTTCGACTTTGACTTGCAAATGACTTTCTATTTTAACAGCAGATTGCATTTAAAATGAGTTTAAAAAGAAAATAGAAAAAAACTCATTCAAAAGCAATACACGGCGGCTTATTTTAACTTGAAAATATACGAAATTTTGCGGTAGCATAGAAAGTGGGGCACATCATGGCTACCTCTACATCGGCTTCAAGTCAACAAAATGTCTTGCCCTATCTAGAAGTTACAGTTAGAGATCAGTGCATTTGACACAGGTCATATTAATCGTGCACCAATCCCGTATATACGCCAGTATAATTTATTTTGAGGTTCTGGACGAATTTCTAGTATTTTTTTAGCAACACTGGCAACCATCTAATCACATTATCACTACTTTTTTTAACTTTTCTTTGCCGAGTCCATCGTACGGGCTCGAACTATCAATCATCTGATTACCAGCTGAGCGCCTTTATCCACTGGGCAACTGAAGCCCCGATAATTTGATATAAATTTATATAATTTATAATAGTATAACTTTTTGTTTAGAATATTTAAATCTTTTTTTTAATTGAAATTGCAAAACAGCGGCAGACTTTATTTTTTAATTAGTGAACAATGTGTTTATATTAAAATTTATTTTTTTATTCGATGATCCTTTTTTTTATGAAAATTTATACATTTTTATACTTAAATGTATTATGTAATGTATATACATTTTGTATAATTATACCAATTACATAAAAAAATTGTAATAATTATTATATTGACTCCAAGTTTCGTGAAATTTTAATTAAATATTCTGCAATTTATTTATATATTTTTGTATGAATTAAAAAACCTTCCAAAATTAATATTTAAAAGTAGAAGTCACATCAAACTATCGCTATAACCCAATAAATATATTTAGCAATACAATTCTTAACGAACAAATGTAATCATCATTACAGGTATAATTATATGAGATTTACGATTACCAGATCAGGAAATCAACAAGCAACAACTACAATTACCACCCCCAATAACAAATAATTAAATTTATTACATCATCCTTCAATACCAATTTATTGCACCCAACCAATAAATCCAATCCCTCTACAAAATATCCACCAATAAAATCCAATGGTTCGTATCCCAATTCCTGATCCGCAATTCCGACACAGCGTTGGCAACACTCCGGAACCCACGTATGCATAAACTCGATAATCTATTGGTCGGATTTTAAATAATTACGACCAATCCCATGGCACACACAGATTCCGAAGCCAAGTTCCTTTAAGCTTCGATGGACATAGCACACTGTGTCGAGGGTGCTTTATTATGAGCATTAGGACGGGCTACTATGTCGCCAAACCGTAGGGATTCTTCACAGTAAAATGGATGTTGTAGGAGGGTCTATTGTTCGTGGAACCGGAATTAATTCGAAGAAGTTGGCGAGGGACATTGTTCTAAAAGTACTCGCCGGAATGTCCTGCCGTTGTTAGCCTAATAAGTAGGTTGGCGAGTGATTTTAAAGTGTGCGTTTTTGGTTGGATTGTTTCGGGTTTGGCTGAAATTGGGTGCAAATTGGCGGGATTTTAGAGTATTATTTAATTAAGGTTGTCAAGGGCTAATTTTGTGGTTGGTTTATTGATGTAGCTTCGCACTAGACCTACAGAAGGGGATATTCACTGTGGTTCGCTACCTACTCCGAAGGAAATACCCGTACTGTTAAATATAGGCACTCAAAAATAAGTAAAATATACTTGTTTTGAGTACATTCGATGCGTATCATAGCTCTCAAAACATAACTTTCATTTTTGAAATAAGGCATGTTCTCAAAAATGAGTACAATGAATAAAAAGAGAGGTGCAAATTTGCGGGATTTTAGAGTATTATTTAATTAAGGTTGTCGAGGGCTAATTTTGTGGTTGGTTTATTGATAATTATTGATAAATAATAACTTACATCTTAGCTTCGCACTAGACCTACAGAAGGGGATATTCACTGTGGTTCGCTACCTACTCCGAAGGAAAGACCCGCACTGTTAAAAATAGGTACTCAAAAATAAGTAAAATGTACGTGTTTTGAGTACATACGATGTTTATCATAGCTTTGAATTGATAAGTTTCATTTTTGAAAAATGCATGTTCTCAAAAATGAGTACAATTAATGAAAAGAGAGGTGTTTGCCTACAGGTTGTCTACATAAATCACTTTCAATTAATATCAACTATGACAACCAATACTTACCGGGAATCGAACACGGATACTCAGTCCAGTGCTTTCTTTGTTAAGCTACCAGAGCGACTTTACAAAGGTTTGCAAAGGTGTGTTACAAAGGTTTGCAAAAGAATGGAAGAAAAGATAATTGAGTTGTAATAACTCAATTTTCATTTAGGCAATCAACATCAAATAATGTAGTCAACCATCTTCTTAACAACTATTTTAAGTTTGTCATGTCGCTTTGTTAATGTGGCTAAAGCAGAAGCTGAGATTAATACGATTACTTAAATTTGGGTACGTCATCGCTTATTTACGATGCAATTGCACTCAAAGAAAAACGAGTTGGTTCAGGTTGGTACGGGACGGCAGCTTATTATCTGTGACCCGTAATCAGATAACGAGGCCAACATCTGAGCTGGCTCCCTATTCACCAAACTTCCACAATGTGAACAATGGGACGACATTTAGACCACGGCACATATAAAAATGCAAGAATCTCCATTACAAGGTGAATAATTTAGTAGACGACGAAAATGGAACTCCCAATCCTTCTGCTGCTAGATCGATGCTCTATCAAGACGAAAATCGAACCCATAATCTTCCGATTATGAGCTCGACATTTTTTTGATACCTTTTTAATAAAACTAATCTCTCATTATTTGTTTATATAAAACTATTATTAACTTATAATTATTATTCGAATACAATTATTATTAATATAAACCTTTCATTATTATTATTATTTTTATATATTCTTCATTATTTTTATTAATTATTATTATTAATAAATGTACTTCTTTATTATTATGAATTTTTATTAATAATATATTCACCATTGTTATTAAATATTATTATTAATATTTTATAATTATAATTATTAATATTTTATAATTATTATTATTAATATTTTATAATTATTATTATTAATATTTTTTAATTCTTATTATTAATACTGTTTAATTATTATTATTAATATTTTAAACTTATTATTATTTTTTAATTATTATTATTAATATTTTAAAATTATTATTATTTTTTAATTATTATAATTAATATTTTTAAATTATTATTATTAATATTTTTTAATTATTATTATTAATATTTTTAAATTATTATTATTAATATTTTAAATTATTATTATTAATATTTTTTAATTATTATTATTAATATTTTTTAATTATTATTATTAATATTTTTTAATTATTATTAATAATATTTTTTAATTATTATTATTATTATTTTTTAATTATTATTATTAATATTTTTTAATTATTATTATTAATATTTTTTAATTATTATTATTTTTTAATTATTATTATTCATATTTTTTAATTATTATTATTAATATTTTTTAATTATTATTATTAATATTTTTTAATTATTATTATTAATATTTTTTAATTATTATTATTAATATTTTTTAATTATTATTATTATTATTTTTTAATTATTATTATTATTATTATTATTTAATTATTATTATTTTTTAATTATTATTATTAATATATTTTAAATAATATTATTATTATTTTTTAATTATTATTATTAATATTTTTTAATTATTATTATTAATATTTTTTAATTATTATTATTAATATTTTTTAATTATTATTATTACTATTTTTTAATTATTATTATTAATATTTTTTAATTATTATTATTAATATTTTTTAATTATTATTATTAATATTTTTTAATTATTATTATTAATATTTTTTAAATATTATTATTAATATTTTTTAATTATTATTATTTTTTAATTATTATTATTAATATTTTTTAAATATTATTATTAATATTTTTTAATTATTATTATTAATATTTTTTAATTATTATTATTAATATTTTTTAATTATTACTATTAATATTTTTTTAATTATTATTATTAATATTTTTAAATTATTATTAATAATTTATATTTACTATTATTATTGATTATTATTATTATTATGATATTATTATTGTTAAGATTATGTATTATTATTGTTAAGATTATGTATTATTATTAATGATGATGCTTAAGGATATCCATTATTATTAAGATTTTAAAATTATACTAGGGGGCATCGCCCTGTACTCGATAACTCTTGCCCACCCCTTAACGAAGATCGCTTTGCTCGTAAATTTCATTAACATTAATCCCTCGGACACTGCTTAAACCTAAAAAAAATCATTATCTGCACTCATTTATTTTTCTACTAAAATATATAAAGAGGGCATTAACCAGACATTACACAAAAATATTCAAAAGTTCTTTATATACAATATTTTTCCTGAATAAAAGCTCATCATATTTTAAACGCCCCTTATCATTTGTCCATTCATTTCCAATTTTGAGATGTAGATGGCGCCACGATAAAAAATCCTAATTGCTTAATAATTAATTATGTGCTTAATATTTTAAAGTTTTGACACGTTCTGGCACGTATACACTTCACTGCCTTTCAAATGACACCTTGATCACGGAAATTGGTTACATAATTTAGAAAGAGTGACTGTTACAAAATATCGTCTTGTGTATTAAATATATAAATATAGTATGTTATTAAAAATATTACAAATTAAATGTCCAAATAAGGCACGTATATAATTAACAATCTTCATTTCAAAATCCAGACCACTACACCAAACTAATATACTCCAATATAAACTTCCACGTTCTAATGAATTTAATTCCGACCCCATGTAATGAAGCTATTACATTACACCTATTCTTCCATAAAATATTCATGCACAATTCTCATCCATGATGGAGCCATAATTTAATAAACTATGTGTCTCTACATAGTCCGCAACTCACAGTCGCAAGCGTATTTGGCTACGCATTCAAATGTTGTCGGGCTACGAATGTAACCCGTTTCCGAAAATCGCAATTGGTATGTTGGAGTTGATTGTGTGTTGTTAGTCTGGGATTGCAGCCAATTATGAAATGTTTGGTCTATTGTGTTATGATTTGAAATAGGTGTGCTTAGATGGAATTAATAAATGCGGTGATTTATTTTGTGTTATCATGTTATCAGGAATACTTGTCTTTATAAACATAATGGGGTGTTCATATGTCATGTAATTAAAAAATCGTGTGTGGCTGTGTCGGAGCACGGCCAGATTGGATTTACGTGTAGCTCCATTTCAGTTGTTTATACACTGTTAGAAATAGGTTATCAAAAATAAGTAAAATGTACTCATTTTTGAGTACATTCGATGCTTATCATAGCTCTGAATAAATAAGTTTTATTCATTAAAAAAAATTTGCTCAAAATTGAGCACCGTGAGTAAAAATGAATAAAAAAGGGCAGTAGCTCGCCTACTTAGGCTGCAGGCTGCCTTGATAAATCACTTTCAATAAATATCGACAATTACAACCAAAATGTATCGGTAATCGAACCCTTATCCTCAGCACCGCATATTGCATTTTACTGGTACAACATTTACTAATGTTATTGTTTACTTACAATTTAAATCTTACTACATTGTTTAACTTATATTATTGTTTACTTATAACTTACATATTTTGAAATTGTTTAATTTATTTTATTGTTTACTTATAATTCACATGTTATTACATTGCGTAACTTAATTTATTGTTTATTTATAACTTACATATTATTACATTGCTAAACTGATTTTAGTGTTTTTTATAAGTTATATCTTACTACAATGTTTAACTTATATTATTGTTAACTAATAGCTTATATATTATTATATTGTTTAACTTATTTTATTTTTTATTTATAACTTACATCTTATTACATTGTTTACTTATACTTTAAATATTATTAAATTGTTTATTTGTAACTCATATATTATTACATTGTTTACTTATAATTTAAATCTTACTGCATTGTTTAACTTATGTTATTGTTTACTTATAACTTACATCTTTTTAAATTATTTAATTTTTTTTATTGTTTACTTATAACTCACATTTAATACATTGTTTAGCTTATTTAAATGTTTATTTATATCTTACATATTATTACATCGATTAACTTATTTTAATGTTTTTATAACTTATATCTTATTAAATTGTTTAACTTATATTATTGTTTACTTATAACTTACATATTATTATTTTGTTTACTTATAACTTACATATTATTATATTGTTTACTTATAACTTACATCTTATTACATTGTTTACTTATAACTTACATCTTATAACATGGTTTACTTGTAACTTATATCTTATTACATTGTTTACTTATTACTTACATTTTACTACATTATTTAACTTATGTTATTGTTTACTTAACTTGCATATTATTCCCTTGTTTAACTTATTTTATTGAATACTTAAAACTACATCCTACTACATTGCTTAATTATATAGTTATATATAATATCTTGGATCTAATTAAATTGGTTTCCTATCTCTTACACATTTTACAGCCCAAAGCATCGTATTGCATTGTTTTTCTATAAAGAAATTTATTGTATAAACTTCTACTGGGGATACTTTGTCCAATTCCTTTACACAAATTCATATCTAACAGTTTAAACGAGTAAATGTGCTATGCAATACATTCCTCATCACACTTACTAACCAAATTATTCCAAATTTCAATTCAGAATCCTCAATTACAATACCAGCATTTGAATCCGAGTACAAACTCCACAATGACTAAATATTCATGAGCCCGGATGAAATATCGCTACCAGATGAGAAATTAAGTTTTATATGTTGGTCTTTAATGAGGGCAGACATAATTAAATACTCGCGCAACATATCGCAAACATCATAAACAGATATGTTATGCGGAGGACACCCTCACTCATAAAACAGATTAGGCCGGACATATTTGATGATGTTGCTTCGGCGAAAATCTTGCTGGACATCTTATGGAGATGCTTGGAATGAAAAATTAAATTCGTGTCGGAAGCATTTAGGGGAGTGACACATCTTTTCTGTTGATTTCCCTCAAGGTTGGTTTTAAGTGGATTCAACCCCTTTTAAATTTTATTTTGTTTTCTTGTGAAATATGGGGAGCAAAGGTACTGTTGTTAGGTGATAAATTCTGTGTTTCTTGGTGTTTTGATTTATCTTTTGAGGTTGACTGACACCACGAAATTTTGTAAGATAAATTGTTTTATATGGGCCGCACTGTAAAAATAAAATTCACCTTTTTAAAATGAGTGCATAAACGTACTTGTTTTTTTAGTACAATTCCATCGTACATGAGCGATGACGTACTCAAATTAAATAATCGTACTTTCGCAAAAATGAGCAGTGTGATTTAATACTGCTAATCTCAGCTTCTGTTCAAGCCATCTTAACAAAGCGACCTGACAAACATAATATATTAGTCCTAAGGATGGTTTTCCACATTATTTGAGGCCGATTGCTTAGATTAAAGTTGAGTTATTGCAACTAAATTATCTCAATTTCCATTCTTTTGGCACACCTTTTGAACATTACTTCTGCTTATTACTTCTTCATGTCACCCTGGTAGCTTAACGGATAAGGCTAGACAGCAGTACCTGCAGATGTGGGTTCGATTTCTGGTAATTCTTGGTTGTAAACTTAAAATAGTTGTGCTTTGGTCGTTTGCTTAAATGAAAACTAAGTTACTAAAATTAAATTATTTTACTTCCCATTTTTTTGGCATGCCTCTTTAACATTACTTCTGTTTACAACTTCTCCGCGTTGCCTTGATAGCTTAACAGATAAGCCTGTCGACAAGGGTGCTGCGGACCTGGGTCTATTTCCGGTAAGTCAAAGTTGTAATTATCGATGTCTCAAAGTTTAATAATAATTCTTAAGTACCTTGTAAAATAATATATAATTATAAATACTGATTGAGTCACGATTTTTTGTAAATTTTAGTTTCATAAAATCTTGTACATAAATATTAAACTAAAATCTATTTGATGCAGAAGTATTGACACAGCGTGTTGCTTATGAGTTGAAACAACTCCCATAATAGCTTCCAAAAATGAAAAACCTTCTTGTTTAACGGAACAGATTAGTATTTTTCATTTTAAACTATTTTGTTTATTTTAAACATGTAACATATCGTTAAATAACCATAACACCCTCCTCACACAGCACCACATCAGTGCAAATTCAGTTACGAAACTTCTTTATGAAGCCCATTTCTTTCCGTTATTTCGCAAAGCCCCATTTCAGAAAACATAAGAACAAAGACTTACAAAACCGTTCTTGTACAATCTTGATGCTTCTATCTCCCAAATTAAGTTTGCTTTTCCGTTCTTATTTTCAGTTCCACTGTTATTTTTTGCCCCGGCGTATCCATCTACAACAACGTGATACATTTTTTTTCTTTTAAATTCTTTATCTCGAAAAATGGAAAAAGCTGTTAGTTACGAAAGTAATTTAATGAGACATCTGGACGAATGGCCCTGAGCTATTATGCTGTGTGGGCTTTAAAAATATTTCATAAAAATTCCCTGCTTAGATGAATACATATTTTTAAATTAACTTTTGTTTTGCTATTAAATGTGTGTTGGGTTTTTATGTATTTTTTTATTAACCGAGAATGAAATTTTAGATATTGATCTTATTTTTGTTGAAAATAATATTCGTGGAAAACTGTTTCATTGTTTCTGTATTATAATGTTTAATTTTTGAAGAAAAAAAAAATTTAATGTTTTTTTCTTGATTGTTTCGAGTAATAAATAGAGATTATTCTAGCAGAATCGATTAACTTTCTTTTTAAATTAGAAAAATTATTTATTGGTGAATAGTATATTAAATTAACTATTTAATGTAAACATTTTTAAACTTGTGTTGTGTTTAGTCAAGAGAAAAATCAGTCATATTTTTTAATTATTTTAGTTTTAAAAACCTCTTTCCGAACTGTTACATTTATCAAGTCAACATTTTTTTTTCTGGCACAAACTTTTCTAATATATTTTTTACTAAAGATTGTGCATTATATAGGGATACAAATACATGAAAATGTTTATAAATATATAATGTACATTTTAAAATTAAATACTAAATAATACCCAATTTATTTTTAATTAAAATTTTTGTTTATATGAAATTGCTCAACCGGGTAAATGCATTAATGAAATAAATGAATAATTATTAATGAATCAATCAAATATTAAAGACTTACGCAACACATGCCTAACCGTGCGATATCCAGTACACAATGTTTAATCTACATGGTCTTCTGAACAGTATTCATCACTGAACTTTTACTGTAACTGCTGGAAGGCTCAAACCTTGTTTCATCTATGGGCGCGTTGAAGCCCATTGAAAGCAGCCATGCTGTGCCCCAATATTTTTTTTAAAGTTATTTAGTGGTGTTTTTTTATTAGCATGGCATTGCAGAAAAATTAAATGTATATAAATATTATATTTTGTATATTTTGTTCTTATAGAATTAATTTTTATATTGCAAAACAAATAATTTTTGCTCTTGCTTTATATCTACTTCGACTTTGACTTGAAAATGACTTTCTATTTTAATAGCAGATTACATATTTAAAATGGGTTAAAATAGAAAAAAACTCAACTAACATTTAATTTTAACATGAAAAATATACGAAATATTGCGGTAGCAAAGAAAGTGGGGCACATCATGGCTGCCTTAACATTGGCTTCAAATCAACAAAATGTGTTGCCCTATCCAGAAGTTACAGTTCAGTGGTATTCATCCACGCGAATCGGTAAAATACATTTTCCCCAATGGGTTGCTTCGGATTGCTTAATCAACGTCGCGCTAGAGCTACACAGTGGGCTATTATTCCCCCAACGGGTGTTATTACTCTAGTCCTAATTTTAGTTCAGTGTCAATATCTCAGTGTGCAGCTATATTACAAAGTTATTTCAACCAAACAAGCTTTCCGTATTTACTACTTACATAAGTTTCTTTTAAAATACTCCCCGGACCTCCGTGGCCCAGCGGATAAAGGCGTCAGCTGAGTATCAGAGGATTCCTGTTTCGATTCTTTGCGACGGACTTGACAAGGACAAGTAAAAAGTAGTGATCTTGTGATCGGAGGATTGCCAGCTTCGTTACAAAATACTAGAAAAGTCGTCCAGAACATCCATAAAAATTATCGGCGTGTATCACTGGTGCACGATAAATCTGATCGACGTTCAAAGTCCCGACGTTTATTGAAGGTGATGGGTGCCAGCTCAGGAGTTGTCCCTTTTATCTGACCATGGTTCAAAAATACGAGGCATCGTTCTCGGGTCTTTCCCTCGAGATAGAGCCCAAACAATCACCAATAGCCTACTGTGCAGCTCTAGTGCAACGTTAATAATTCTAATCAAAATCATTGTCCTGACGCCTATTGAGGTTGCTTCGGATGCCAGCTCAGGTGTTGACCTCGTAATATAAACCATGGTTCAAAAATATGAGGCATCGTTCCCGGGTCATTCTTTCGAGATAGGTTCCGAACCGTCGCCAATACCCCACTGTGCATTTCTAGTGCGACATTAATTACCCAAACCAGTGTCACTATATCAATGTGCAGCTATAGTACAGACGTTAGCTGGGAATCCGAAGATTCCTGGTTCGATCCTAGGCGATGGACTTGACAAAGAAAAGTTAAAAAATAAGTGATTTTGTGATCCGAGGGTTATCAGCTTCGCTACAAAATACTAGAATAGTCGTCCAGAACATCCGCAAAAATGAACGGCGTGTATACGGGACTGGTGCACGATACATCTGATCGGGGTTCAAAGTCCCGACGTCTATTGAAGGCGTTGGGTGCCAGTTCAAGTGTTTCCTCGTCATGTGACCATGGTTATAAAATAACGAGGTGCATGTATGAATGTGTATGTGTTTCCGGGTATTTCCTTCGAGATAGACCCCGAACCGTCGCCAATACCCCACTGCGTAGCTCTAGTGCAACGTTATTTAATCATATCAAAACCATTGTCCTGACTCCTATTGAGGTTACTTCAGGTGCCAGCCCAGGTGTTGACCTCGTCAAATGACCGTGGTTCAAAAAGACGAGGCATAGTTCCCGGGTCTTTCCTTCGAGGTAAGGCCCCGAACCGTCGCCAATAGCCCACTGTGCATCTCCAGTGCGACGTTAATTAACCAAACCAAACCAGTGTCACTATATCAATGTGCAGCTATAGTACAACATTAAATCAACCAAACTTCCTGCATTTACTATTTGCATGAGTTGATTCCAAAATACACCCCAATTAACCCTACATCCTCCACACCCCATTTCGCTACAAAACATTTAAAACACAAAACACCCTTCTAAACACCCGCGGATTAACACCCCCCCCCCCATACCCCAAGCGATAAATCGCAATTTCACAAACGTTGTCGAAGCACTTTGTCATTCGCTGCAATCGTTGCGGAGCAAACTTTACTCACCGCCATTCCAAGTTGCAGGTTCCAATCCCCTCCCTGAAAAGCAATGAATAACAGAAGGAGGGCCTATCTGCAGCACTGGTGCCGTTTATGTTAGATTGATTAGGGGTACGGAAGTTGCTGAGTAACTAATGGTCCGCGATAGATTTGCTCCAAAATCGATTCTACCAGAAGGGGAAGGGAGAAAGGATTAAGGTCAACTTGAATGGTTTGTCCGAATTGACTTCCATCCCCAAGTGGAAGTTTTTAAAGTTTTATTGGGATGCGTTTTCGTGATCCCTGAGGAATGGGGAATGGTTGGTTCCATCGTTCGTATTTCCATTAATAAATAATTGTAGAGGTAGAATGAAAATACAAGTGGATTGCCCAATGGTAGAGTCCTCCACTTATATGTAATGTATAATTTGACAGGACAGCAAGCTTGTAATCTTCTTGTTCATCTTCTAAAGTTTGGTTGGCCTCCGTGGCCGAGCGGTTAAAGGCGTTCAGCTACTAATCCGAGGTTTGGTGGTTCGAACCCGTGCGATGGACTTGACAAAGAAAAGTAAAAAAGTAGTGATCTGGTGATCGGAGTGTTGCCAGCTTCGCTGCAAAATACTAGAAAAGTCGTTCAGAACATCCGCAAAAATTAACGGCATGTATACGGGACTGGTGCACGATGAATATAATCGGGGTCCAAAGTCCCGACGTCTATTGAATACGTTGGGTGCCAGCTCAGGTGTTTCCCCGTCATCTGACCATGGTTCAAAAATACGGGGCATCGTTCCCGGGTCTTTCCTTCCAGATAGGCCCCGAACCGTTGACAATAGCCCACTATTCAGCTCTAGTGCGACGTTGTTTAATAAACCAACCAACCTAAAGTTTGGTTTGGTTGGTTTGGTTAATTAACGTCGCACTAGAGCTGCACAGTGGGCTATTGGCGACGCTTCGGGTCTATCTCGAAGGAAAGATCCGGGAACATATATACATACACACACACATTCATACATGCACCTCGTTATTTTAGAACGATGGTCAGATGACGAGGAAACACCTGAACTGTCACCCAACGCCTTCACTAGACGTCGGGACTTTGGATCCGATCAAATCTATAGTGCACCAGTCCCGTATACACGTCGTTAATTTTTACGGATGTTCTTGGCGACTTTTCTAGTATTTTGTATCAAAGCTGGAAACCCTCCGATCACAAGATCACTACTTTTTACTTTTCTTTGTCAAGTCCATCGCCTGGTATCAAACAACGAATCTTCGTATTCGCAGCTGACGCCTTTAACCGCCGGGCCACGGTGGCCTCCATCTTCTAAAGATACTATGTATAGCAACCAATCATCCCATATTTTAGAAGATCTTATATGTGTAATTGTTAAGACATCATGCATTAATTGTTTTTGAACCTTCAAAAACATTTCTTTGCACACATATACTCAAGGACCTTTATGATTTAAATACTACATGCGTTTGTTTCCACGAATGCATGTACTATTAAATTCGTAAAAACACTGAATATGAAACATATTCCAAATCTAAATCATTAGGTTATCTTTTGAAAAAATATATTGTAAACATATATTGTAATACACTCAAACCTGTTTTTTTGCGGTCTTTTTTTGTACGATTTTTTTTTGTGAGATTTTTTTTGTGCGACTGTTTTTATGCGATTTTTTTTTTGTGCGGTGTATGAAAATTTCAATTAAATGTGAACATAATTGATTATCTGGCTACCGAGACATATACACGCGTCTAGTGAAACAACAGTCGTCGCAAAAACTCATCACTGACTACATGGTAACTGAAAAAAGTCAACTCTAAACGAGTGCGAGGTGGTATCTTCAAGTTACGAAAGCGATTTTGAACCAAGTTCGCGTATTGTCAGACAACGAATGATCATGGTTATACGCAGTGGCGGCGATTGGGTGGTAAAAGTGGGGGGGCAAGATTCAGGTGAATGTGTGTGGGGTCGGGGGGGGGGGGTTAGTAATAAAAATATTGACCACCAAAACAATGAATATTGCATATTTATATTTACTCTTTGTTTTGAGTTATTTAAAGAAAGGATACTATCTTAAAATAGGTACAAGACGCCCAGGTCGATTATTAATCCATTTCCGATTATCCCCCCCCCCATTTTTTTTTTTAAAGGTTACGGACTATTGCAAAGAATTTAATTAATATACATATTGACCGACCTCCAAAGGATACTAGAATGTCGTCCAGAAAATCCACAAAAAATTAACGGCGTGTATACGGGACTGGTGCACGATACATCTGATCGGGGTCCAAAGTCCCGACGTCTATTGAAGGCGTTGGGTGCCAGCTCAGGTGTTGTCCTCGTCATCTGACCGTGGTTCAAAAATACAAGAAGTCGTTCCCGGGTCTTCGAGATAGGCCAAGAACCGTCGCCAATAGCCCACAGTGCAGCTCTAGTGTGACGTTAATTAACCAAAACCAAAAAAAAAAAAAAAAGGGTAGGTATCCTTTCTATTTGTGTCAGTGTTGAAAAAGAAATGAGGAAAATTTTATCTTCTCACCCTTCCAATTCCTAGAAAATTTCCTGCAGCAATTACAATTCTACATTTGTGGTGCGATTTTTGGGACTCTGAGAAAATCCCCTTAACTCCATCAAATCGTCACCCAACCCGCCACCAAATCCATAAAAAAAAATTCTCAAAAAATTTGTTAATTTTCATTAGTAAAAAGAAATACGTTGGCATTTGAATATCGAGGAAGCAACAGTTGTCGCTGTCATTAACTACTTTTAATAGTTGTCAATAACTATGTATTTTTAAAATTAGTTAATCATCCCTAATTCTGAAATAAATTTAGAGAACAAATTGAAAGTTTGAGAATCCTTATAATATATGTGTGGGAACGATTAGTTAGATAATTTATAATTATAGTAATTTAAAGATCTAATAAGCGTTTTAGTTGACCAAAAAAGTAAATAATAATATAAAGGCTACATGAGCTAAAGAAATGTCAAAAGACTCGACATTGCATGGTATTGTGCAATACAATCGACACTGCTAATTTTAAATTAAACATTAAATATACATAATTTAATTCAAAAGAAATTATTTACTTATTACCAATAAATATTAACTTTCATTAATAAAATTTAAATTGTAAAGGTCATTTCAATTCAAAGATCTAAAAGAAACAAGAAATTTACCAACTTAACGGCGCCAGGTGTTGTCCTCGTTATTTGACCATGGTTCAAAAATATGACTCATTGTTCCCGGGTCTTTAATTCAAAATGGGCCCCGAACCGTCGCGAATAGTCCAATATTCAGCTATAATGCGGCGGCGTTCAATACAGTGTACGTTCAGATGTCTAATTTAATCTTACAAGTTGGGCGATCTACTAAAAGGATTCCAAATTATTGGGGTGGGGGGGGGGGGGGAGTGGTCGACCGAAACAAAACCGCAAATCAATCACAAACAGTAATAAAACATATTTATTATCGTTATAACGTCAAAAGAAAACTCAGACGTTTGGCGCCTATAGATTGCGCATTACTACATTTTTATGGCCTTGGGTTTAAGTCAAAGAGGAAATTACAAAAAGTAAAAAAAAAAAAGAGAAATTTAGATAATAAACAAAGAAGAGCAGGTGCTGGGCCAATAAATTTAAAACTATTATAGAAAATATGGGAGAAGGTTTCGCTTTAGACAAAAGTGGCAACTTATATTGATGTATTTTAAGGCTTACGAATTATGTGGTCTTTGCCCCATAGCATGTTTTACAACATCTTATTTATATGCATCTGTACACCGTTTATATGCATCTGTACACCGCATTATGAGCATCTTGTACACAGTATGACGATCTTTTCCCTTTTGTAATCTTTATTTTTATTTCAAATTAATCCTAACATGACGTCATCGGGTTTCTGTCTCAATACCCCATGCTCACAGAGGGGGTACAGAATACCCCCCCCCCCCATTAAAATATATATATATATATATATATATATATATATATATATATATATATATATAATGATTTTTACAGAAATTTAGTTTTAAATTTTTTTTCTTTGGCTTACAATGTGAGGGGTTTGAACCTCCTGCACTCCCTCCCACTTACTTACGTGCCTGTGGTAATGGAAGGAAGTTGAGGTTCAAAATATTTCCTTTGTTCGGCAATGCAGTAAAACCACTGACTTGTAATTTAGTTTTAAAAAGTGCAGGGGCAACATCCGAAAAAAGTGCGGGGGCAACCGCCCCCCCTTGCCCCCCCGAATCGCCGCCACTGGTTATACGTTTTGAAAAGTTTTGTATGTGTAAAATAAGTACATATGTAAATAAAATGTTTAAAAATGTTCGCATGTGTATTTTCTAAATCAGATTCCAAAAGGTTAAGCGAGATTCCATGTAGCTGCCAAGTCTCGTGTCTTGATTTCGTTTACAAAAGCAATTCCTAGTTATTTCAAAAGGTTTTGAGTCATTTTCTACGTGGGACTTTTTTTATGCGGTCCCTATACACCGCATCAAAAAAATTGTGTTGCAAAAAATATTTTTTATAGCTACTCGTGAAGTTTTTCTGTGATTTTTTTATGCGTTTTTCTTTATGCGGTCCCAATCCACCGCACACAAACAGGTTTGTGTGTATATAAATTAAACTCTCTGAAAGTAAAAACTTCTGCACATTTTCTCTATTGCATTTATCAAATGCTCCGTTGATGGTTGATAGACTAAAAGTAATGTTGCAGCAGTGTGACAGTTTAAAAGTTTATTGTATCTAACACGCTAATCACAGACAAAAAAATTGCAATAATGTAAAAAAGTACTTAAAATGAGTACATGAACATACTATTTTTTCTATGAGTACAATTGCATCGTCAATGAGCGATGACGTACTAAAATTTAAGTAATCGTACATTCTCACAAATGATCAGAGTGATTTAATATTGCTAATATCAGCTTCTGTTCAAGCCATCTTCACAAAGCGACCTGACAAACTTAAAATAGTTGTTCAGAAGGTGTTTTTCCATATTATTTGATGTCAATGCTTAAACGGAAACTGAGTTATCACAACTCAATTATCTTATAATAATATTTAATTTAGCAGTGAGTTTAATATTTAATTTAGCAGTGAGTTTAATATTTAATTTAGCAGTGAGTTTAATATTTAATTTAGCAGTGAGTTTAATATTTAATTTAGCAGTGAGTTTAATATTTAATTTAGCAGTGAGTTTAATATTTAATTTAGCAGTGAGTTTAATATTTAATTTAGCAGTGAGTTTAATATTTAATTTAGCAGTGAGTTTAATATTTAATTTAGCAGTGAGTTTAATATTTAATTTAGCAGTGAGTTTAATATTTAATTTAGCAGTGAGTTTAATATTTAATTTAGCAGTGAGTTTAATATTTAATTTAGCAGTGAGTTTAATATTTAATTTAGCAGTGAGTTTAATATTTAATTTAGCAGTGAGTTTAATATTTAATTTAGCAGTGAGTTTAATATTTAATTGTGGCACACCTTTTACATATGTATTATTTTTATAACTTCACATCACCCTGGTAGTACAACGAATAAGGCATTGAACTGCGGTGCCTTAGGATATGGGTTCGATTCTCGATAAGTCATGGTTGTAATTGTTAATATTTTTAGAAATTGATTTACGTATTCAGTCTACGTGGGCAAGCAACTGCTATTTTTAATCATTATGCTCATTTTTCAGTACTTTTCTCTTTCAAAACTTATTCACTCGAAGCTATGATAAGCATCGAATATACTCAAAAATAAGTACATTTTACTTATTTTTGGGTACCTATTTTTAACAGTGTAGTCTTATAAAATATATTTTAGATCTGATAAAACAAATAAATTTAACAACTGTCGAATCTAACAAAATTCTTTTAAACAAGTAAAAACATCGAACAATAAAATGCAAACCAATTATAAAAATTATTCCTCAAACCGGAAAATCGAATCGGCCTGAGACAAAAACAACAATGGAGGACTAAAAATCTCCCAAGTATTAATTCCAACAAATTACCGAAAAAATCCATTCCAAACTGAAAATACCCTGAACTCTATTTCAAGAAAATGAATCAGCAACGTCAAAGCGCAAATGACTTCCAGATATTTCGGAAAAGTACCCTGAAAAACTCCCAGGGGCAAAATAAGGAAACAGAGGCCAAAAATAAAACCTTCTCTGATAGTCCCCAGTCCTTCCCTTCTTCTCTTACGAATTCGTTGGCGTTGCCATTCAAGAAGAAGTAATTTATGTTCTTCCGAAGCAGACGACAAAAATAAACAGAAGTAAATGAAGTTCGTTAGACGGATTCATCTTATTATTGCTGGAGTTCTGTTCTTTTATGCTACGCCATTTTGCTTTTCGAATTCGAAAGACAAGTAAAGGAATTGCGAGTTTTAGAAGTTAAGACAAAAAAATCTTTTTATTATCAAAATTACGTGATAATTAAAAGTAGTTTTGTATTTTTGATTTGGATTAAAATATGCTTTTAGAAAATAATTATCGATAATTAAATGATGTTAGGTGTTATTGTAAAATTAATTTTTATTGTTATATTTTATATATATTATTTTTTTGTTATTTGTTAGAGTTGCCATTCAAGAACAATTGATTTATGTTCTTCCGAAGCAGACGACAAAAATGAACAGAAATAAATGAAGTTCGTTAGACGGATTCATTTTATTATTGCTGGAGTTCTGTTCTTTTATTCTACGCCATTTTGTTTTTCGAATTCGAAAGATAAGTAAAGGAATTGCGAGTTTTAGAAGTTAGAAAAAAAAATTATTATCGAAATTAATTTATAATTAAAAGTGTTTTTGTATTTATGATTTGGATTAAAATATGCTTTTAAAAAATAATTATCGATAATTAAATTATGTTATATGTTATTGTAAAATTAATTTTTATTTTTATATATTTTTGTTGTTGTTGTTATTCGTTGGAGTTGCCATTCAAGAAGAACTAATTTATATTCTTCCGAAGCAGACGTTAAAAATAAACAGAAGTAAAGGTAGTTTGTTAGATGGATTCATGTTATTATTGCTCAAGTTTTGTTCTTTTATTCTACGCCAATTTGTTTTTCGAATTCAAAAGACAAAGGAATTTCGAATTTTAGAATTTAAGATAAAAATATATTTGTATTACCGAAATCAGGTAATAAATAAAAGTGTTTTTGTATTTTTGAATTAAAACATGCTTTTAGAAAATAACTATCAAAAATATCAAGATGTATTTTAAAATTGATTTTGTTTGTTATATTTTATATATATACATATGTATATTTTTTTTTGTTATTTGGTGGCGTTGCCATTCTAGAAGAAGTATTTTATGTTCTTCCGAAGCAGACGATAAAAATAAACAGAAGTAAATGAAGTTCGTTAGACGGATTCCTCTTATTATTGCCGGAGTTCTGTTCTTTTATTCTACGCCATTTTGTTTTTCGAATTCAAAAGACAAGTAAAGGAATTGCGAGTTTTAGAAGTTAAGACCCAAAAAAAATATTTTTATTATCAAAATTACGTGATAATTAAAAGTAGTTTTGTATTTTTGATTTGAGTTAATTTTAGATTTAGAAAATAATTAGCGAAATTTACATGATGTTATTTTAAAAATGATTTTCTTTTTATATAAACTCAAGTTGAAATGATGAAATATAATTAATCAAAATATGATTATCTTTAATTTCCTATTTCAAAAAGATTTTATGCACACTAATAAAATAATCTAACCAAATGGCATTTTACAACCAAGATTGCCGTATAAATATAATTTTTATTTGCTTGCCACGTCTTCGATCCGGATTAATAAATGCTGGATAAGCAAAACAATATTGTATTAGCAATGTATATTGTAAAAATATCCATATCCGTGCTATTAAATGCAGGGTAAACGAAATGTCATTATTGCGCAATGTTTATTCAACAATGAGAATATATTAAAATCAGGATAAATTCTTAAAAAAAGTAATATTTATGGATATTTTCGGATATATAACAGTCGGATAACCGATCACAAAAAAAGCAAAACAATATATTTTTATATTTAGCAAAAAAGTAATTTTCGAAATCGAACAACACTTTGGCGGTTTTATTTGACGCGATATTCAGCCGATTAAAAATTGATTCAATAAATAGAAATATGGAACAATAGAATTTCCCTTATTTTTAGGGAAAATATGCATGCGGTAATCCCTGCATTGATACTTATTCTACTCAATCGAATCTTGTTAGTCAAGAAGCGCAGAAAAATTCCCTTCATTCTAATCCTATAAGCTGCATGAAGATTTTGAAAAGGAGTGCCTTATTATTATTTTTATTTTGAAACTCTAAAAAATATCTTGGTATTATTTTAAGACAGTAGATGGTGAACTAGCATAAAAAAGCGATTTACATTATTATTGTTTTTTTTTTATTCATATTTTTAAAAAAAATTCTTTAAATGGATGTTTTTAGAAGGCTGTTTGAAAGTAGTTTTTTTATTGATGGTTAACGCAATGCAAAGTTTAAATGCTAATTCTAATGGATTTTCTTTATTACAGGGATTTGTTTTAAAGGAAAATTGTTAAAGATGTATTTTAATCAAAATTGCAGCTGGTAAGTTTTCAGTTTCTAAAAAAAAAACAAAAAAAAAATACAGCTGTATTTTTATTACCTTATAACTAGTATGTTTTAAATTCTTTTAAGCACATATTTTAAATTGCTCTATACTAAGATAACAAGTAACATAATCAGTATACAAGAATCGTAAAGGCTTAAAATAATACTTTTAAAAATATTTTTTTATCAAATATAATTTATTAACATGTTTGAATTAATTGTCTACGGTTGATTTAATAAAATATTACTTTAAAAGAAAAGAAAACCCAACTTTAAGAAAAATGCGCTAAAAAGTAAAATGTATTTTTTTAACTTTACGAACAACTTGAAAAAATTGAATTACTTCATATTTATTTTGTACTTATTACAACAATTTTAAAATTGGCGCCAAAATATACGTATCTTATATGTAGATTGTCACCAACTTCAACATGTTGTAATAAGAAGCAAAATATACAAAAATAAGTAAAGTGTACTAATTTTTGAATACATTTGATGCTTACCATGGCTCCGAATACATAAGTCTCAATATTGAAAAATACATGTATTTAAAAAAGAGTTCAATGGGTAAAATTTAATATAAAATAATCTTTCTAGAAAAAAAGGAAAAACACTTTAAGGAAAATGCGCGAAAAAGTAAAAAATAATTTTTAATTTTACGAGTGAGTTGAAAAAATTTAATTATTGAATATCAATTTTATACTTATTAGAACTTTTCTATATCGGCGCCAAAATTCAGGTATGATTTTTGTAAATTGGCACCAATTTCAAAAAGTTGTACTAAGTATAAAATTGATATTCAACAATAAAAAAAATTTCAACTCATTCGTAAAATTAAAAAAAAAAATTAGTTTCAGCGCCTTTTCCTTAAAGTCGGTTTTCCTTTTTTCTAGAAAGTTATTTACTTTTTCCCTTTTTAGTTATTAATTTAGCAGGGGGCTTCGCAACTTGTGCTCTACAATATATATTGTAAAACAATCCCTATCAGTGCTGGTTAAACGAAATGTCATTGTTGTACAACTTCTGTTAAAGAATAAAAATAATATATATATATATATATATATATATATATATATATATATATATATATATATATGATCAAATTAATGAACTTATTGCCATCGTTATCGAATATAAAAAGTTTGAAATAGGTGTTTGATTTAGTATTTATTGGTTGGAATAACATCACACTTGAGCTACACAATGGGTTATTAGGTGACGGTGTGGTATACACCCCGAAGAAAAGACCCGAGAACACGGCAAACAAAACAAATCAAAAATATCCAACACCAGCCTATAAATAAATCCACCACCGCTACCAATACCTGATTATATCTTGCACCCAGAAAATACTCAACCTCCATCGATGGAGATAAAAATCCCTCCAGCAAAAATAATCGATTCCGGCTGCATCGATACGACCTGGCTTCTAATAACGCGGCGGCTGGGTCTGATCAGATTTTGACGCCGGAAAAACAGGGTGGAAGCTTCATCATCAATAACACAAAGAATGTTGGGGAGAATGGAAGCGCAGAAAGATAAGGGCAACTACAATAGCAGGGAAGATGGTTCTGGGAAGAAAAGGTGTTCTGTATCGTCCGGTGTACCTCAGATGCGTGGGTGTTTTCCTTTGAAAGTCAATAGGTTTTATGGAGGAGTAACTTTGGGTTGTACCTGAGTTTGGGTAAGTCAGAGGTGATGTATATATTGGTGGATGGTTTTATGTGTTAATTCAAAGGGATCGTTGCAGTTTTGCGATGAACAGAAATGGATAAGTTTGTGTGCTTATAAAAAGCGCTGCAACTGCAATACTATAAATTTAATTGGAATTACATTTTGTATACATACGCAGAAAACCGTATTTAACAAGATTCATTCAAAATATTTTTTTGCATTTAGTATATTGTTTGATAAAAGAAAAGTAATTTTATAACTGTAGGACTTTAAGTTAACAAGTTCGTAGGGTACACTTTTCTTAAACAGTTTTGAATATACAATAACCAAATTTTGTTTTTATGTAGAATACAATGTATATAAACTATTTATCCTATTTTTAATTTTTGTTTTGGACTAGAAAAAGAGTTACCTTACTCTTTTGAAAATGGATAACTTTTATTTACTTTTTGACTGATATTTTTGCACATATATTTTTTATTCCAGTAAAACTTCTAAAATTTAGGTTTAACATGTAGACTTTACACAAAACTAATGGTAAATAAAATTGAGTTTTTACTGGATATATACTTTTTGAGAAAAGTGTAACAAAATATAGAAAAAGACCATTTTATAAGAAACTGCAAAAAGTAAAAACACGGGGAATTTTAAATTTATATTTTAGAGTTCCCGAGCATATACATCTCAGCTATTTACGCTTTAGTTCAAGCAATTAAATTTAAAATTTTTAAAATAGTGTCTGCTTTTAATAGGGGACGTGTTCATCATTGTTTAAATTTCGAATTTTATATAACTTTATCTGTGAATTTTTTCATAAACTTAATATCAACAGTGGCGGCTCGTGGTGTACAGCCAGTACATCAAGTATTTAAGTATTTATTAGTGAATTTTAAAACTAAAATCAGATGATTTACTAATTTTCTTAAATGAAGATTATAATTGAAAATGCAATTTCTACAGTAAGTAAAAAAAAAGGAATTAAAAAAAAAATACGGAAAGTAAAAAAAAAAAAAGAGGGGGGGGGGGGGGGACTCCATTTAATCTAATCTGCAACCACAAAGCAAAGTCAGGAATCGGCTGCATCGTTGCCATGACAACCTCTACGTAGTATGAAGGCAGTGCTCCTTGCTAATATACTGCCTTCGTGGCGAGATTCATCCCTAAATGAATTTTCCGACTTCGGCTGTGCTTGTGATTTCGATAAACTGACAGATTCGCCAGTTTAATTGAAAGAAGGATTGATTTAATTTTCAAAAAAAATAAGTGTTTTTTAAAAAAAAATTCGCATGTTATAAGTACGAACAAATTTATAGGAAACTTTGATTTGAGTAATAAATATTAAATAAAATCCTTTCGTGTATGGCTGTTGGTCGTAGGGGGGTGGGAGGGAAGGGGGGTTCACATGATTTCGGCTGCACTAACATTTTCGACCACGGGCCGCTACTGAGTATAAAACGATACTTAATGATATTATAAGCCTAAAAATCCCATATATATATATATATATATATATATATATATATATATATATATATATATATATATATATATATATATATATATATATATATATATATATATATATATATATATATATATACATGCATTGGAAATAAAATATAAAGTAAACTATTTTGTCGAGAATATAACTTTACAATTTTCCCCTTTTTCCAATCGCTCAAAATTAGCAAGAACTATTTTAAACCTAAAAATAGAAACAGTTTACATCACATTCCCTCCCATTCCCGAAAAATTATTACAAATTCCAACGATTACGATCACATCCGTTACGGCCACGGTCAAAACGTCATAAAAAAAAATAACAGCAGCCCTACTCCAAGCGATACGACCGTGCCGATATGAATCTAAAAACCCCCATAAAGTCCTCTGTTAAAAGTTATAACTCTATTTTCGGCCAACAAAAAGGACTTTTTTAATCTCGATGAAGCGTGATAGAAATGACCCCTCGTCTAACTGCAACATTAACTGTGCCATAGATCAGGGTTTATGTGTATCACGTTAGACTTAACGATAATGTAACCGCAGGCACGCTGTTGCGCTTGGAGTCGAGTTTATGGCTTGGTCGAAAAAGATGCCCCACTTAATTTGGCTGCCTTGTGGCGCAGAGGGGCTTTTTAGTAGGGCTGACGTTTATGTGGCATGAATGTGGAACGCTGCTTCGTTTCTTGTTTTGAATGAAATATAGTGTAGTTCTCCTGTGGGATCTGTTTAGTAATGTTACGGACATTTGTTTAATAATGTCGTGACATTTGTTTTATACGATTAATGGCATTTGTAATAATGCTAATGGTATTTGTTTAATAATTTAAAACCTTTGTTTAAAAGTCAATGACATTTGTTTAATAATTAATGGCATTTGTTTAATAATTCATTATATTAATGTTACTAAATATTGTTTAATAATTTATTATATTAATGTTACTAACTTTTGTTTAATAATGTTACTAACTATTGTTTAACCACGTTAAAAAAATTTGTTTAATAGTGTTAAAAGCGTTTGCTTAAGAATGTTCATGACATTTGTTTAATACGATTAATGACATTTGTTTAATAATGTTGCTAACTATTGTTTAACAATATTAAGAACATTTGTCTAATAGTGTTAATGGTATTTGTTTAAGAATGTTAATTAAATTTGTTTAATAAAATTAAGAGTATTTGTTTCGTAATATCAATAAAATTTTAATAATAATGTGAAGAAGTATTGCTTAGTAATGCTATGGAAATGTTTTTAATAGTGTTAAGGATATGTGTTAATAATGTTAAAATGACATGGAATGCATTTAATAATGTTAAAAGGACATGGAATGCATTTAATAACGTTAAAGAAATGTGTTTAATAAGATTAAACACATTTGTTTAATAATGCTATGGACGTGTTTTTAATAGTGTTAAGGTTATGCGTTAATTAATGTTAAAATAACATGGAATGCTTTTAATATCGTTAAAGAAATGTGTTTTAGAAAAAAGTTTATGTGGAATGAATGTGGAACGCTGTTTCGTTTCTTTTTTTGAATGAAATATATTGTAGCTATACTATGGGATCTGTAGTAATGTTACGGACATTTGTTTAATACAATTAACGACATTTGTTTAATAATGTTAATTGTATTTGTTTATTAATGTTAATGATATTTGTTTAATGATGTTACTAACTATTGTTTAACAATATTAAGAACATTTGTTTAATAGTGTTAACGGCATTTGTTTAAGAATGTTAATTATAATTGTATAATAAGATTAAAGTGTTTGTTTAGTAATGTTAATAACATTTGAGTAAGAATATGAAGAACTACTTCTTAGTAATGTTATGGATATGTGTTTAATAGGATAAAGGATATGTGTTTATTAATGTTAAAAGGACATAGAGTGCATTTAATAATGATAAAGAAATGTGTATAATAAGATTAACGACATGTGTTTAATAATGTTCATGATATTTGTTCTTTCATTATTAAATGAATTTATTTAACATTATTAAACAAATACATTTAATAATGGGATTTGTTTAATAAAATTAATGAAATTTGTTTAATAATGGTACTAACTATTGTTTAACAATGTTAAGAACATTTGTTTAATAGTTTTAAGAGCATTTGTTTAAGAATGTTAATTATATGTGTATAATAAGATTAAGGACATTTATTTGGTAATGTTAAAAACATTTGTTTAATACTATTAAGGATAATTGTTTAATAATGTTCATAAAATTTATTAATAATGTTAAGAACTAATTCTTAGTAATGTTATGGACATGCGTTTAATACGGTTACGGATATGTATTTAGTAATGTTAAAAGGACATAGATTGCCTTTAATAATGATAAAGAAATGTATATAATAAGATTAATGACATTTATTTAATAATGTTAATAACATCGTTTTTTCATTATTAAACAAAAGCATTTAATAATGACATTTGTTTAATAATGTTACTAACTATTGTTTAACAATATTAAGAACATTTGTTTAATAGTGTTAAGGGCATTTGTTTAAGAAAGTAAATTAGATTTGTATAATGGACATTATAATTAAGGACATTCATTTAATAATGTGAATAACATTTGTTTAATAATATTAAGGACATTTGTTTAGTGATGTTACTAAAACTTGTCTAATAATGTTAAGAACTATTGCTTAGTAATGTTATGGAGATGTGTTTAATAATGTTAAGGATACGCGTTTATTAATATTAAAAGGACATGGAATATATTTAACAATGTTAAAGAAATGTGTTTAATAATATTAAGGACATTAATTTAATACTGTTAATGACATCTGTTAATACGATTATGGTAAGAATTTGTTTATTAAGATTGAAGTAATGTGTTTAGTAATGTTAATGACATTTGTTTAATAATGTTGAACTGTTGTTTATTGAAATTATGGGCATTTGTTTAATGATGTAAATGATATTTGTTTAATAAGATTAAGGAATTTTATTTAATATTGTTAATGATTACGATTATATGCATACGATTATAATAACAATTAACAATTTGTTTAATAAGATTAAGGTAACATTTTTTTAATAACATTAAGTGAATGTGTTTATTAATTTTAATATCATTTGTTTAATAATGCCAAGAACTGTTGTTTAGTAATGATATGGACATTTGTTTAATAGTGTAAAGGAGCTATGTGTTTAATAATGTTAAAAGAACATGGATGTCTTTAATAATATTAAAAGAACATGGATGTCCTTAATAATGTTAAAGAAATGAATTTAATAATATTGAGGGCATTTGTTTACTAATGTTAAGAATTATTGTTTAACAATGTTACAGATATTTGTTTATTAACGTTAAGGACATTTTGATCAATAGTGTTACGGATAATTGTTTAATAATGTTAAAATGATATGGGATTTCTTTAATAATGTTAAGGTTTAATAACATTAAGTACATGTCTGATGCACGTATTTCTCACCTGAGCGGCGAGAAAAATAATGTATTTAATAAAGTACTTTTTCTTTAACACGTTGATTACCGCAGGCTGAGAGTTGATACGCTGTGGCCTGCAATTGTAGCCACGCATTATTAGACTCTAGATATTGTTTGGCAATATCACATTAAAATGTATTGACGTAACAAGACATCATATTTATTTGTCTACTACTCTTATATTTTAAACTAATCGCTTAACTTTAATTGCAACAAACAAAGTAGTTATGACATAGTAAAAATAACGGTTAATCACGTGTAGTTAATTACCCAAACAGTGACCATTCCCCAAACAACTGTTTCATATTCCACTTCGGTTTTACATGTAAACCAGACGACTCTGGGTTTTCAGAGAAATTATACATACAAATCTTTATTTACAGATACACATCTCGAATAAAGCATACAACTCATACTCGAATAGCTCTTTACATGCGTAATAAGTGTGCATAGCATGGTCTAATTGCAAAGAATTTTGCGATACGCCTGCAATTTACATGTTCCTTCGCAACTGGAATTAGACTGTATTCAAATTACAAACCCGCCCGTTCGTTGAATTCATTAAAACAACAACCGGAAAAATGCGGGGAAACGCATGGGATACATTTTGTGAATGGCTGCAGCTGCTGCAGCTCCCGCAAATTAGTTAATTTCCAAATGCTGGGCGGTTAATGATTTTAACACGAAATGTGATAAGTGTATGCAGTTTCGGGTTTTGATATTTAATTGAACGTGGATGGGGATTGTAGTTAAAATTTAATTGAAACATATTTATTGGGGAACAATTCATGTTTTTCCAAATGTATTTTAACGTGTAACGCCTTGAACTGTTTTCGGGAAATGGATATATTCAGGGCAAAGTGGACCTTAACTCAAACAGGTGCTAAGAAACAGAGTTGGCAAGATTGCATATATTTCACGCTCGTCTGACGCTCTCAAAAGTCGTTGTAGGAACGGCAAAACATAAAAAAAGTGCAGTGGGTTATCCGGAATCCAAAAAAGTTCCATTCAAAAAAAAAAGTTCCATTCACTCTTACCTAATATACTAGGCCTAATATACTACCTAATATACTATACCTACCTAATATACTATACCTACCTAATATACTATACCTACCTAATATACTATACCTACCTAATATACTATACCTACCTAATATACTATACCTATCTAATATACTATACCTACCTAATATACTATACCTATCTAATATACTATACCTACCTAATATACTATACCTATCTAATATACTATACCTACCTAATATACTATACCTACATAATATACTATACCTACGTAATATACTATACCTACCTAATATACTATCGAATATACTATACCTACCTAATATACTATACCTACCTAATATACTATACCTACCTAATATACTATACCTACCTAATATACTATACCTACCTAATATACTATACCTACCTAATATACTATACCTACCTAATATACTACCTAATATACTATACCTACCTAATATACTACCTAATATACTATACCTACCTAATATACTATACCTACCTAATATACTATACCTACCTAATATACTATACCTACCTAATATACTATATCTACCTAATATACTATACCTACTAATATACTATACCTACCTAATATACTATACCAACCTAATATACTATACCTACCTAATATACTATACCTACCTAATATAATATACCTACCTAATATACTACCTAATATACTATACCTACCTAATATAATATACCTACCTAATATACTACCTAATATACTATACCTACCAAATACATTACCAAATATACTATACCTACCTAATACATTACCTAATATACTATACCTACCTAATATACTATCTAATATACTACCTAATATACTATACCTACCTAATATACTATACCTACCTAATATACTATACCTACCTAATATACTATCTAATATACTACCTAATATACTATACCTACCTAATATACTATACCTACCTAATATACTATACCTACCTAATATACTATACCTACCTAATATACTACCTAATATACTATACCTACCTAATATACTACCTAATATACTATACCTACCTAATATACTATACCTACCTAATATACTATACCTACCTAATATACTATACCTACCTAATATACTATATCTACCTAATATACTATACCTACTAATATACTATACCTACCTAATATACTATACCAACCTAATATACTATACCTACCTAATATACTATACCTACCTAATATAATATACCTACCTAATATACTACCTAATATACTATACCTACCTAATATAATATACCTACCTAATATACTACCTAATATACTATACCTACCAAATACATTACCAAATATACTATACCTACCTAATACATTACGTAATATACTATACCTACCTAATATACTATCTAATATACTACCTAATATACTATACCTACCTAATATACTATACCTACCTAATATACTATACCTACCTAATATACTATACCTACCTAATATACTATACCTACCTAATATACTATCTAATATACTACCTAATATACTATACCTACCTAATATACTATACCTACCTAATATACTATACCTACCTAATATACTATACCTACCTAATATACTATACCTACCTAATATACTACCTAATATAATATAATTACCTAATATACTAATAATTGCCGGCTCGATAAGCTCTGTCTACTTTTTTATAATACAAGTTTTTAAACTTATTGACATATACATATATATTTACGTTGCTTTTTATTCACCAACTAGCTGCTACCCGTGAATTCACACGTCTTAAAAGTGTTACTCCATTCGTTATCCCCGTTTATTGCTTCTCTTTTATTTTTTCGAAGGCAAAATAACTGGTCTATTGTTCAGACAGCTCAGAATTTTAGATTCTCCGTTAGTTTTCCTGTTGCAGCGTAATTTTCATACATAGTTATCTCGCCAAAGCAATTTTTGATCGACAATTTTCACTTGTTTAGCACGTTTGAGAACAAATCGTGTTTTTTTAATGTATTTTACGTGTAACGCCTTTAACCGGTTCCGAATAAAGGTTGTATGCAGGGCCAAGTGGACCTTAACTCAAAGAGGAGCCACGAAACAGCGTTGGGACGATTGCATAAACTATTCAAAATAGGTATTCAAAAAAAAAAAAATTTACTCATATTTGAATACATTCGATGCTTAATACATAAGTTCCAATTTTGAAAAAGTCACTTACTGAAAAACAAGTGCAATGGATAAAAATAAATAAAAAGAGCAGATGCTAGCCTACATAGGCTGTCTTCATAAATCACTTCCAATAAATATCGACAATTACAACCAGAACTTGTCGAGAATCGAATCCATATCTGCAGACACCACAGTTTAGTGCCTTATCCGTTAAGTTACAAAGCGACGTGATGAAGTTATAAACAGAAGTAATGTTAAAAATGAGTGCCATAAGGATTGGAAGTAAGATAATTGAGTTGTAAAAACTCAGTTACTATTTAAGCAATCGACAACAAATAATGCGGAAAAAACATCTTCTGAACAACTATTTTAAGAGTGTCAGGTCGCTTTGTTAAGATGGCTTGAACAAAAGCTGATATTAGCAATATTAAATCACACTGGTCATTTTTTAGAAAGTACCATTACTTAAATTTGAGTACGTCGTCGCTCATTTGCGATTCAATTGAACTCTAAGAAAAACGAGTCCCTTCATGAACTCATTTTAAGCACCTTTTTTTACAGTGTCTATTTCACGATTGTTTGACGTTCACGAAAGTCGTTGTGGAACGATGTAACAAAAACAACATGCAGCGGCGTATCCGGAATCCAAAAAAGTTCCTTTTACCTTATACACTACGGCCAGCGGGACTGGATAAACACTGTCTACTTTTATATTATACAAGTTTTTAAACTTATTAACATTTATATATATCTTTACGTTGCTTTTTATTAACCAAGTGACTAGCTGTTACCCGCGGTTTCAAATGCGTTAAAAATGTTAACCGATTGGTTCGTTCTCCCCGTTTATCCATTATCTTTCATTTTATCTAAACAATGTTAACTGGTCTATTGTTCAGACACATTCGGTACATCTCCGAATGTTAGCTTTTCCGTTAGTATTCACATTGAAGCATAATAATCAGAGAGTGCGCAATTAAAGGTACGATAACATTAAAAAAAACTTTTATTTTAATGAAGTTCAAAACTGCTGGTATTTACCAGAATTTACGATATATTATTTTTATCGCAATATATCAGTTAAAGTACGTAATTAAAATTTAATAATTTTAAATTATCTTTTGGCATTTCATGTATTGCTATTATTACTTTAAAATATAGTATATAAAAATTAAATTATTTTATATGCTTTAATTGTGAAAAACAAGTTTTGATCAGGTCAAATGCCTGAAATAGTAATTAGTTTTTATCATAAATTACATTTAATAAAAATTAAATACATTCTTCATTCTGCTTTTTTAATGTTACTTATTAAAAAGTAAACGAATGAATTAAATGTATTATTACACTAGTAAAGAAAATAAAAAATAAAACAAACAGAGAAAACAGCCATTTCCAAATTGAAGCACCCTTTATCATCAATTTAGAAAGAATATCACATTTAGAACACTTTTTTTTTATTTCTTTACGTCATAAACAAACATAAATCGCATACTCAATCGAGTAGACGTAACAAAGCGTCTATTTTTATTTCTTATATTTATCTGCATTTTTAAAAATACATCCTGGAGATCGTAAAATCAAAACGGCATAAAAGAGGAAGCTAAATATGTATGAATTGTCATTATTTTCTCCAAAAGTACGTTCGATTTTTACCTTCCATTTTTTTTTAAATATGCTAGAAGTCAAATTCAGACGATCGTTATCGAAGTTGAAGTGCTTTTTTTATATCAATTTGTTTTTTGTGTTTTATATTTTCCATCTGTTTGTTTAAATAATGATTAGAGTTAATGCTGCAGAAAATTGTTTTGGGATGCATAGAAGGTATTTTTGAGATCCGAACGTTAGCTACGCTTCGAGTATTGCTCCTCAATTACTTTGAAATCGTATATTGTCTTTTTTTTTTTTTAAATATTGAATTGTATTTTGGAAAATAATGGAATATAAACAAAACTGTAAAAGCATTTTAAATTACTATTGTTGAATAAACAGAAATGCACCTAGAATGTTTTTCGGAAAAAATTACTTTTAAATTCGAACGCATTATATATTTTCTGTAAAGTTATAAAAAAAAATATTTTTATTATATCTTACTTTTAATGTAACACATTAATTTCGATATTACATGTTGAATATTTTAACTACAAGTATATTTGAAAGGTAAACTTTAATGTAAAAAATATATTTAAAATAAAAAATTAAAACACACCTTAATATTTAATTCTAAAATCACTTAACTGGTAAATATTTTGCAACTAATTCCAGTTTTAATTTTCCTAAACTTTTTTTTTTAATTAATTTAATTGTTTTATAAAATATTTCAAAGAAATATTGCTTTATTAATTCATAAAATGCAAATTATTGAAATACAAGAGATGTAAACTGCTTTTCAATTATTTTACATATGCTATGACTAAATAATATATCGTTAAATTTTATGTTAGAGTTATTTTTTTATTATAATAATTTTTATGACTAAAAATCTAAAAATAAATTTATTTATTATTGACATTTAATATGACATTTAAACAATACAGTTACTTAAAGTTTTATTTTGTTTTTTGAAAATTAGATAAATAAAAATATTTTTGAAAAATACAATGTCCCAATATTTCCATAACAAGTAATTAACAAACCGCTTTCGAACTGAACTGAACTGAAATATATATATATATATATATATATATATATATATATATATATATATATATATATATAAATATATATATATATATATATATATATATATATATATATATATATATATATATATATATATATATATATATATATATATATATATATATATATATATATATATATATATATATATATATATATATATATATATATATATATATATGTAATGTAATGTTTATTATTTAGATTTGCAGTCGTTAGTTATTAGATGATAAGTTCCATGATGCAGGTATAAACTAAAGGCCGAAAGTTCTAGATGATAAGTTCCATGATGCAGGTATAAACTAAAGGCCGAAAGTTCAAGTACACAACATTTATTTCTCCGGACTTCACAGCTCGACTTGATAGCTCGAGGTTACATCTTGAATCTGAGTATCAAAATAGAGATTATGAGAAGAAGAATTTACCGTGGACGCCTCTGATTGGGTATTCTACTTTTGGTGCGCATTTTCTAGGTTTGGGTTCGGGATTTTGAAGTGGCGTGGGATGGAAAGCAGTCACATGAGGGATGCTTTAGTACTGGGAAAAGGGGCGATATACTAAGTTAAAGAAAGTTAATTAAAGTACATTTTAAAGGGGGGAAAGCGTTATAAAATATATTACATACATATATATGTGTGTGTGTGTGTGTGTGTGTGTGTGTGTGTGTGTGTGTGTGTGTGTGTGTGTGTGTGTGTGTGTGTGTGTGTGTGTGTGTGTGTGTGTGTGTGTGTGTGTGTGTGTGTGTGTGTGTGTGTGTGTGTGTGTGTGTGTGTGTGTGTGTGTGTGTGTGTGTGTGTGTGTGTGTGTGTGTGTGTGTGTGTGTGTGTGTGTGTGTGTGTGTGTGTGTGTGTGTGTGTGTGTGTGTGTGTGTGTGTGTGTGTGTGTGTGTGTGTGTGTGTGTGTGTGTGTGTGTGTGTGTGTGTGTGTGTGTGTGTGTGTGTGTGTGTGTGTGTGTGTGTGTGTGTGTGTGTGTGTGTGTGTGTGTGTGTGTGTGTGTGTGTGTGTGTGTGTGTGTGTGTGTGTGTGTGTGTGTGTGTGTGTGTGTGTGTGTGTGTGTGTGTGTGTGTGTGTGTGTGTGTGTGTGTGTGTGTGTGTGTGTGTGTGTGTGTGTGTGTGTGTGTGTGTGTGTGTGTGTGTGTGTGTGTGTGTGTGTGTGTGTGTGTGTGTGTGTGTGTGTGTGTGTGTGTGTGTGTGTGTGTGTGTGTGTGTGTGTGTGTGTGTGTGTGTGTGTGTGTGTGTGTGTGTGTGTGTGTGTGTGTGTGTGTGTGTGTGTGTGTGTGTGTGTGTGTGTGTGTGTGTGTGTGTGTGTGTGTGTGTGTGTGTGTGTGTGTGTGTGTGTGTGTGTGTGTGTGTGTGTGTGTGTGTGTGTGTGTGTGTGTGTGTGTGTGTGTGTGTGTGTGTGTGTGTGTGTGTGTGTGTGTGTGTGTGTGTGTGTGTGTGTGTGTGTGTGTGTGTGTGTGTGTGTGTGTGTGTGTGTGTGTGTGTGTGTGTGTGTGTGTGTGTGTGTGTGTGTGTGTGTGTGTGTGTGTGTGTGTGTGTGTGTGTGTGTGTGTGTGTGTGTGTGTGTGTGTGTGTGTGTGTGTGTGTGTGTGTGTGTGTGTGTGTGTGTGTGTGTGTGTGTGTGTGTGTGTGTGTGTGTGTGTGTGTGTGTGTGTGTGTGTGTGTGTGTGTGTGTGTGTGTGTGTGTGTGTGTGTGTGTGTGTGTGTGTGTGTGTGTGTGTGTGTGTGTGTGTGTGTGTGTGTGTGTGTGTGTGTGTGTGTGTGTGTGTGTGTGTGTGTGTGTGTGTGTGTGTGTGTGTGTGTGTGTGTGTGTGTGTGTGTGTGTGTGTGTGTGTGTGTGTGTGTGTGTGTGTGTGTGTGTGTGTGTGTGTGTGTGTGTGTGTGTGTGTGTGTGTGTGTGTGTGTGTGTGTGTGTGTGTGTGTGTGTGTGTGTGTGTGTGTGTGTGTGTGTGTGTGTGTGTGTGTGTGTGTGTGTGTGTGTGTGTGTGTGTGTGTGTGTGTGTGTGTGTGTGTGTGTGTGTGTGTGTGTGTGTGTGTGTGTGTGTGTGTGTGTGTGTGTGTGTGTGTGTGTGTGTGTGTGTGTGTGTTAGATTATCATAAATAATCTAAATGAAATATCTTAAATGAAAGAAAACAACTTTTTTATTAAATGTTATAAATTCCCTGAACTCTCCAGAGATTCTAATTTGCAAATTTGCGTTAACATTCATTGCAACATTGCAAAAATAGGGCTTATTAATAATATTTAATTGGCTTTTACGCATTGCTTTTCGGGACTTTAGTGCATCACCATCCATTCAAATTATTATCGGTATTCACATTTTTTTACGATAACGATTTTTACGATTACAACATCATCATGTACTAGTGAACTCACCCCTAAAAGCATATCTACTAGAATATATTTGGATTGTTTTGTAGAAATAGTTAAATTAAAGAAAGTTGTTTTTCTGATTCAGTTCTAGTTTTTCGAAGAGACTTCTTTGAATGTTTCGCTGTTGTGTTTATTGAGTAGTAGTGATTAAATGACAGTTCTGCCTACCGGAGGAAGAGTCAAATGAAGGCGAGGTATGTTCTTCCCGCGAAAATTGAAATAATGTTACTTATTCGAAAAAGGAAGTATTGTGTTGTTGTTGTTGCTTATCCTCCATAGTATGACGGAGTCAGGCAAGACCCACAAGACCGTTGACTCTCATGAAGTCGAGCACGAGGAGAGGATCGCAGTACCCAGCAAAAAAAATTGCATGAAACCTTCATCAAAATTGTCAAATTGAAGGTTTTTTGAAGGTTTTATAAAATATATTGAAACAAAAAACTGCAGTTTTTTTGAAGTTTTTAATTTTCCTGCATAAAACCTTTAAAATATCTGCATTTTCCCTTCATGATTAAAAATTGAAGGTTTTTTGCAGTTTTTATGAAGGACATTGAAACAAAAACCTTTAATTTTATAGAGCTTCAAACAAACTGTAGTTTTCCTGCGTAAAACCTTCAATTTCAAAATTTTTATGCTGAATTTTTTTTGCTGGGTAGATATCTTTCCTGGAGAGGCCCATGCATTCCATTATGTGCTCTGCAGAAGCCTGATGGTCGAGGCACTCAGTGCAGGTGGTGAAGACCCTCCTGCCCTCAAAAATGAGAGGCACTTGATGTGTCCGCTGGCAAGCCTAGAAAGAGCAGACCGGGAGCCTCTGTCGCACGGGAGGTCAAGAGTCAGGCCTGGCTTTTTACCCATATACCAATGATGGGTAGGGGGCTTTCTCCACTCAGCCGAAGATTTAGATTTTTTCCCTGGACAAAGTTCTAAGAAAGTCAAGGCGCAAGAGGAGGGGTTGGAGAGTCTGCAACCCTCTTTGACAAGTTTATCCGTCAATTCTTTGCCGGGAAGTATTGTTATACCATGTGATCATACACTACCATGGGGACTTGAGTGAGTTATAAATAGAATTTTTTTTTAAAGATGTGTGCCAAATGAATGGAAAGTAAGATAATTGAGTTGTAATAACTCGAAGATTTATCTCGAATCGAACCCAGATCTTAAAGAACCGCCTTCCAGTTCATATCCGTTGTTACACCAGGGCGACGTGAATAAGTTATAAACAGAAGGCTTGATTAAAATGCGTGACAAAAGAATGGAAATCAAGATAATTGAGTTGTAATAACTCAGTTTCCATTTAATCAACCGACATCAAATAACGTGGAAAACCATTTTCTGAACAACTATTTTAAGTTTGTCAGGTCACTTTGTATTAAACAGAAGCTGAGAATAGCAATAATAAATCACACTGCTCCTTTTTGAGAAAGTACGGTAACTTAAATTTAAGTACATCATCTCGCATCTGCGATGCAATTGTACTCAGAGAAAAACGAATAGGTTCGGGTATTCATTTTTAAGTATCTTTTTTTACAGGGAACAAATAAAAAAAAAATATTCTTAAAACTCGGCAAAATAAAGAACATTACATGAAACACCCCCGAATTTTCCTAGTCTATGTACTTATGTACACCAGTCCATTCGAGAACCTCGTGTATATAACCAGAGGAAATTCAATTTCAATTGAAATGAAAAAGTACACCGAGTCTGAAATCAGAATCTAAATAAGAAATTCGATCGTCGGATTTACTCTGGAAAAGTGGATTTCAAAGAAGAAATCCGTTGAAAAGGAATTTCTGAGGGAATATTTGAACAATGCTGTCATATGGATTCGTCATTTGGATCCCAAAGTCTTTGGTTTTAGCTCTGGTCTGTGATGAGATTTTGAGGAAAAAAATCCGACAAAATCTATTCTCTACAACGTTTATAGTTTTATGTTTTTTTTTTGTGTTTTTTTGTTATATGGATGTAAAATAAATTATTTTTTAAATTATTATTTCTATCTAATTGGAAATATTGTTTGATTTTCAATTTGATAGAGTTCGTTGAGATGTGGTAAATGTCAGATATTTTAAAAAAGTTAAATCTTTTTATTTCTTTTCTGTAAAAAAAGTACTTAAAAATGAGTACCTGAACAAACTCGTGTTTCTTTGAGTACAATTACATCGAAAATGAGTGACGACGTACTCAAATTTAAATAATCGCACTTTATCAAACAGGAGCAGTGTGATTTAGTATTGTTAATCTCAGCTTCTGTTCAAGCCATCTTAAAAAAGCGACCTGACACACTTAAAATAGTTTTTTAGAAGACGTTTTTCCATATTATTTGATGTCGATTGCTTAAATGGAAACTGAGTTATTACAACTGAATTATATTACTTATAATTCATTCTTTTGGCACACCTTTTTAACATTTCTTCGGTTTATAATTTCTTCACGTGGTAGTACAACAGATAAGGCACCGGATTTCGGTGCCTAAAGTTCTAAATCGATTTCCGGTAAGTCTTGGTTTTAATTGTTGATATTTATTGAAAGTGATTTATGAAGGCATCCTATGTAGGCTCTCATCTGTTATTTTTATTCATTGTACTCATTTTTAAGTACCTGTCTTTTTCAAAAGTGAAACTTATGTATTCGGAGGCATGATAAGCATCGAATGTACTCAAAATTGAGTACATTTTATTTATGTTTTGAGTATGCCATATTTAAAAGATCAATCTTTACATAAGAAATAGGAAATGGTTAGCAGATAATGATATAGATTCTGCAGCAATGGGTATTTGAAAACAGTATCCTAATTGAAATCCAGGTATTGCACATAGACTGAAAAGTAAACAAGAGGCCAAAGTGGATGAATCCATTATATCCTAATTAAAATTCCGTTATTGCACACAAACTAAAAAGTTAACTAGCGGCCAAAGTGGATGAATTCATTATATTCTATTTGAAATTTAGTTATTGCACACAAAGTAAAAAGTTAACAACAAGCCAAAGTGGGTGAATCCATTATATCCTAATTGAAATTCCGTTATTGCACACAAACTAAAAAGTTAACAAGAGGCCAAAGTGGATGAATCCATTATATCCTAATTGAAATTCCGTTATTGCACACAAACTAAAAAGTTAACTAGCGGCCAAAGTGGATGAATTCATTATATTCTATTTGAAATTTAGTTATTGCACACAAAGTAAAAAGTTAACTAGAGGCCAAAGTGGATGAATCCATTATATCCTAATTGAAATTCCGTTACTGCACACAAACTAAAAAGTTAACTAGAGGCCAAAGTGGATGAATCCTTTATATCCTAATTGAAATTCAGTTATTGCACACAAACTAAAAAGTTAACTAGAAGCCAAAGTGGATGAATCCATTATATCCTAATTGAAATTCAGTTATTGCACACAAACTAAAAAGTTAACAAGAGGCCAAAGTGGATGAATCCATTATATCCTAATTGAAATTCAGTTATTGCACACAAACTAAAAAGTTAACTAGGTGCCAAAGTGGGTGAATCCATTATATCCTAATTGAAATTCCGTTATTGCACACAAACTAAAAAGTTAACAAGAGGCCAAAGTGGATGAATCCATTATATCCTAATTGAAATTCAGTTATTGCATACAAACTAAAAAGTTAACTAGAGGCCAAAGTGGATGAATCCATTATATCCTAATTGAAATTCCTTTATTGCTCACAACCAAAAAGTTAACTAGCGGCCAAAGTGGATGAATCCATCATATCCGTTGATAATTCTTTAACAACATCCCCGAAGAAGCAATGAGACTTATTTACAGGAAAACATGCAAGGACATCTTATCCGAAATCACAACCTTAAATATTCACAAACTCCTCCAGAGACCAACCCAAAGCCCTTATGAAAGGGTAAACAGGAACAAACTCAAACATTTCCCGAAATAACGGCCTCGCTTTTCATTAAGTCAACAGCCACTCTTCCCTTCTGGAGCTCCTTAAAAAGTTGAAGAGTTTGCTTCCTGCTATCGCTGCCTGATAATTGCCTTTGAAGCAGGCGTTTGTCTTCGGTAAGCCTTTTAAAACGAGGGGGCTGCTGGGGCGCTAGACTTCAAACAAGACTTACCGGGGCGCACTTTGGGGCTCTGCTGTGGAATGGGAAGGAGCGCCCTAGGGGAGGGAGGGGGTTATAGGTTCGTGTAAAGACGGACCTAGAGAATATTTGTGGGATTTTATCACTGAAGAAAAACTGGATTATGTTCTAAAGTTCTACGTATATCGGTGTGTGTATGTGTAATGGTATGTTTTATGTAAGCTTATATTTATGGGGTAATATGAGAAAATTATTATAGTTCATACATAATAGTTTATCGTGAAGATTTATTAGCAATAAAATAAACATCTGAATATTATTAAAGACTTTTACTAGCATGCCATTCGGGTGAAAGATATGAATGAATCTTTTACGGCCGAAAATCGAAAAGTTTAAGATTCTGTTCGCAGATGGCAGCATTATGAACGGCTTATTTAAAATAACACGTTACAATGAGTTATTTTAAACGCAATAAAAAAAACGTTGATAATTATGAAATGAAAGTACGGTCCGTCACTGTTCTATAAAATTTCCTATCTTTTGGTACCTCATGTGATAAGATTCGTTGCGTTTAAGAGACTTAAGAGGACTTGGTACCCCAAAAATTATTTTCTATAATTGGATATAAAATTAAATATTTCTGTGATGGCAACATGTGTACTATTCAGGAAAGAAGATGTAGAAGAAAAAAATTTGAAATTTCTTCAAACTTTTTTTAATTTTTGTTAAATGTTTTGTAGATTTAAGGCATTTTTTAAAATGCTTCTTCTCCTTCAGATTTCATTTTTTTCCATCGAATATTTTTTGTAAGCTGTATTGATTTATGCTTAATAACTTTAGGGATCGGATTTTGCATAAGTATTTCAGTTTAGAAGAAAAAAATTAGTGAAAAATCGGCCATTTTTTTCCAAAAAACTCTAATTCTTAAACATTTTATTTATTTAAACAAATTGTTTTTAATATTTTTCTAATTCCATCCCAGGTTCTATTTAGTATACTCTTGTGTACAGGTTCAAAAAAATTCACAATAATTCATACATATTTGTTTAAGTTTTAGTATTTTAAGTAGGTGTATGTTCACGAAAACATCAAGCTGAGATAAATACATTTAAAGATTTCAGTATTGAAAATAATTTATTATAAATGTCTCAATTAACTCAAATATTTTTTCACATAAATAACGTATATATATACTACTAATTATGCAAAATTAATGACAAATAATTATTATTTTATTTTGCTGCAACCTTAAATAAAAATGTCACTTTTAGTATTCAATGCATGTAAAATGTCTAAAAACACAATAAAATCACTCACTGTCAAGCAAATTTTCATTCTTGTAATACATTTTTGGCAAACCACTAACTACTGAATATTATGAAACAAAAATTGACTGCAGATATTTATATAATTTGCTTTAATGTTGAGTGTAATGCAGGGAAAACTGAAAATGTTTTAGTGGTTTTATACATGACACTCACTGTAAAATTAAAGCACCCTACAGCATAAGTTACTCCTTATTTATTCTTAAATTACTTTTTCTCTTTATGCATTGCAATATTTACAAGTTTGAGTGCAAAATCCCTGATAAGGCGGCGTATTGCAAAATAAGAGATTTTGCAGTACGCCGCATTTTCTTCTAATGTCTTTTGGGCAAATCAATTCACACACAGAGTTTCAGTAAATTAAGTTCCCGTCTGACCCTAAAGATTTTGAAGACTTTTTCATAGTATGTATAATTCTTAGTTGTATTCACATATAAAATTTGACATAAAAACACTGCACACGCTCTTGTTCACAAATGTATCTTTGGGATACCTGAACTAGTTGATGATGTGTACAATTTCGTTGGCGTTTTGCTTGTGGCAGGTAACACATCTTTATAACAGTCCTGTAGAAGAAATCCTTTGATAAATTGACATTACTTTGCTTAGAGGTACCCATTTTTACATTCGGATTATGACTTTCTAAAGGTTGAAACTTTTTTTAAGGTTGAAATTAATTAATTTATCTTGATTTAAAAAGAAAAAAAAATAATAAACAGGAAATTTAGGATACCTCATAATAAGTACGAATGTTCAGATTGAACGTTCCAATAAATGGCTTTCATAAAATCTTCGCGCGTCACGGTTTAATTTTTATTAATTAAAATAAATATTTTTTTTAATTTTTAGTAATATGATTTTAATTAAATTATCAAAGACATTGTTTATGAGATACTCCGCAACTTAGCCTTTTTTTTTTATCGAAACCAAAATACACCAGACAACGAAATTAATATTTCGCGACTTGACTTCCTTTACCAAAAAACAAAGCTAATTCGAACCAGAATACATCCAGCATATCCATTTCCAATTACATCTCTAAATAATTCAACAAAAACCCGGGCTTCCTTGTTCCCGAACAAATGCAAATCCCAGATGTTTTTTTTTTTCTTCTTCTACGAAACCAAAGCGCAGCAGTAAATCAATTATTAACTCTTTCCTGCTTATTCCCTTGTAGGGAAAAATTAGGGGAAATGCAGGGGAAAATTAGAACTTCAAAGCAACGAATAGCAGATCACTTGTTGGTTGGGGGATTCGGTTTTATGACGTCAGGCGTGACGTAAATTGACGATTTTTAAAAGGTCACGGGGTCAATGAGATGGGACCATTGAGAATAGTCGAATATTTTAAAATGTTTTATGAATTTTAATATCGTTTGAAAGGACTACGTGGGAGATGTGATATTGAGCTGGCCTAAATCTACAGTGGAATTAAGATATTTCGAGTGCGAAATTCGAATGAATTAATAATTTTGTGTTCCATATTATATTCGTGATGCTATATGTGTGGGCCCCTTTTGTTTCGTATTGTTTGTTATTATTCATGCTTAAATTTATAGAAGGATTTTTTGTAATATCATGTGAACAGCGATATGTGTAATACAGCGAAGTTAAACAAAAATTTAAGTTATTCAGTTATCGCCGGTATATATCTTGAAAAAGGTCACATTTATTTTTAGTTTGGTTATTTATAACTAATAACAGTTCTTTACTTGTGTTGAATACATATAGACTATTATTTAAAGTATTCTCTGCGATGCAATGTTGCATCTGTTGGCATTTACGTTTTTACATAGAACTTTTGACGGAATATTTTTTGTTGTTTTCTTTATAATCATTAGTGAGCCTAAATATAATATTATTCCGTGCTGTAGTTAAAGAAAGAACATAAAAAAATAACTATTATTTAAATTAGAAATATTCGGTTCTCATTTATTTTGAAAAATATGATGGTAAACAGATTAGGTTTAAACCTTTCTGGTTTTGATTAGAGTCAGAGTCTAGTTCATGACTACGATCGAACCATTCTAGTTTTGATTAGAGTCTGAGGTCAAGTTCATGACCACGATCAATCCTTTCTAGTTTTTATTAGTATCAAAGTCTAGTTCATGACTAGGTTTAAACCTTTCTGATTTTGATTAAAGTTAGAGTCCAATTCATGACTAGAATTAAATCTTTCTGATTATGATTAGAGTCAGAGTCAAGTTCATGACTAGAATGAAACTTTTCTGGTTTGATTAGAGTCGAGTCTAGTTTATGTCTAGGATTATATAAGTCTATAAGCATCATCATAATTTTTGTAAAGGGGCATGGATAATGATCAATTGCAATACAAATTATATGACCTGTAACTTACACAGTACGCCGCGAAGGTTTATTGGTAATAAAGTTCGGTACATTTGAAAAAAAAGTCACAGAAATATATCTCCCAAAATTAAAAAAAAAAAATGAATTACCTCCTATTCTTATATTTAATATTAATCAAAACTTCTCAATCCACAAAAGTTAATTTTTTGAACTCAAATTAATATAAAAATCCAACCATCCAAAACCAGTACATAATATTCATAAGCCAAATATTTAATCTCTTGTAATTAGCTTCCATAACTAAAAGCGCGCCAAACAAAACTCGCAATGTTTACCATAATTGGCCATCAATCCAAACTTTAATGAGCATTATCAAATATAGCACTAAATTACCAGCCGCCCAATCAGACGCCATTAGCGAAATTTCCTTTATGTCACACAGAGACTACTGTGTCAGTGCGACACAAAAAAAGCTTGGCTGTCGGTATAAATATTTGCTGGAGACCTAATTAAGATTTACCGAGTTGTTAACTTTCCCCGAAATGTTTGGTATAAACTTTTGCTTCATTAGAAGGGGTCTTTTGTTTGGGTTTGGTATGCGTAGAGAGAATGATTCATTTGTGATTTGGTAAGACAATGGATTGAGTGGAGTCGGTGTTTAATTTTATTTTTTATTTTTATGAAATTCATCAGAGTACTCATGACAGAAAAGGGTTTAGTTGATTTTGAATATAAAGCAACAGTGGTCCATTTTGATTGTGGGTTTTTTTCTGAAACTACTGAATCAATTTGGATCATATTTGATGGATGATTTTAATGATTTTTAGTTTATAATAGCTGGCCAAATATGGTGTTTATGTATTATACACATGCCAAGAAGTGTATTATTTAATTTTGATTATGAAGTAACAACACACATTCTTCAACAATACGATATATCTATAAAACCACCGCATGAATTTGAATCATATACGATATATAGATAATTTAAAGATTGTTAGTGTAGTTGTGCTTACTTTTGGTACTGTTGATTTACAATTTTCAAATACAGATAATTTAATGATAGTTAGTGCGATTTAATGTTTCCCTTTGGTGTTGTTGATTTACAATTTTTAAATATTGTGAATTTATTGATTTTTAGTGTGATATAGTGCTTTTATTTGGTATTGTTGTTCTGAAAATTTCAAATTAGAGTTTAATGATTGTCAGTATAGTATTGCACCTAATTTTGATATTAACGTTTTACAATTTTCATATATAGATATTTTATGATTGTCAGTGTGATATAATGCTTCCTTTTGGTATTATTGATTTACAATTTGAATTCTATATAAAAAATCAAATACAAAGGAACACATGTTTTATATTCCCTAACATTAACCTTTAAAGCAGATTTACTGAAATCAATATTTAAAAACAATGATCACATCACAACAAAACATAAGAAAGTTTAAACTTTGTATTACACTTTGTAAAAACAAATTGTCTTGGGCACATTTTTTGATATTTATGACCATTTTCGAAAATATTAATAGCTGAAATATAGGTTCATTAAAAAAAAAAAATTTTAATTTAATATATATATTGTTCTTATTTATATACGCATTAATTAAAATAATCAAATAATTATCAATTCAGAATTGGATTAAAAAATGCTGATAAAAATTTTGTTTTTTAACTGACCTATATTGTTGAAATGCTTTCTTGTCAGTTCATATCTATTTATCATTCAAAAGCATTAAATAGTTGTACAAATAATGTATAAAACAAATAAATCAAATATAGTTTATCAAGTGTAAGTATTAATTAAACAAATATAAATATTTATAATTTTAAGATGTGTTTAAAATAAAAATATACAGAATAATAATTTTAATTATATAAAAATACATACAAATTGTATCTGTGTTACCAAATTCTTAACAACTTGCATAACAAGATATTTACAAAATTTACAAAGTATATATTCGTGTTGTAATGAGTTGCAGTATCAATACAAATTTTAATTAGAAATATATTTCAGTAATGTATCACACATGTGTGTTTTCAGTACTTACATTTAGAATCAAACTTTCGAATATATCATAAAATGTCTTACCTGCAACAAAAAGATACAAAACTTTAGTGACAATAACATCACATTACATAAAAAACATTTGTATGAATATGTAAAGATACCTTGTTTAATTTTTGTATAAAAATAAACTACAAACTTTCCAACAGTACTAAATAATAAAATATGGTATTTCTTATTATATTTGGAAAAAAAAATTCTGTGCTTTCGGCACCATGTTTGACTCTTGTAAACCATTGCGCCGTGTTACTTATATTAGGTATATGACAATTGAAAGTAAAGTATAATAATAAAATTACAGGATGATCTGTATTTATTTCTTCTTATCACCGGAAAAAATAGTCTGATTTTGACGAGACTATAACTATTATATGTTACTTTTATAATTTTTTTCCCTATGTTTTCTTTTAAACGGCGTTAGTCATATTTTGTCGAATCAAAATCACAACATGTGATGTACTGAAGCCAACGAATTTTGATCTACTTAATTTGCAGTTCAAAGTCAGATTTACTTTTCATTTCATTCTGTGTCGATGCTAAAAAGAAACTGAGAAATTACAACTTAATAAAAATTCCGTTGTGTTCCATTTTTTTATTTGTCTGAACACAACAATTGGTATTGCGCATCAGCACACAAAAAAAAGAAGTTGAAAAGAAAAAAAAGTTGAAACAAGAAATTTAATAATTAAATGATTCGAAATTCCCAACTCAACTGTTCGAAATTACAAACTCAACGGAGCTGAAAATTCCCAGTTCAAACTTATCGACATTTTTCATATTTTTTTATATATATTTTAGGTAATGTTAAACAGCTCTCTCACAAGCATTGATATGTTGCACGCATGTTCCAAAGCAGAGTCCGTTCTGAGGTCTAATTTAAATGTAATCTTACAAGTTGGGCGATTTCTAATCTTCCCTAGCTTTCATTTGTTAATAATATTAATTTTCTTCAGGCATAGATTTTCCCGACTCGGGGATTTTGAAGTTGAAACCCCCAACTTTCAGGGCTTCCACATTATTGAGGGGTCGTACTCCCCCCCCCCCGGTGTGACGGGCCTGGTGCGCATCTGTAGCGATATTTTTTTCAATTAACAGACGGCGGCCCTACACTGTTAAAAATAGGTACAGTAAAAATCGCTTATGGCGATGTTCAAAGGGCCGTCATAATTTGATCGTTATATCCGGAAATCGTTATATCCGGAAATCGTTATATCCGAATTACGAAAAATATCGCTTAAAATGAAAATGTGATACTCATATCTGCAAGTCAGCTGAATATAGATATATTTTATGTACTTTATAATGATTTATCGACTACATATACTACTTAGATAAAGTTAGTTATATAAGTTTTTTTTTTATGAGGAATGGTTAGTGATTTTTTTTTGCTTAGAGTACGCCATCACTCAATTATAAATAAATTGTACTCAACAAAAACGAGTATGTGCATATACTCATTTTTAAGTTTTACAGATTCATCAAGGAATTCATAGTTCTTCCTTAGAAAACTTAAAATCCTGATATTATTAAATTAACTATGACATATATGATAATTTATGTTTGCTGTACGTCACTTAAAAATTGCTAGTAAACCATATAATAAAAAATACAAAAGTAATCTATATTAATATAGTTACAAATTGTACTACTAGCAACTTTTCAATGTGCACAATGCAGTGTGTGGTATTAAACCAGGACCATACACCAGAATGATCTCTCCAATTTACAATGTACACATGCATTTAATGTCAATGTGGTAACCTAAATTTGTAAAGCAGAATCTATATAACCGGACGACGTAAATAATGTATAAAGCAGTGTCCATTTCGGTAATTATTCCATATATATTATCCACTATCCCCCGACAGTTACATTGCTTAGATTGGTATACTTACTTAATTACATTACTTAGATTGGTCAGATAATATATTTCAATTACGTTGATTGGATTGCAAAAGTTGATAAAGAAAATGTAAGTAATTGAAGTAATTAAATATATTTTTATATATATTCGTATTATCAAATATCTTTAATAATTAAAGAAAGTACACGTATGTGGATCACAAAACTCATACTTCCTTATTGAAAAAAAGGATGAAAATTTAAATACAATTACTATACTGTCGAAAAAGGCACTTAAAAAATGAGTACCTGAATGTATTCGTTTTTTTAGTGCAATTGCTTCGTATATGAGTGGTGATGTACTCAAATTTAAGTAATTGTACTTTCTGAAAAATGAGCAATGTTATTTAATGTTTATCATCTCAGCTTCTGTTCAAGCCACTTGTCCAAGCATCAGTTGAACCGATACGTTAAATTAAAAAAAAAAAATTAAATAAATTTAAAAAAAAATATTTAAAACAAAAGCTAATTATGTAGTGATAAAACTCGAGAGCGCACGAGTTGCACACCCCAGTTCCCCTATTAGAAAGGGACCTTAAAAGCAGCTACACCGGGTTTATCACATTTAAAAAAATAAAAGTTAAGATATTTATGCAATCACTTTCCGTGGGGGTGCGAAACAACCCTTGGGGAATCTCGAATTAAGCATTGTTCATTAATTTTTGAGGTACAATACGTACTATTTTTGAGGTACAATTAATTAACTTTTTACGAGATTAGAACATTTTTTTTTTGCCATTCAATCACACAACACACAGAATAAACTAAAAATTCAGAATTACGAAACAAACTCAACATTTCTAATAAAACAAAAAAATCTTTACTATACAATTCAAATTCACAAACACATTCGTTCTAAACAATTACACAACATAATTCATTCGATTTTTTTTATTTAAACAATTTTTACAAAAAACAAACTCAGTCCCCCTAAATGTTTTCGGTGCGTAAATTGAAAATGCTAATTTAAATGCACTTGTATTCACAACCCAACTCTAAATTGAATTCTTGAAATAAAAGTGAAATGGCGGCCATTTTAAGGTCTTAAACAGCAGCCATTTGTTCCAAATTTTTTTTATCAACAATTTCTGGTCTATTCTCCCTTGTAGCCAAAGCTGAAGTTCTTTGAATTTAAAGAAAGCTTCGGAGTTTTCATTATTTTAGATAAACTCGACTTGAATGGAAATAAAATTGTTTCTAAGAGTTGCGAGAAAGAAATTCTTTATTTGAATGTTTCCTAAATTCGGTTTATTTCTGAGAATGGAATTTATTGTAAGCATATAAAGAAGAAAATGCATTGCTATTTGTAGAAGTCATGTTTCACCGTAAGGGAAGTTAGTTTCCGTTTTCCATGTTTTATTGACATTCCAATATTTCAGTTAACTTTCAAGGAAAAAATGATTCAATATGTCCAGCAACGTATTTTAATGCCTTAATATATATGGATGAAGTGATCCATATATATAAAGGCATTAAAATCTAAGTCGAAAAAATAAGTATTCTGTAAGTCGAAAAAGTAAGCAGTATGTAAGTCCAAAACGTAAATAGTCTGTAAGTCGAACATGTAAGTAGTCTGTAAGTCCAATATGTAAGTAGTCTGTAAGTCCAAAATGTAAATAGTCTGTAAATCAAAAATGTAAGTAGTTTGCAAGTCCAAAATGTAAATAGTCTGAAAGTCGAACATGTAAATTTTCTGTAAGTCGAAAATGTATGTAGTTTGTAAGTACAAAATGTAAATAGTCTGTAAGTCGAAAATGTAAATTTTCTGTAAGTCGAAAATGTAAGTAGTTTGTAAGTGCAAAATGTAAATAGTCTGTAAGTCCAAAATGTAAGTAGTTTGCAAGTCCAAAATGTAAAAAATAAATGAAAGTCGAACATGTAAATTTTCTGTAATTCGAAAATGTAAGTAGTTTGTAAGTACAAAATGTAAATAGTCTGCAAGTCCAAAATGTAAATTTTCTGTAAGTCGAAAGTGTAAGTAGTCTGTAAGTCCGAAAAATAAATAGTCTGTATGTCGAAAATGTAAGTAGTATGCAAGTGCAACATGTAAATAGTCTGTAAGTTAAAAATGTAAGTAGTCTGAAAGTCAAAATATTAAATAGTCTGTAAGTCCAAAATCTAAGTAGTCGGTAAATCCAAAATGTAAATATTCTGTAAGTAGAAAATATAAGTAGTCTGTAAGTCGAAAATGTAAGTAGTTTGTAACTACAAAATGTAAATAGTCTGTAAGTAGTCTGAAAGTCAAAATAGTAAATAGTCTGTAAGTCGAAAATGTAAGTAGTATGTTAGTCCAAATTGTAAATAGTCTGTAAGTCGAAAATTTAAATAGCCTGTAATTCCAAAATGTAAATAGTATGTAAGTCCAAAACGCAAGTAGTCTGTAAGTAAACAATGTAAATATCTGTATCTTCCAAATGTAAGTAGTCAGCACTATTAAAAATTTCAGTTTAACGTTGCACCATATATTGGTGCTCTGATGCAACTTGCAGCATATTATGGTTCAATCTAGGCTGAACCAAAAATCCTTGATCGAAAATAGCGCAGCTTCTACCAAAAAATGATGCAATCTCCTAAACTGCAACCGAAACCTTCTTTGAATATACAAACCGGGGACAGTGATAAAAAAGTAGTGATCATACGATCTGAGAGTTGCCAGATTCGCTACAAAAATACTAGAAAATCGTCCAGAAAATCCAACAAGTTATACCGGCGTTTCACCATAAAATAGGGATAGCGAAAACGTGAATTTTGGTTTAACGTTTCACCATAAAATGCGAGATTTGGAGCAACGTTTCACCAGTAAATGGTATCCGTGGTAGCACCATAAAATGGTGAAACTATGTACCAAATAATGGTTGCAGCGAAATAGGTACCAAATTTAAGTGCAAGGTCATATTAAATTTCCAACAGTTTACTTAAACAAGGAAACTTGTGTGTATAGACATTTAACTATGTACGGGTCAAACACATATAACCTCTTTCCAACGCAGTCGGGTAAATAATGTTCGATTGTTCATAATAAGCAACCGTAATACTAATTAATACGAAATAAATCCTAAACTACAAATTACCCCACATTTTAATAAGGCTTTAAGAAAATGGATGTTCAAGTCTTAAGAGATACGTTGCAGATCGCGTTATTCAACAAAGCCCTAATAGATAATCATCAACATGAATCTGAGCGCCTCAAAATTGCTGAGTATTAAAACCACAGCGGACTTAACATCCTATTATAGGATGTTAAGTCCGCTGAGATGCGATAAATAAGGATGTAATAGATGCCTGCATTGTTGTTTGACTCAAGGTGGTGTAATTCATTTAAATTGCATAGAGGTATCGTTGGATATTTATCCGAATATAAAGTTTAGTTTATTTTGGGTTAGAGCTATTTTTTTTCTGTTAATATGCGGCTGAAATTAATTGTAAACTGTAAAAAAAGGTACTTATAATTAAGTACCTGAACATACTCGTTTTTCTTTGTGTATAATTGTATCGTAAATGAGCGATGACGTACTCAAATTTAAGTAATCGTACTTTCACAAAAGTGAGTAGTGTGATTTGATATTGGTAATATCAGCCTCTGATCAAGCCATCTTAACAGAGAGACCTAACACATTTAAAATGTTGTTCAGAAGATGATCGGAAGTCGATTGCTTAAATGGAAACCGAGTTATTACAACTCAATTATCTTACTTCCCATTATTTTGGAACGCCTTTTTAAAATTACTTCTGTTTATAAATTTTTCAAGTCGCCCTGGTAGTTTAACAGATAATGCATTGGGATGCGGTGCCCGCAGATGTGGGTTCGATACCCGTTTGAGCCTTGGTTGTAATTGACGATATTTATTGAAAGTGATTTATGAAGAAAGTCTATGTAAGCAAGCTACTGGCTCTTTTGATTCATTGTACTTATTTCTGAGTGTATGTCTTATTCAAAATTGAAACTTATGTATTCGGAGCCATGATAGCAATGCTTTAAAATATTTGTTCAGAAGAAGGTTTTCCACATTATTTTGTGCCGATTACTTAAATGGAAACTGAGTTATTACAACTAAATTATCTTACTTCCCATTATTTTGGCACGTCTTTTTAATGCTACTTCTGTTGATAACTTCCTCAAGTCACCCTGATAGTTTAACAGATAAGGCATTGGGATGCGGTGCCTGTATATGTGGGTTCGATACCCGGTTGAGTCTTGGTTGTAATTGACGATATTTATTGAAAAGGATTTATGAAATAGCATATGTAAGCAAGCTACTGCTCTTTTTAATCATTGTACTTATTTCTGAGTACATGTCTTATTCAAAAATGAAACTTACGTATTCGGAGCTATGATAGCCATGCTTTAAAATAGTTGTTCAGAAGAAGGTTTTCTACATTATTTTGTGCCGATTGCTTAAACGGAAACTGAGTTATTACAACTCAATTATCTTACTTCCAATTATTTTGGCATGCCTTTTTAAGATAACTTCTGTTCATAAATTTCTCAAGTCGCCCTGGTAGTTTAACAGATAAGGCATTGGGATGCGGATACATGCAGATGTGGATTCGATACCCGGTTAGTCTTGGTTGTAATTGTCGATAATTATTGAAAGTGATTAGGAAGACAGCCTATGTAAGCTAACATCTGCTCTTTTTATTCATTGTACTCATTTCTGAGACATGTATATTTAAAATTGAAACTTATGTATTCGGACCCATGATAAAGATCGGAATGTACTGAGAAATGAGTATATTTTACTTATTATTGGCTACCTATTTTTAACAGTGTGTGTTCAATTAATATTGTGTAGTAATATTCTTTTATAAGCAGTCATTACTTTCCTATCCGTTATTGCCAATTATAAACTTTCACGCCATAAAAATGAAATCCATTTAACAAGTTGCTCCAAAGTTTTAAAATTAAAAATATGCAACACGCAGATCAGCTATTCATAAAATTAATATACTTATGTTATTTATGCTACGTTACTCACGTTTCATTAACACAGTTCCTCATTAATCTACCTGGTTAGGTAACCTAATCTTGAAAGAATGAGATTTTTCGTTTGCAAATGAACAAACTTCCATTAATTAACCTTACAAAAGGGGGTGGTTTCAAAACTTCGCCATTCATTCTCGGAATGGCGTCGCGGTAACTGTTTCATTTATCATGCTGGAGCATTAAGATTTAAACCGCCATTGAGAAATAGTTAAAATCGCATTTTCGTATTTACTATTCTTTTTTATTGACTTGTTTCTTGGATGGTTTTAACTAGAGTTGGAGATGTAAAACGCTGATAAAGGTAACTATTAGTAGTTTGAATTATTTTACAACGGGGATATAGTTGTGATAAGGTTATGGTTAACTAATATATTTGAATTTGTTTATTTTAGTTACCATGCGTTTGAGAGTGAAATAATATAAGTAATGAAGAAATCGGGTATTTGCTGGTTAATTTATAAGAAATAATTAATAATTTTAATGGTAATTAACTAGTTTTAAAGGAATCCACTATTGAATTTTCCCACTTACACTGTAAAAAAAATGCTTAAAAATGAGTATATGGACGTACTCGTTTTTCTTTGTGTACAATTGCATCGTAAATGACCGATGACGTACTCAAATTGAAGTAACCGAACTTTTTCAAAAATTATCAGTAAAGATTAATATTGCCAATATCAGCTTCTGTTCAAACCAACTTAACAAAGCAACCTGGAAAACATAAAATATTGGTTCAGAAGATGTTTTTCCCCATTATTTGATGTCGATTGCTTAAATGGAAACTGAGTTATTACGACTCAAATTATCTATCAAATTATTTCCCATTCTTTTGCCACGCCTTTTTAGCAATACTTCTTCACATCGCTCTGGTCACGGCTCTGGAAATACACCGGATAAGACCCCGGACTTCGGGGCGAACGGCATCGAGTAGGCGGATTGGGTTTGAATCCCTATAAGTAATGGTTGTAATTGTTGATGTTTATTGAATAACATTTATTAAGACAGAAATGCAGGCAAGCAACTGCTCTTTTTACTCATTTTTGAGTGCCATTGGCGCCGGTCAAATGCAGTCTGACGTTGCTATTAAGCAGTACAACAATAGAAGTTAATGTTCGAATAAAGTAAATATTTTAAATTCGACTATTTAAAAGAAATAATAGTTGATAAATGAACTTGTTGGTTTATGGCTTAGTGACGTATTTTAGAAAGAAATAAAACACATGTACGTAAAATTATTTTTATTTGCATAAATCTTAACAAGTAAATATATGTATGTCTTCAAAACTTGTTTAATTCGAGAAATTTATAGAATATTCTATTTTGCAATTAACTTATCAAATGTAACCTTAAACGTTTAAAATAAAAAAAAATGTACACAAATTGTTCATTATACTAATATTTAATGGCACTTTACTTAGTAAGTTGCTTTTTTATCCTTTTTAAGGGCAACATGCCATTTGTTGCTAGTAGTTTGTAGTGATTATTTTTTAATATGGATGTATTCAATCAATGTAATTTGAAAAATTACTCAACATAAAGCAGACATTGTGACATATACATTGGCAGTTAGTCTTATCGATTTATTTCATTTTTATAAAAAATAGTAATTAATTAAATTTTATTAATTAAAAGTTATTAATTAATTACATTTTATTAATTAAAAGTTATTAATTAATTACATTTTATTAATTAAACAGTATTAATTAATTAAATTTCATTAATTAATTCAATTTTAATATTACAAATTATAAATTAATTAAATTGTATTAATTATTTTATTTTAATTATTTAAATTTTATTAATTATTTATATTTTATTAATCAGAAATTGTTAATTAAATAAAAATATTAATTAATTAAATTTTATTAAATAAAATATTAGTTAATTAAATTTTATTAAATAAAATATTAATTGATTAAATTTTATTAAATAAAATATTAGTTAATAAAAATTTTATTAAATAAAATATTAATTAATGCAATTTTATTATTTAAAAATAATTCATTTATTATTCTGTATTAATTAATTAAATTTTATTAATTAATTAAATTTTATTAATTAATTAAATTTTATTAATTAATTAAATTTTATTAATTAATTAAATTTTATTAATTAATTAAATTTTATTAATTAATTAAATTTTATTAATTAATTAAATTTTATTAATTAATTAAATTTTATTAATTAATTAAATTTTATTAATTAATTAAATTTTATTAATTAATTAAATTTTATTAATTAATTAAATTTTATTAATTAATTAAATTTTATTAATTAATTAAATTTTATTAATTAATTAAAATTTATTAATTAATTAAATTTTATTAATTAATTAAATTTTATTAATACATGTTTTAATTAATTAAATTGCATTATGTAAATATTATTACTTATTTAAATTTTATTAATTACAATTTCTTATCTCTCAATTTTTAAATCTTAATTTTGCTAAATTAAATTACCTATGCCAAGTTAAATAAAAGTGTACTCATATTGTAAAGTAATATTTTCTATAAAAGTTTAAAAACATCCCTTAATATGTAAATTTAAGTATTTTTGCTAAATTTGAGGTAACATCCATTTTTTCATAGTCAATTATATCCCAAAACTACTTATCATTTACTTCACATCTAAATATTTTTTAAAACTTATTATTTTTAAACATTTCTTTTAATATTACAAAATGAATTAATTCGGTTTTGTATTATTCAAATTTTAATTAATCGAAAATTTTTAATGTATTTTGTTTATATATCAACGAAAGAAAAATAAAATGATTTTTTAATGAAATACACCCTTCAGTGTTTTCTATGAAACAAGTATTTATTTTTTAAATAATCAAGACAAAATGAAAATTTAAAAAAAAAATCGATCCTAAACATTCTGCACTTTTTAAAAATCCCTGAAGTGATACTTTCTTTTAGAACAACAGAATAAACACCCAAACCCAGAAAATGAATAATTGCCGTTGAATTAGCCGAGCAGCCCGATCCTTCCCGATTTCTAAATTTATAGCATTCGCCCGAGCGAAGTGCATTAGCATCAATTATCAGATAACATCAACAAAAAAAAGGTAAACGCTAATTGAACCAAAGATAAAATGAGGACCGGAGTTTAATCCCAAGAGGGATGAAAAGCTTTGTTTTTTTTATTTCCCTCAAAGGTAAGATATACAGCATTTGCAGTTAATATTCTAACAGTGTTTCATTTATTTCTTTATTTATTTTTTATTAAATTTAATTAATTTATTTATTTTTATTTAATTTAATTTATTTATTTACTTATTTTAATTTATTTATTTACTTATTTTAATTTATTTATTTACTTATTTTAATTTATTTGTAAATTAAATTTAATTTAATTAATTTATTTATTTTTATTTAATTTATTTTATTTATTTACTTATTTTAATTTATTTGTAAATTAAATTAAATTTAATACATTTATTTATTTTTATTTAATTTTATTTATTTATTTACTAATTTTAATTTATTTGTAATTTACATTTAATTTTAAATTTAATTTTTAAATTTAATTTTAAATTTAATTTTAAATTTAATTTTAAATTTAATTTTAAATTTAATTTTTATTTAATTTAATTTAAATTCAATGTAATTTTAATTTTAATTAAAAATAATTTAATTTAATTAAAAATAATTTAATTTAATTAAAAATAATTTAATTTAATTAAAAATAATTTAATTTAATTAAAAATAATTTAATTTAATTAAAAATAATTTAATTTAATTAAAAATAATTTAATTTAATTAAAAATAATTTAATTTAATTAAAAATAATTTAATTTAATTAAAAATAATTTAATTTAATTAAAAATAATTTAATTTAATTAAAAATAATTTAATTTAAATTTTTGTATATTAATTTTTAATTTTTAATTCAATTTTTAACTAAAATTAAAATTAAAATTTATTTATTTATTTATTTATTTATTTATTTATTTATTCATTTATTCATTTATTCATTTATTCATTTATTCATTTATTCATTCATCATTCATTTATTTATTTATTCATTCATTTATGCATTCATTTATGCATTCATTTATTCATTCATTTATTCATTCATTCTGTTTTATTTTATTTTATTATTTATTTGATGCATTGATAGCCAAATTAGAGTACATATACAGTGCGGTCACAATTTGTTGGGCAGTGGTCATTGTTCGGTTGTTTAACTACACAAAATAAACCATTTTTTGCACCAGTATTTGGTACCTATTTAGCTGCGATTTAGCTGTGCTTAGTTTCACCATTTTATGGCTACCACGGATACCATTTAGTGGTAAAACTTTGCACCAAAATAACTACCCCCATTAAAATTTATATTATATAAAATATTCTCATATTTTACCCTTTGATTACAAGATCAATACTTTTTTGTCTTATATTTGTCACCGCACAGGCTCGAACTAGTAATCCCCTGATTACCAGCTGAACGCCTTTACTCATTGAGGAACTAGGCAACTGTTACCCTGTCTGTTGGTTTGTTGATGTAGTTTCAGAGAAGGTTTCGTTTGCAGTTTAGGCGATTGCACCATTTTTTTGGTAAAAGGTGCGCTATTCTCGATCAAGGATTTGTGGTTCAACCTAGATGTCAGCATAATAATGTGAAAGTTGCTGCAGAGCGCTAAGATATGGCGCAACGTTGAATATAAATTTTTAACAGTGTACTAAAGCTAAAAGAATTGTTTAAAATTTAAGCGAAGTAGTTGGGAGAAAATAATAATCCAATACATCTAAATGTGCTACAGCCAAATAATGGCCATATTCCAACACTTTTTTACCTCCCTGTAAATAGTACTGTTAAAAATACGTACTAAAAATCAGTAACTTTTGATTATTTGATTAATCCTTTTTGCTTGCATTCGTTGATGATCATAGCTCCGAATACTTAAGTATAATTTTTGAAAAATGGACCACTAAAAATTGGACCACTGGTAGTCCGGGTTAATGGACCAAAGTTTGGTTTGGTTTTGTTCATTAACATTGCACTAGAGCTGCACATTGGGCTATTGGCGACGGTTCGGTGTCTATCTCGAAGGAAAAGCCCAGGAACACATTCACACGCACATTCATACATGCACCTCGTTATTTTAGAACCATGGTCAGATGACGAGGAACCACCAGAACTATTACCCAACGCCTTCAATAGACGTCGGGACTTTGGACCCCGATCAGATTTGTCGTGCAACAGGCCCGTATACACGCCGTTAATTTTTGCGGATGTTTAGGACGACTTTTCTAGCGACGTTGGCAACCATCCGATCACAAGATCACTACTTTTTTACTTTCCTTTTTCAAGTTCATCGCCTAGGATCGAACCAGGAATCCTCGGATTCCCAGCTGACGCCTTTAACCACTCGGCCACGGAGGCCTTGGAGTGGACCATGGAGGTATTGACCAACCACACAAAAAAAATCATTTTGCTTTTTCAAAACAAACAAGAAAAACAATCAGTGTCTGATAACCCAAACTCCAAGTCTGTCATGTTTTCTTTTAAATTATACACTGTTAAAAATTTCTGTTCACAGTTGCACCATATAATAGCGCTCTGCAGCAACTTTCACATTATCATGGTGCAATTTAGGTTGAAACAAAAATACTTGATTGATAACAGCGCAGCTTTTACTAAAAAATGGTGTTATCTCCTAAACTGCAACCGAAACCTCCGCTGAATCTACAAAGCTGTGAATCCCCTCAATCATCTTGCATTAGAGATCCGGTTGCCCAGTAGGCGTTCTGCTGCTAATCAGAGGTTTGCTAGTTCGAGCCCGTGCGGTAGATTTTACAAAAAAAAGTAGTGATTTTGCGATCGGAGGATTGTCAGCTTCGCTACAAAAATAATAGAAAATCGTCCGAAACATCAACACATTATACCGGCGTTTCACCATAATATAGGGTAGCGAAAACGCGAATTTTGGTACAACGTTTCACAGTAAAATGATGTGACGAAAATAACGAGTTTTGGTGCAACATTTCACTACTAAATGATATCCGTGGTAGCACCATACAATGGTGAAGCTAAGCACCAAATAATGGTTGCAGCTAAATTGTACCAAATTTTGGTGCAAGGTCGTGTAAATTTCTTAGATTGTGTAAGAAACTATACAATTTTTAAGATGCTAAAAACACAAGTTTTATTCAAAGTTATATAAAAAATATAGAACCATAAAAACAACTAATAATAATTACTTTAAATAAACTATTAGAAAACTTAAATTAAATAATTTTTTTACTAAAAGAATTTACGCACAATATAAAAATCATAAAAACTTTTCAAATTATACCCCTTAACACATTTAAAAGAGCAAGAAAAGTAAATATATCCGACTTTTTATTAATTTTGAAATCAACATCAAAAATGAGCTACCTTCTAAAGGATATTGCTTTTTCATTCTTTTCGCCTCATTTTTTCCAATATTCCTTTATTCTTACATAAATTTTGTTTTTGCATTGTTTAATTCAAAATGAAATTTCACGAAGATGGGGAAAGAATAAAGTTTTGAAACTAATTTCCTACTTCGTAGGAAAGTTTTATCCCAAATGAGATCTTTATTGGAATTTAATAGAATAGTTTTTCGATTCTTTGCGCCATTTTGTTTTTCGGAATTATTCAATTGTCGCTTTGAATCAGTAATGCATGTGTTAAACGCTCTTTTTTTTCCCCTTAAAAAGGGATAAAGAATCGTGCGTTTAAAATAAAACTTTTTTTTTGATGAATAATTTTCAGAGATAGAAATTGGAAAAACTTAAAAACATAAAAGAATTTGGAAATGAAGTTAATTTCAAACGATAAAATACTGGTAATAAAAAACTTTTTTTTTTAAAAAAGAACGTCAGTTTTGACTCATTAAATCAAGCATAATATTTGAATTTTAAAATTGGCAATATATGAAATATAATAAATTAAATTTAATCATTCTGAAGTGGTTTAAATAATTATTATTGTTTTTTATTTTAAATTGTGTTTATTCTTTTTATTATTGAATATTATCGAACTTTTTGAGATATCATATACGAGTGGCTCAATTCCAAAACGTTTCTTGGCCACGTTGAAGAAAATTTTTAAGTCAATTTGTTTTCGTATTAAATATTATATCTGCACATGGACTTAAGCAGAATAAATTGTTTAATGTGTAAAATAACTTTATTTGCTATATTACAGGTGTATAAACAAAATTTAATACTAAAAAAATATTACTCATATATTCGTTTTAAAAACCAATATGCACATCTAACTTGTATGCGTCTAACTAAATTTTTGAAACTTTAGTACGACCTTGCACCAATATTTGGTACCCATTTAGCTGCAACCATTATTTGGTGCTTAGTTTCACCATTTTTTTTGGTACTACCACGAATACCATTTTGTGGTGAAACGTTGCACCAAAATTCGCGTTTTCGCTTCCACATATTATGGTAAAACGCTGGTATAATTTGTTGGATGTTCTAGGCGACTTTCTAGTATTTTTATACCGAAACTGGTAACCTTCCGATCGCAAGATCACTGCGTCTATACTTTTTTTGTCAAGTCATGGGCTCGAACTAGCAATCCCCTGATTACCAGCTGAACGCCTTTATCCACTGGGCAACCGGGCCCCTAATGCAAGAGGATTGAGGGGATTCCCCGGTTAGTAGATTCAGCGACGGTTTCGGTTGTAGTTTAGGAGATTGCACCATTTTTTGTTAAAATATGCGTTATTTTCGATCAAGGATGTTTGGTTCAACCTAGGTTGCACCATTATATGGTGTAAGTTGCTGCATAACACCAAGATATGATGCAACGTTGAGCTGAAATTTTTAACACTGCAATGTGAGTCTAACATGTGTGCTTCGAACATGTGTGCTCATTTAGGTGCGTTTGTATAACTGCATCCATCTAAATAAGTGTTTTTTATTTGTAAACATATGTGTTCGTGCTTGTCAATTTACCGATATGAAATGTAATATATTTTGTGAAATATGATTTTTATTGTTAAAACGGTTGTTTTTAATTATTAAAATAAATCATTTCTTTTTAAATACATATCAAGTTTGGTTCTAAGTTTATATTTTAAGCAAAGTTGGAAACATTTTTAATATGAAAATGAAATAATATTCAATATATTAAAACGTCATTTAATCTTGGGATATTGTAGTATTTTAGATAGTTAGCACAAAAAGCTGGAAAGCCTTAATTTTTTTTGTCATCTTTAGCGTGCCTTTTAAAACAATTAAATTTTAATTAAAAAAAATCTAAATTTTATGCATCAAATTAAAATCATCCCAGTTAGTATAAAACGTAGTTGTAATAAACACAATTGTTATAAAAATATTAATATTTTAAATACATTATTCATTTCGAAACGTTGCTAATAACATAGTTTTGGATTTCTCCATTAAAATATTTAAAAAATTTTTTAAAAAATTGCATAATACACAGTATTTCTCTCAAATATTTATAAATATGAATTTATAATTACAGATTCACATTGTGTTAAAATGTGCTGTATTATTTAACTATGTGTATTTACCGACTTCGATGTTCTTTTATGAAATATAGATGCCATTATAATTCTTGTTTTTATAATATTAATATCCTAAAATATAAGAATAAAAAAAATAAAGATTTTTTTTCCTTTTCCAGTTTAAATGTAAAGTACTCTATTTACTTTCAAAATTTCTACATTTTCACACTCTGCTGTGTTATTAAAAAAAGCAATCTTACCTATTCAACCAAGTAACATCAATCAACAAAGCAATTTCCACAAAACAATCACCCACCAACAGAACCCTAAACGAACAATCAACCAAAGGGGAAAATCATTAATCCAAAAATCGCCAAACCGTCAAACTTTGGCGTCCCCCAAAACACAATATCGAAAATTCGGAACACTGTTCCATTTCGAACAAGAGACAGTTCCCGCCATTTCTAAAACTCCGCAGTTACGGTTGTCACAATAACTTTGGAATTCTACATTTTAGGGAATTAGCATTCTCCAGTCATTTTGTGTGATCGAAGCAATTTCGCAGCCAAAGTAATCGTTGATGCTTGAGAAATACTCGCGCGTAAATCGTTTCTTAAATGTGCCGCATTTCAGAAAATTTCTTGAAAGGTAGTTATTGGAAGTCATAGCGATTTCGGGAATCTTGAGTGGAATTGGTTATGATGTATGTTCAAATGAAAACGCTTTGGTTATTTAAGGTTGACATTTTGCATGAGATAACCTCAATACTCATGTTATTGAAGTTTCGACAATGTGAAAATAAGGTATTAAAATATAAGTAAAATGTGCTCATTTTTTATTGAATTCGATGTTTAGCATAGCTCCGAATACATAAGTTTCATTTTTGAAAAAGACATGTACTCATAAATGTGTAAAACTAAATAAAAAGAGTAGTAGCATTTGCACAATTTTTTTTTTGGACAGGGTATGTTTCACTTGGAAGCAATTTGAAAAAAATATCCGGTTATCCGGCATTTAACTATCCGGAATTCTCATTTAAACGGATCGTTTGAAAAAAAAATATTGTCCGATTTCGAATTTTTTTTTGTTGGATAGAGAAAAATCCACATAGGTAAAATCTGCAAAAAAATAATCGGTTATCCGGCTGTTATATCTCCGGAAATGTCGATTACCCGGAGTTTTTTCAAACAGTTTATCCGATTTCATAATATTTTCATTGTTTAACAGAAGTTGTACAACAATGACATTTCGTTTAACCAGCATTCATTGCCATTGATAGGGATTGTTTTGCAATATTTGTTGTTGAGCACAAGTAGCTAATTGAATTTCTTGGTGAAAAATAATAGGGGGCGAAGCCCCCTGTAAAATTAAAAACTAAAAAGGGAAAAATAAAATAATCTTTCTAGAAAAAAAAGGAAAACCGACTTTAAGGTAAATGCGCTAAAAAGTAAAAAATTATTTTTCATTTTACGAATGAGTTGAAAAAAGTGAATTATTGAATATCCATTTTATATATAGTACAACTTTTTGAAGTGGGTGCCAATTTACAAAAATCGTACCTAAATTTTGGCGCCGATTTCAAAAAGTTGAATTAAGTATAAAATTGATATTCAATAATTTAGTTTTTTCAACTCATTCGTATAATTAAAAATTATTTTTTACTTTTTAGCGCATTTACCTTAAAGTCGGTTTTCCTTTTTTCTAGAAAGATTATTTTATTAGAAAGTACGGTTGCTTAAATTTGAGTACGTCATCGCCCAATTACGATGCAATTGTACTTAAAGAAAAACGAGTATGTTCAGATACTCATTTTTAAGTGTCTTTTTATACAGTGTTTCTGAAGTGTGTTTTATTTTACAGTATAGTTTATTATGTAACTAGTTCCTTTCCACGGTATTTGTCACATCTGCAACTATTTATCATGATCTTAAAATATGCTAATACTTAACGTAAAATAAACCAACTTTTTTCAGGGGGAATAGTTAGTTTTATATTAGTTAGGAATAATTAGTTTTAGTTAGTTGGGAACAGTTAGTTTTTAAAAAATTGGGTTTAAAAAAAACGTCAATTAGGAAATAATAAAATAAGATAAAAACTCAACTAATTGAACATTACGTTAAAAATATTAAAAATCAAATGCAACGTTAAAACTACGATATAAAAATACATAAAATCCAGATGTGTTTAAGGAAATTTAATCTTCCTTCATCGTCAGATATATAAAGTATGTGTTCACAGTAAAATAAAAAATAAACCCAGAATTGAAAGTATTCCAAAAACGAACAAAAAATTCAATCGGTTGGCGTTTGTTGCGTGCCAACAAGCGGGAAATGCCGGAACAGCAAAGGTTTCATTGACAATCAAATCAACATTGCTAAAAATATGGAACCCCTCAAGGAAGTTAAAATCGGTTGGAGATTTGGGTTTGCAAATTAAATGTGGGTTAGAAAAATTAAACATATACAAATATTGACGACCAACAACAGGCTCAAGGCCCAACAAGGTTGGTCCATCTAGTACCTCCTAACTATCCCCCAATGCATATCTAGCTTCTTCTTAAAATCCTTTACTCCTTTACAATTAACTATATTCACTGGCAAGGTGTCCCATTTGCCTATTACCCTATTATAGAAATAGTGTTTTCTCCCTTCCCGATTAAAATGGGATTTGTTTAACTTACACCCATGACCTCTCGTTCTAACACTCATATTAAAATCTAAACCCTCCACATCCCCTTGTTTGATAAATTTGAACAGTTCAATCAAATCTCCCCTAACCCTTCTCTCTTCCAGAGTATACATATTCAAATTTCTTAATCTATCTTCATAATTCAACTATTATGATCATGTTCCCAAGAGTGCCTGGCAGAGGAGGAAATACTTCTTGATTTCTTGTTCGACAGTATGTGTATGTTTAGTTATAAAGTGGTTATGAAAAATTATAGTAATGTAAAATTATTATAACTAAAATATTTGGCTAAGATTAACTTACTTTAAATAAATAAAAATGGAAAAAATGAGTTTCGACTATATAACCTACAAATATTTAATTGTAAACAGTACGTTTCTATTTGCAAACATGTTCGCTAGCCATGTGCCATTGACAAGCAGTGTCTGTCTCACACAACGGTATTTGCTGCATTTAACTAATTCATGTGATAGAATTTAACACACACTGAATTTACGCTGACTTAACTGGACATGTTAAGCATATGACGTGTATATATATATATAATAGTGACTGGTATTCCGTGCTATTGGCATTTACATAAGCCGCACTTGAATCAATATTTCTATACTATTGGATGTCCACATCGTGTTAATTCTTACATTTTATTAAAAATTATTGGATTAGAACTTGGAGCTATATTCATTATTAAGAATATGCGAAATATCAACAGTTTGAAATTCAATTATGGTAATTTATGTTTTTAATTATATTATAGTTATAACATAAATAATGCATTTAATTAGTTTTGGTTACTCTTGGTAAAAAGATGTCAAACATAATTTATCTGTACTGTTAAAATTCAGAAAAATATACTCATTTTTGAGTAAATCTCATGTTTATAAATGGCTCCGAATACATAAATTTTAATTTTGAAAAAAAAATGTACTCGAAAATTAGTACAAAACGAATAAAAATAGTAGATGCTGCATCGGATGTCTTCATAAAGCACTCTCAATAAATATCGACACTTACAACCAAGACTTATCGGGAATCGAACCCAAATCCTCAGGGATCGAAGTGCAGAGCCTTATCCGTTCAACTACCAGAGAGATTCGAATATGTTATAAACAGAAAAAATATTGAAAAGATGTGCCAAATGAATGGAAAGTAAGAAAATTGAGTTGTAATAACTCAGTATACATTTAAGCAATCGACATCACATAATGTGGAAAAACATCTTCTGAACAACTATTTTAAGTTTGTCAGGTCGCTTTGTTAAGATGGCTTGAATATAAGGTGGGATTAGCAATATTAAATCACACTGCTTATTTTTGCAAAAGTACGATTACTTAAATTTGACTACGTCATCGCTCGTTTACGATGCAGTTGTACTAAAAGAAAAATAAGTAAGTACTTAATGTTAAGTATTTTTTTTTTACAGTGTGGCTTGAAAACTTGATGAGCCAGATATCATATATGATTTTTTTTTATGTTTAATTTGAACATTATAATAAATTTAGAATCAGATTTGGTATGTACTGCACACATAACAAATTAAATACAATTATAAACCAACCAAAATATATACTTGGTAAAATAACTGAAGCAACGGTTTCCAGTTGCTCGTGGATAAGGCGTTCAGCTACTAATCAGAGGATTGGTGGTTCGAATCCGTGCGATGGACTTGACAAAAAAAAGTAAAAAAATAGTGATCTTGCGATCGGAGGGTTGCCAACTTCGCTGCAAAAATACTAGAATGTCGTCCAGAACATCCAGCAAATTATACTGGCGTGTATACGGGACTGGTGCACGATAAATCTGATCGGGGTCCAATGTCCTGACGCCTATTGAGGTTGCGAAGACCTCCGTGTCCGAGTGTATTGGGGCTTCAGCTGGGAATCCAAAGGGTCCCCGGTTCGAGCCTTTGCGCGGACTAGACTAAAGAACAGTAAAAATTAGTGATATCGCGATTGAAGGGTTGCCAACTTCGCTACCAAAATACTAAGAATGAATGTCGTCCAGAACATCCACAAAAATTAACGGCGTGTATAAGGGACTGGTGCACGATACATCTGATCGGGGTCCAATGTCCTGACGCCTATTGAGGTTGCGTCGGGTGCCAGCTCAGGTGTTGTCCTCGTCATCTGACCATGGTTCCAAAATACGAGGCATCGTTCCCGGGTCTTTCCTTCGAGATAGGCCCCGAACCGTCGCCAATAGCCCACTGTGCAGCTCTAGTGCAACGTTAATAACCAAACCAAACCAAATCGGAACAATTATTTTAAGTTCGTCTGGTCACTTTGTTACGATGACTTGAACAAAAGCTGATATTAGCAATATTAAATCACACTGATCATTTCTGAGAAAGTGCAGTTGCTTAAATTTGACTACGTCATGGCTCATTTACGATGCAATTGTACTCAAAGAAAGATAAGTAGGTACTCAATATTAAGTACAATTTTTTTACAGTGTGGATTTCAAACTTGATGACTCAAATATAGTATATGATTTTGTTATGTTTAATTTGAACATTACAATAAATTTAGAATCCAATTTGGTATGTAATGCACACATAACAAATAAAATAAAATTATAAACCAATCAAAATATATACTTAGTAAAAACTACTTCAGAAACGGTTTCAACGTTAACATGAACATACATAACAAAGCATAGTTGATTTATATAATGAGGAAAAAATACATTCAGCCCATGTGTCTTGGACACCAATATCCAACATAACTTATGATGTACGAGTCTCGAACGCAGAGACAAAACCTCATGCTGTAAACATTATTCCGGTTAGTTACGGTTAACTAGAAAGCTTGTTAAAACTGCAATCCATCTTCCAATTAGTGTGGACTTGAACCCGAAACACTTAAGTTGTTGGCCGTGATCGTAAATTACATCACACGAAGTAATAGCGGAAAGATTTATTAGTATTATTACCAAACTTCCCTAGTAATGATTAATAGAACACTGGGGTTGATTGTTGTTTTCAGAAAACGAGACTTGTTATTAAGAAATAGATTGCTAAAGTCGTAGAGTGGTAATTAAAAACCTTGTCGTCTTTATACTCGTTTTTTAAGTTGTTTTAGTTGGATATTTTATAGTTGAGTATGTTTGTGTTTTCAAGAAAAGGTGGATTAAAATGACTAATTGCTTTTAGGTGTCGTTTTTAAACTTAAAGTGGATGTTTTGTCATAAACTGCTGGTAAATAAATTAATAGTAATGGCAAGGATTTTTAAATTGATGTTTTCGGTTGAACGGCTTAATTATACGTAATCGTGTCAATGTGGCTAATATTAATCATTTATAAGATACGTCAAATATACTGTTTTGCTTTTACCTACTTTGTTAAAAATAGGTACTTAAAAATAAGTAAAATTTACTCATTTTTAGTTGCATTCGATTCTTATTATAGCTCCGAATACATAAGTTTCAGTTTAAAACAAGACATGTACTCACCAATGAGTAAAAATGAATAAAAAGAGCAGTAGATTGCCTTCATAGGCTGCTTTATAAAACACTTTCAATAAATATCAACAATTGCCATCAAGATATACCGGGAATCGAACGCATAACCTTAGACACCGCAGTCCAGTGCATTATGTGTTGTACTACCAGAGCGACGTGAAGAAGTTATAAACATATGTAATGTTAAAAGACGTGGCAAAAGAATGGGAAGTAAGATAATTGAGTCGTAATAACTTAGTTTCTATTTAAACAATCGACATCAAATAATGAGGAAAGCCATCTTTTGAACAAATATTTTAAGCTTGCCAGTACGCTTTGTTAAGATGCCTTGAACAGAAGCTGAAATTAGTAATATTAAATCACAATGCTCAATTTTGCGAGAGTACGGTTACTTAAATTTAAGTACGTCATCGCTCATTTACGATGAAATTGTAGAAAAGCGAGTATGTTCAGGTACTCATTTTTAAGTACTTTTTTACAGTGGAAACGCACATAACATTCTGATTTTTGTTTATTTTTTTTACTGCCATTGTTCTTTACGTGTAACCGTTAAGAAAATTGAAACTAAAGGCAACCCTTTTCTATCATTAGTTGTTATAATCTTTATTTAAACATACAGTGGACCCTCAACCTTTTCCTTTGTGGAATAATACTAAAAAAAACAAGTACGTTTATTTACTCATTTTTAAGCACCTTTTTTTTACTGTATCAAAATACAGGTATGGTCATGTAATGCATACACTATGTTCATACAGTGGGTCGCATACTAATTTGACAACTTCGTTTTTCCAACCATTATATGGATAATTCAAGCAAATCCTTTCGGTTTGGTTAATTAACGTCGCACAAGAGCTGTACAATGGGCTATTGCGACGGTTCGGGGCCTATCTCGAAAGAAAGACCCGGAAACGATGCCTCGTAATTTTGAACCATGGTCAGATGACGAGGACAACACCTGAGCTGGCACCCAACGCCTTCAATAGACGTCGGGACTTTGGACCCTGATCAGATTTATCGTGCACCAGTCCCGTATACACGCCGTTAATTTTTGTGGTTGTTCTGGACGACATTCTAGTATCAAGCAAATACATTTTATATTGTAAGCATAGCAAACACCAATGGCTTAACAAAAAGGAAATTAATTTTTTTTATTTATTCATAAACAATTAAAATGTAAATACGCTGCTACAAAATAAAAAGACCACTCAAAATATTAACATTTTGTAAAGGATGCATTTTATAAATAACTTGAGAAAAAAGGTTAAAGCGGGTACAAAGAATCTAAAAAGGATCAACTCACTTGAATTTGACTCTACACGCCTTAATAATATGACCCACTCCACAGAATAAATTTACTATTTTGGCCTACTTAGTTTAATTTGAACTTGTATAAAAAAACAACGCTAGTATTTGTGTTAGCTAACGCCTCAAAGACAGTATTGGTTTAAATATTTTAATGTGTATTCAAGAATATACTATTTATTTGAACACAAGTAAACATAAAATACAAAATTGTATCAGAATCAAATACACCTAAAGCTACACAAGTTGCATATATATTCAAATACTTTTACAAAGATGCTGTTCAAACACATTTTCCGAAGACGATCTCAATAAAACGTGATTTATTTTTAAAAAGAATGCTCCGTTTCATTTCCTTTTTCCTACAACTCAACCTTCATCGTATGATAAAAGAAGACGTGAAACTATATAGGCAAGTTGGCTGACAAGTGGTATGACTCCCAAAAACAAAGTCCTGATATAAGGACGTTTAAAGTTTGCATGATTTTTTTTCTTTTTTAATAATAATGATTTTTTTCGTTTTCTTTTTTCCCCTGGACCGCTGAAAAAATATACAAAAAAAAATCCTAAGTGTATATTTAATTAAATAATTAATTCAAATCGTTGTGTAGCGTATATGCAACATCATGTGTAATTGCTAGAATTATTTTCAAACAATATGAAAATATAAATACAATCTACACACCTCTTGAATCAGCTAGGATTTTTTTGTAGTGCCAGATTATACTTATAGGTAATAAAACAATCTTCGAAAACTTCACCTTCAAGAGCCAGTTTTAGATCGACAGACCTCGAAGCAACTGATTGCCTTTATCACAATCATTTTTATAAAGAAAAGAGACTTTGCGGCGGTTATAAGAACCAGGTACATGGTTCTCTACGTGACAATACTATAATAGTTAACGTACAATTTAATATATGCAATTAGCGGTCATTTTAAAGTTGTGTAGCATATATGCTACACCACGTACTAGAGTGTTAAGTGGTATAACATTGAACTTGTTATAGGGCCACCTATTGAACTAGGAGCCACGCACTTGGCTAAACGGTAGGTCTAGCAGCCGAGTGGATAAAAGCGTCAGCTTATCATCAGAGGATTCCTAATTCAATCCTATGCGACGGACTTGACAAAGAAAAGTAAAAAAGTAGTGATCTTGTGATCGGAGGGTTGCCAAATTCGCTACAAATTACTAGAAAAGTCGTGCAGAACACCCACAAAAATTATCGCCGTGTATACGAGACTGGTGCACGATAAATCTGATCGGGGTCCAAAGCCCCGACATCTACTGAAGGCGTTGGGTGCCAGTTCAGGTGTTTCCTCGTCATCTGACCATGGCTCTAAAATACGAGGTATTGTTCCCATGTCTTACCTTCGAGATAGGCCCGAACAGTCGCCAATAGCCCACTGTTCAGCTCCAGTGTGACGTTAATTAACCAAAGTAAACCACATGGATAGATTTTTGCAGATTTGTGTTTTAATGTTTTTCAAAAACTTATTTTAAGTTCATAACCTAAAAAAGTATTCAAATTTTTATGTTCATTAATTCTTAAAAAAATATATTACTTAATTTAAAAAAAGGTATTCATACGTTTATAAAACAAATATTAAACCATTAAAAACCGTAACTATTGCCAAAATTGATTATTCTATAGATTGCGAGGAACCCAAATCAACTGCTCAAAGGAGGTAGCTTCCTGTATATACTTCATACCAACATTCTTAACATTTAAACATATCCATTCACTAGAACTCAAATATTATTTGACATTCCAGAGGCAGAAGTCCCCACTGGATGTCTTTTTAATCGAATACTTTCAAAGTATCCACCCAAAAATGTCTAAAATTATTTTGAAAAAGGGGAGACATTTTTACAGTTTCCAGTAGAACGGTCTCACGATTTGGCGAAGAATGATTGACAAAGTTAATATTCTTGAAGTGTGCGATTAGATGAGATCTCGCCAAACGCCAATCCGAACATCGTATCAGAGAGCGTGACGTGAAAGCCGAACACGTGACATTTTCGACGTACACGTGACATTTTCGAATAACGGAAGGAAACATACGTTCCAAAATGTTTGATACTTTTTATCAAGAATGTTACTAGAAATCTTGGTGTATTTTCGGTGAAATTAGAACTTTTAAAAAGAATAACGTAAAAAATGTATACATAAAAAAAACTTATTTCTTACAAGTAAATATTAGGTTGGTTTGGTTAATCAACGTCGCACTGGAGCTGCATAGTATGCTATTGGCGACGGTTCGCTGTCTTCCTCGAAGGAAAGGCCCGGGAACATATACACATTCATACATGCACCTCGTTATTTTAGAACCATGGTCAAATGACGAGGACAACACCTGAACTGGCACCCAACGCCTTCAATAGACGTCGGGACTTTGGACCCTGATCAGATTTATCGTGCAATAGTCCCGTATACACGAGGCCTCCGTGGCCAAGCGGTTAAAGCCGCCAGCTTGATTCTTGGTTCTGTCCTCGACAATGGACTTGACAAAGAAAAGTAATAAAAGTAGTGAAAAGCAGCTTCGCTACAAAATACTAGAAAAGTCGTCCAGAACATCCCCAAAAATTAACAGCCTGTATACGGGACCGGTGCACGATAAATCTGATCGGGGTCCAAAGTCTCGACGTCTATTGAAGGTGTTGGGTGCCAGTTCAGGTGTTTCCTCGTCATATGACCATGGTTCAAAAATACGAGGCATCGTTCCCGGGTCTTTCCTTCGAGATAGGTCTGAACCGTTGCCAATAGCCCGCTGTGCAGCTCTATCGCGACGTTTATTAACCAAACCAAACCAATTACAAATGTTGATATAAAATACGTATACTTTATATACAAATGCAATCAATATGACTTATATTGCTAAATTATAAAATACATATTAAACTGCACCCACATGACTTACTATTTCAGAGCATTCAAATATTAATCCACATAGAATTTAATTTCATTATAAACAATAGGTACCCAGTACAGAAATCAATATGCACTATATTTGAGTACGCCACAGAACAATTATTTAGATGGATGCTGTTTACACAATGCATCGGGTGATTTCATAAATTACATACACATATTCCTAGGGTTCATATGAATCGATTCCTGCAACAGCGTTGTCTGCAACCGCATCTGCTGCGCTCATTTTCTAGAAAGGTTACATTAATCTGGTAATTGGTTTGAACCTGTGTACCATGTTGCACAGATTGTATAGAATTGTGTTTGCTAATACGAAGGTCACATATGTTTGTTGCTGGAATGTTATAATAAACATTGCATCGTTCAGGCAATTATCAAATTAATTGTTTTCTGACATATCGCACCACGGCAAGAAAAGTGATAGATCTCAGAAAGTGCAAATTTGAGGTTATGTCATTGAAAATATGTGACACACTTAAAAGGATTTGAACAACAAAAGATTTGACATAACAACCCTCTCTCAGCAAGGACGATGAGGATCGAACTCATAATCTTCCGAGTATGAGCTTGGCCTTTGACCAACTAAACCATTGTGAGAATTCCTTCAAATAATAAATGATACTCAATAATTGGGTGACTTAAAATCACAATAGAGCTGTATTGGCATTGGTTCGGGATCTATCTGGAATAACAGACCAGGGAACACTGTCTCGTAATTTTGAACTAAGGTCAAATGAAAAGGACAAAACTTGAACTTACCCCTAAATAATCTGAATGTGCCTAATAATGCGGAACCACTTCGGATTTAACGTGCACCAGCCCACTCTACCCTGTGTATTATTTTTGGTGGTCGAAATGAATGAATCTGATAAAAATCCGATTGTCAAATCACTAAACACATGCTGGAAATTGACCCGTTTTCCTGCGGTGTTTAATCCGAGTTCAAACCAAGTGACTGCAGTTTCCCAGTGAGTAATAACGTGCAGCTGGTAATCAGAGGATTGCTAGTTCGAAGCCGTGCGGTGGACTTGACAAAGAAAAGTTAAAAATTAGTGACAATCGGAGTGTTGAAAAGCTTCCTTACAAAAATACTAAAAAGTCGTCCAGAATATCCAACAAATTGTACTGGCGTGTATACGGGTTGGTTTAGTTTGGTTTTGTTAAATAACGTCGCACTAGAGCTGCACTGTGGGCTATTGGCGACTGTTCGGGGTCAATCTCGAAGCGTGTATACGGGACTGGTGCACGGTAAATCTGATCGGGGCCCAATGTCCTGACGCCTTTTGAGGTTACGTCGGGTGCCACCTCAAGTATTGTTCTTGTCATCTGACTATGTTTCAAAAATACGAGGCATCGTTCCCGGGTCTTCATTTCAAAATAGGCCCCCGGGGGCCGGATAGCCCAGTGGATAAAGGTGGCGGCTGGTAATCAAAGTATTCACGGTTCGAACCTGCGCGAGGACTAGATTAAAGAATAGTAAAAAAAAGTAGTGATATTGCAATCAGAGGGTTGCCAACTTCGCTAACAAAATACTAGAATGTCGTCCAGAACATCCACAAAAATTATCGGCGTGTATACGGGACTGGTGCACGATAAATCTGATCGGGGTCCAAAGTCCCGACGTCTATTGAAGGCGTTGGTTACCAGTTCAGGTGTTTCCTCGTCATCTGACCATGGTTCTAAAAATAACGAGGTGCATGTATGAATGTGTATGTGTTCCCGGGTCTTTCCTTCGAGATTGACTCCGAACTGTCGCCAATAGCCCACTGTGCAGCTCTAGTGCGACGTTTATTAACAAACCAAACCAAACCAAACCTGAAGCTGTTAGAAAGTAATAAAATACGCAAAAAATGTATCGAATTGCTGGTTCGCTCGAATAAAAAAGACATCGACCGCAGAGGGTTAACAATAAAATACATTACCAAAGTTTAAAATATAAACCCCCTTGCAGTCAATTAACTGATACCACAAATCGACCTCCTCCCCAACTCTATATCCCCCAACGATTTAAAGAGTTCCCTAAAACACATTCAGCGAAAGGGAAAATAAATCCCTTTTACGATATCCATTTTATCCCTATAGTTTTTCAATACCACCCGACTCCCACAAAGCAAGAAAAATGAACGATTAAACCAACGAAAAAAAAAATCCCTGAAGGGGTCAGAGGGGGGAATGAATCAATAAAAAATCCCTCCTTCTCAAGGCAGACCCGGCTGAACATTGTGGCACGTAAAAGCGCAAAAAGATGCTAACATCTGACATCGACGGCAAGGCATCTGCCGATGACGTCACGGTCTGTCCATGTAGCAGAAAAAGTAGGGGGAGGGGCCCAAGAAGAAATAAGGGTACTGGAAAATTTACGGTCACAGCAGCTGTTTGGAAAAGTGTAGGAACCTTTCCCTGTGGGGCAGTTTGTCTTTTTTAACCTTTTCGAAGATTTGGTGGAATTTGTCCTTTTGAGCCGTGTTTCTGCAGAGCCTTTATCTGTTTTCTTCATTGTAGGAGTCCCTTTTTCGATGGGCTGCCGTTATTGATGACGCGAAAGAAGTTTAGAGGCGTTTATTAAATACTTCTTCTAAAGGTATAAAGTTTTTAGTGGAAATGCTATTGGTATAAAAGGATTTGAATTTTCGGGGGTATGGGACATATTATCATCAAAAATACCCAACAAATATTTTATAGATATAAAAAAATCGTTCATTTTATTTTAAATCAAACACTACATTTATATTTTTACGTTAAGTGCAACTAATTATTTTTATTAATCAAGATTCAGCTTTGGTACAAAATTTGTGACAGTGTATTTCCAAATATATTACTTTAATTTGTCTTTAGGTATTAGGTTTGGCGTGGTCTTGTTAAATAACGTCGCACTATAGCTGCACAGTGGGCTATGGGCGACGGTTCGGAGCCTTTCTCAAAGGTTTTGTTTTGTTTTGTTTTGTTAAATAACGTCGCACTAGAGCTATACAGTGGGCTATTGGCGACGGTTCGGGACCTATCTCAAAGGAAATACCCGGGAACGATGCCTCGTATTTTTTTTACCAAGGTCAGATGACGACTATCTCGAAGGAAAGACCGGGTACGATGCCTCGTATTTTTGAACCATGGTCAGGTGACGAGGAAACACCTGAACTGGCACACAACGCCTTTCATAGACGTCGGGACTTTAGACCCCGATCAGATTTATCGTGCACCAGTCCCGTATAAACGCCGTTAATTTTTACGGATGTTTTGGACAACTTTCCATCGGGGTCCAAAGTCCCGACGTCTATTGAAGACGTTGGGTGCCAGTTCAGGTGTTTCCTCGTCATCTGACCATGGTTCTAAAATAACAAGGTGCATGTATGAATGTGTGTGAATGTGTATGTGTTCCCGGGTCTTTCCTTCGAGATTGACCCCGAACCGTCGCCAATAGCCCACTGTGTAGCTCTAGTGCGACGTTAATTAACAAAACAAAAAAGCATTGGTTTGGTTAATTAACGTCGCACTACAGCTGCACAGTGGCCTATTGACGACGGTTCGGGGCCTACTTTGAAGAAAAGGCCCGGGAACGATGCCCGTATTTTTGAACCATGGTCAGATGACGAGGACAACTCCTGAGCTGGCACCCAACGCCTTCAATGGACCCTTTGGACCCCGATCAAATTTATCGTGCACCAGTCCCGTATACACGCCGTTAATTTTTTGTGGATGTTCTGGACGACATTCTAGTATTAGTAGTAGCGAAGTAGTTTTTGCAGTAATAAGTTTTAATAATTTGAGCAGTAAAATGAGTGATTTTTTTCCAAATATTTTTACGAAATTATTTCTTTTGCAAATAACAAAAAAAAAATCTGTAAATACATTTTATTAATTGCATTCATTTGTTTATAAAAAGACACATGTAGTTTTCAGGAAATATTTTCTTGACCTATATCAAAAATAAGAAAGGTAACTTTTTGTGAACTACGTCATTATGTTAATATGCTTTGCACACATATGTAGCAAAAATATATAATGGTATATGCAGCGTCGCACTAGAACTGCATATTGGGCAGCTCTAGTGCAACGTTATATAGAGGCCTCCGTGTCCGAGCGGTTAAATGCGTCAGCTGGGAATCCGAGGATTCCTGGTTCGATGTTAAGCGATGGGCTTGACAAAGAAAAGTAAAAAAAGTAGTGATCTTGTGACTGGAGGGTTACCAGCTTCGCTACAAAATACTAGAAAAGTCGTCCAGAACATCCGCAAAAATTAACGGCGTGTATACGGGACTGGTGCACGATAAATATGAAAGGGGTCCAAAGTCCAGACGTCTAATGAAGGCGTTGGGTGCCAGTTCAGATGTTTCCTCGTCATCTGACCATAGTTCTAAAATAAAGAGGTGCATGTATGAATGTGTGTGGGAATGTGTTGTGTATGTGTTCCCGGGTCTTTCCTTCATGATAGACCCCGAACCGTCGTCAATAGCCCAATGTGCAGCTCTAGTACGACGTTAATTAACCAAACCAAAAACCACTGTTCTGACGCCTATTGAGGTTGCAGTGGGTGCCAGCCTAAGCGTTGTCCTCGTCATCTGACCATGGTTCAAATATACGAGGCATAGTTCCCGGATCTTTTTTTTCGGGTTAGGCCCCAAACCGTCGCCAATAGCTCAATGTGCAGCTCTAGTGAGACGTTATATAACCAAACCAAATCAACCAACTACCTTTACACATAAAAACTACAAACAAAAACATTTAAAAAATAAAAATACCATTACATCATGAGTTCCAAAAAAAACACGATGAGGGGCAATCACATAAAAATGCAATACATAAAAACACTTTCTAGAAACAAAAACATCACGGATAAAAAGAAAACAAAACACATACACGAAGCCCAGTGATAGGATCTGACCCTTTATTTAAATTCAAAATGAAATTCGTCTCAAACAGAGGAAAACGGCACAAACAAAGATGGCCGATTCTGGGAAACTACAATCCTTGCTAAAACTCATTTCAAGAACGCATTGTTGGTTATTTATTCCGAGACCTGCCCATAACAACACGCATTTTTCATGCTACAAAACTCACTTTCCAGGATTTGCGAGGATTTTTTTCACGAAGTTTTGAGCAAAAGGATTTGCATAATACGACGGGAAATTCTAAACTCCGTTCTTTTTTGGTTCTGATGTATCGGGAATTGCGTTCGGTGGTTCTTTTGACCCCCCTTCATAACAATACTACGTCATACATAAAATATCAAGTTGAGATGAAGCGTTTCTCTGTTCTTTTGCGGGTTGGTTTTCATTTGGAATGTATGAGCTGGGTTAATAATTAATTTCTTTTAGGATGCGGGGAATTAGCGCAGAGATGGTATGGCAACTTTCAAATTAATATTAAATTGGGGTTTATTGTGTGGATGCACTAGTTCAGAAGTAGGCGCCTTTCAGAATGATGAACAATCTAGACTTCAGAATGATCCAATCTTTTTTTAGTAATAAATTATAATCAATGGCGTTGTTTTTCTGTAAATATATATGAAATAAACTGCAGGGAGACCCGAGCCCCAAATTTTGTTTCTTCATAAAACGATGCTAAACGTACTTAAGAAGATGTATACAAAATTTTAAAACAGTAAAAGAAACATAACAAATGTTTTTTTTAGATGTTTATATACCATTTATCATTTTTCTACATACTTTTCGTCTGCAACAATCGTCATTTACACAAAATAGTTTTAAAAAAATTTGGTCACGTTTAAAATGCTAAGGCTTTGTAAATAATTAACTTAAAACTAAACTGTTAATAGTTTTTGAAGCTCTAATATTTGTTTTATAAACGTATGCATAGCTTTTTTAATTTAAGTTATAAATTATCTTTTTACAAATTATTAAACCTAAAAATTTGAATATTTTTTTGGGGTTGTGAAATTAAAATAAGTTTTTGAAGACAATTAAAACACAAATCTGTAAAAGTATATTAATACGTTTTTAGTATATACTTTGACGTTATTTAATCAATTAAAAAAAATTTAAAACATTAAATATTGAAGGAGAAGTAGTGTTTTCTAAAAAAGTCTATTTAAGCTTAAAAAACACAAAAGATAACAAAAATATTTTATATTAATATATATTGGTTTTTGATAATTGTTCAGAAAAAGATGTTCTAATAATATAAAAAATTGAATTTCTGAATACATTAATTAACAAATTAGGATTTGGGGTTCGGGTCTCCATTAAAGAATCCACTGACAATTTGAAGGGATGTGGAAGTCCTTCTTATTAATTACAATCTTAAATACAGTTTTGTGATTAAAACTTCAAGACTTGTAAGCATAATTACTTGCAAGACATTCTGTGATTTGGTTTTGGTTTTTGTTAATTAACGTCGCACTAGAGCTGCACAGTGGGCTATTGGCGACGGTTAATGGTCAATCTCGAAGGAAAGACCCGGGAACACACACACACATTCATACATGCATCTCGTTATTTTAGAACCATGGTCAGATGACGAGGAAACACCTGAACTGCCACCCAACGCCTTCAATACACGTCTGGACTTTGGACCCCGATCAGATGTATCGTGCAACAGTCCCGTATACACGCCAGTATAATTTTTTGGCTATTCTGGACGACTTTCTAGTATTTTTGTAGTGAAGCTGGCAACCCTCCGATCGCAAGATCACTACTTTTTTACTTTTCTATGTCAAGTCCATTTCCCGGATTCGAACCATAAATCCTCTGATTAGTAGCTGAACGCCTTACCAACTGAGCAACTGGGGCTCTATGGCTTAATAGAGTAATATTGCTGTGGTCAGCAGAAACTGCAAGGGAATGGATTGCGCAACATAATTAAATAATGGGAAATAGCGAATAGGTAAGAGAAAGTTTTTAGTGTTTAGGAAATATGAGTTACAAGGGACAGAATATAAATTGAAGTGATATGTTTATAGGTGTGAATTAACAGGAGATGGAATTTAAAGATATCAAATGGACTGGTTATAAAATAATGTGATGAATTAAAGAGCGGTTTATATAAGAAACTTTTAAGATATATATTCTTAATTTTTTTAATGCATGTGTTATCATGTATTTTCAATTAAAAACCCCCTTGGAAGACGTTCCACTTTACATCATTGATATATTGATCATTAAAAGACGATACTAAATAAAAATGACGATAAATGACGTTAAATGGCATTACAACTCACGATAAACTTATTCCCCTTACTTTAACCCCTCCCCCCATTGCCCATCCGAATAAACCCAAATTGAAACGTTATGTTACAACAACAACAAAACGCATTAAACCAACCTTAAAAACACACATTCATCTGGAAATACATATAGAAAAACTGCCACAGATTTCGATTCTCTACGTTTCGATGCAAGGGATCTTCGTATCTAAGAGACCGTGAACAGAAACAACTTCCAGGGGCTTATGCTGTTAAGCCTTGCATCCAGAAATCCCGTTTACACAGCAGCCGACAAAAGAGAAAACAGCAGGGAACTGAGTATGGCACAGGATTTAAATTTACTAGGTATGCTTTAAAATAGAATATTTTAGTTTTTGATGTGAAACTTTTTAACGGCTCATGGATGTGATATCATGTCCAAGGATTTCCGTTTTTTTCAGCAATACTTTTAAATATACAATTCATAAAAGTTCTCCATTTTATAATATTTATTTTTATTTTAAAGGTTTGAGGTACAACTTACAAGCTATCTCTTTTCGACGAATTGAAAGAAATTAATAATATAAATGATATCAAGTGGGACGACACATTCGAACTTTTAAAAACGGACTGATATCGAGAGGGATGACACATTCGAACCTTTAAAAACAGTCTGATATCAAGAGGGATGACACATTCGAACATTTAAAAACGGTAGATATCAAGAAAGGCGAAACATTCGAGCATTTAAAAACGGTCTGATATCAAGTGGGATGACACATTCGAACATTTAAAAACGGTTTGATATCAAGAGGGATGACACATTCGAACATTTAAAAAACGGTCATATCAAGAAAGACGACAATTTCGAACATTTAAAAAACGGTCTGATATCAAGAAAGACGACACATTCGAACATTTAAAAAACGGTCTGATATCAAGAAAGACGACACATTCGAACATTTAAAAAACGGTCTGATATCAAGAAAGACGACACATTCGAACATTTAAAAACGGTCTGATATCAAGAAAGACGACACATTCGAACCTTTAAAAACGGTCTGATATCAAGAAAGACGACACATTCGAACATTTAAGAAACGGTCAGATATCAAGAAAGACGACACATTCGAACCTTTAAAAACGGTCTGATATCAAGAGGGATGACACATTCGCACCTTTAACCCTATTATTATCATGGCTATATATTTACGACTAGGGATCTCCAGTGTTTCTAGCAATATCTAACAACCCAATTTAAATTTATAAAAATATTCCATTTTTCGATATATTTTTTTTAATTTAAAGATTTTAGATATAACTTACCAGCTATCTCTTTCTAGCTAATTAAAATAAAATAAATAATATAAAATAGCATGGAACATTATTTAAATATCCAATAAGTTATTTGGTTTGGTTTGTTTTGGTTAAATAACGTCGCACTAGAGCTGCACAGTGGGCTATTGGCGACGGTTCGGGGTCTATCTCGAAGAAAAGACCCGGAAACGCATACACATTCATACATGCACCTCGTTATTTAAAAACCATGGTCAGATGACGAGGAAACACCTGAACTGGCACCCAACGCCTTCAATAGACGTCGGGACTTTGGACCCCGATCAGATGTATTGTGCACCAGTCCCGTATACACGCCGATAATTTTTGCGGATGTTCTGGACGACTTTTCTAGTATTTTGTAACCCTTCGATCACAAGATCACTACTTTTGTACTTTTCTTTGTCAAGTCCATCGCCTGGCATCGAACCACGAATCTTCGGATTCCCAGCTGACACCTTTAACCCATAAAGTGATAACAACTTCGCAATAGCGAAAATCGTGTGAGCGTCACTAGGCTAAGGAATATTTGATACCAAGAGGATGACACATTCGAACATTTAAAAAAAATGGTGTCTTATATTTCTCGCAAACAATGTAAAATGATTTATTTAAATGTTATAACAGCATATTTGTATGTTCATTAAAAACAAATCCATTTAGAAGTTCTTCACCAACAGATTTTGAATATAAACAGATAAAAAGTACACTAACATTTCATACCTCATCAATGCGACATCATAAGTGGTCAATAAACACCAATGAAAGAACTCAAATCGTATGAGAATTCCCGTCACGTATATCAACAAGTTTCCCGGATGAGCCCCTTTGGCAATCCTCGTCAATTGTCCCACTCCAACGAGGTAGAGAGCCCTCGAGACCCCAGAACCACTGATTGAAAATAGAAATTTTATCGTCAAGAGAAGGGACTGAACTCGGCACAACACCCTCGACGAATTATTGTACTTGAAGAAGGACAGGGTTGCCGCAAATTGCTGGACGATGGTCAATCTTTGGTTGCGTCACATTTGGCTGTATTGGTATAATAAAACAGTTTTGTCTAAATGTCCCGTTTATGTTTTAAACAAGGCACTTAGCTTCAGTTAACAACGAAGAAAGTAGTTAGCATGCTTAGCGCAGACGGCACTGGATTTGTTACTTTTAAATTGCGCAAGACATATTGTTGACTTCACTGAATAAAAAGGTGTTTAAAAAGGAGTACATGACCGTACTCGTGTTTCTTTGAGTACAATTGCATCGTAAATGAGCGTTGCCGTACGCAAATTTAAGCAACCATATTTTCTCCAATTTCTGCACAACTGTTACTAATATGAGGGACGGCCCGGTGAGGACGGCAGCCATACTATATTTTCGGTGACATAGTGGATGCTAAGTTAAAATAAAGTTCGGTTAATTCCTAGTGTACGGTGCCCCCGCCAAATGCGATTTGGCGACAATTGGTGGGCGATGAATTTTATAGTTTGGCAACCTTATTTCATGTGATTCTTAGCAATATCATGATGTACGGCAACCTTTTTTTTTTAATTTGGCGACAAAAAAAAACTTCATTTTTGAGCTTTGCGCCAATTTTTGGACTTGGCGACAACGGGGCACCGTACACTAGGAATTTACCTAAAGTTCCAGGTAAACATATTCTTTAATAACAAATACTTAAACTAGGTTAAAACATGCTGTAAAACATAAACTAGACATTTGGACAATGTACTCATGTCGTTAATTATTGCGGATGTTCTGGACTAGTATTTTGTAGCGAAGCTGGCAACTCTCCAATCAGAATATCACTACTATATTTACTTTTCTTTGTCAAGTCCATCGCCTAGGATCGAACCAGGAATCCTCGGATTCCCAGCTGACCCAATTAGTTTTAGAGATAACGCTGTAGTAGTGCAAAATCATGGTTTTGTAACTTAAATAGTTAATATCATCTTGTTTCGAATATTTTGAAAGATAATAATATTTGTGAGTGGAACAAAAATGGACCAATGACCGATTGACTTAACATAGGGCATTCTTTCTTTTTGTTCTATGCGACAGATATTGCAATAGTGTAGTATAGCATATGAAGTTATTTTATTTTCAGATATTACCTCGTCATCTGACCATGGTTCAAAAATACGAGGTATCGTTCACGGGTCATTCCTTCGAGATAGGCCCCGAACCGCCGCCAATAGCCCACTGTGCAGCTCTTGCGCGACGTTAATTTACAAAACAAAACCAACTTTATTTTCAATTTCTTTTATGGTTTCGTTTTGGTTTTGTTAATTAACGCACTAGAGCTGCACAGTGGGCTATTGGCGACGGTTCGGGTTCAATCTCGAAGGAAAGACCCGGGAACACATACACATTCACACACACATTCGTACATGCACCTCGTTATTTTATAACCATGGTCAGATGACGAGGAAACACCTGAAATGGAACCCAACTCCTTCAATAGACGTCGGGACTTTGGACCCCGATCAAATTTATCGTGCACCAGTCCGCCGTTAATTTTTGCGGATGTTCTGGACACCATTCCAAGTATTTTGTAGTGAAGCTGGCAACCCTCCGATCACAAGATCAGTACTTTTTTACTTTTCTTAGTCAAGTCCGTCGCACGGGATCGAACCAAGAACCTTCGTATTCCCAACTGACGAATTTAACTACTCGGCCACGGAGGCCTCCACAGACGAGTTAACTTCAACTATAATTTCCACCAATCACTACATTGCAAAAGTCTCCGAGTTTATCGATTGAAAACAAACGTGGCGTGATTGATTACCTTCTGCAACAAAACACAAAAGGAAATGACACTTTCACCGAAGGAAACGACAACAATTACAGCCCCTAAACTAATTTTTTTTACACATTCACAAGTCCGCTCTTGAGGTTTAATTACTAGGAAGCGTACTCGTTCTGACATAACGCCTCTAGTCTTTTCGACAGATATGGTAATTGAGAAGTCTGAAGGATTGTTCTTAGCGATGCAGAAACCAATTTGCGTTGTTTGATGTATTTATGTTACCTTATTCGAAATACCGAGTAACGAAAATAACACTTTCGAGTCACAGTCACGATGGTGCTTTTATTTGTTTTGCCTCTACACTGTTTGATGATCTTTAAGTTCTGAGAAAGTTTGTGAAAAGGATTGTATGTTTGAATAAATCATCGCAAGTACGGGTAATTTTATAATAACAATGTGCAGGACATGAAAGCAATGTTGGAGCTTAAATCAGAAGTTTTAAAATTATAATATACCATATATATTTATACAAATGTACCATCGGCATCCGTGGCCGAGCGGTAAATGACGTCAGCTGAGAATCCGAGGATTCCTGCTCCTTCACTGGACTATGGTGCCTTAGGCTAAGGGTCGATTCCCGGTAAGTGTTGGTTGTAATTGTGTTTATTTATTGAAAGAGATTTTTGTAGGCAGCGTATGTAGGCATGAGGATGCCCTTTTTATTCATTTTTACTCTTTTTTACTCATATCTTTTTCAAAAGTGAAATTTATATATTAGGAGCTATGATAAGCATCGAATGTAATCAAAAATGAATATTTTTTACTTATTTTGAGTACCTATTTTTAACAGTGTCGAGTAAAGTGACTGTGCACTACACAATAAGACCGCGACCTTCGAGCATGAATGGACTGTATTAGAGCGAATATGACGTCATAATCGTAACACCACCATCTCAGACCGAATGGCCTCAGACACGTGACTTCTTTTCAAAATTATGAATTAAAAAATATTCGCGATTGGCTGATGAATTGGGAAATGTGTAACAGTGAAAATTTATGAATGGAATGACGTAATTAACCACGTGTCTGAGGCCATACATTTTGGCCTCACTTTGAAGTTAGCGAAATTATAACATTATGTTTTCTCTACTATGAAGGATACATGCTTGAAGACCGCGACCACCCAGAGAGCCTCCTAGCGGATATTTACGGAGTTAGCTTGCATATCTCTAAAATTATAGAACATACATGAAATAGCCAATTACCAAATTGTAAAGAAAAAACAATGTAAGAAAAAACAATGTATAACGAAAATACGTCTTGCAAACGAATGCTATGAATTATAACGCCTACAATTCTGATTTGTATGTTTGACTTGGTTCTTTTTACACCTACCAAAATGGAATTATTCTGCTCTGCGATCAGTTTCGTAAGTTTACAGTGTAAATCGCGAGCATATACTACAAATGAAACGGACAGAACATTTAAGAATATATTTTACTATAATTAAAAAAAAAATCTTTTTAATAGAATACTATAATTTAAAAAAAAAACCTTTTTAAAAGAATACTATAATTTTTAAAAAAATATTTATAAAAGAATACTATAATTAAAAAAATATTTTTAAAAGAATACAATAATTAAAAAAAATATTTTTAAAAGAATACTATAATTTAAAAAAAAATATTTTTAGAAGAATACTATAATTAAAAAAAATCTTTTTAAAAGAATACTATAATTTAAAAAAAATATTTTTAAAAGAATACATGTTAATATTAAGTTATTAATATGCTTACGCAGTTGAAGTCGTCTTTTAAATAAACAATATCATAAAAAAAAATAGTTTTAAAATTGGTTTCAATATTTAAGTTTTATAGCGCAGGTAGAGAATTTGCTTTATGAGTTTAGACTCATATTTTAATTTTTTTTTATGCTTCAACTGCGCTTCAAAATTTTACCTACAGCTGACACCTTTCATTTCCAACTTCCATAAGCATTTTTACCTATGCTTTCATTCAAAACTCAATACAAAAACTCACTTTTCCGAGAGACCCTAAAAAAAAAAACACTAAAAGGCAATAAACACGCAACGGAAAATGTGTCAAAAAATCTCCCGGATTTAAAATACCGGAAAATTATGGAATACTTATCTCCCGAAAATTGTTAGGCTTAGCCTTTTGGAACTTTTTTTTCCCATATACTTCCATATTGGATCTCCGGTTATTACTGCTCTCCGCGATTCAGATGACTCTCAAATTCTGAGAAGTTCTTCTCTGGGACATAAAAAATCCGCTCGATATCTCTACCTTTTTTGCCATTACTTTGGATTTCCTTTTTAGGTTCTTAAATATAAACCCTTATTTGCATGCATTCGCGCTGTGTGGATAAAATTGGATGGGCTTTTGAATGAGTAAACCTTGGAATAATGACTTCTTGCGGAATGGAGGTTTAGGATTTGGAAGGTAAATGTAAAGTTCCCTTGGAATTAATGCCGTATGTTCCAAAGTATTCCTTGCGGATGGTCGCCATTGGGAAGATGTGGTATTCATTCGTTTTATATCGTTGCTGATTAAAGTTTGGTTATATGATATAATTTAAGCGAATAATGTTGCAGGATGGGTGATTATTATATTCATGTTCTTAATTGGTAGTTTGTTAGATGTTTTACGTTTAAGACAAGCTGTATTCAGTAATATTTTATGCTATAGAACTAGATTCATGTGGCTTTTATACGGGAATGAAGAACAATTTTCAGCGGTTGTTGTTGTCACATGAAATTGAAGATGTGGGAGTAAGAACCAAACATCTCGAGGTTTTTTTTCTGATTTAGACTTTCTCACTTATTCTTATAAAGAAAAAAATCATCTGCGGTTGGTGCAAGAACCAGACGGCGTCACTTTTTATCTGATGTAGATTATCTCTCTTATTCATATAACGAAACAATTATCTATCGATTGGTGCAAGAACCAGACAGCGTCACTTTTTTTCTGATTTACACTTTCTCACTAATTCACATAATGAAAAAATCCTCTTCGGTTGGTGTAAGAACCAGACAGCGTCACTTTTTTTCTGATTTACACTTTCTCACTAATTCACATAATGAAAAAATCCTCTTCGGTTGGTGTAAGAACCAGACAGCGTCACTTTTCTGATTTACACTTTCTCACTAATTCACATAATGAAAAAATCCTCTTCGGTTGGTGAAAACACCAGACGGCGTTTTTTTATGATTTACACTTTCTGGCTTATTCCTATAAAAAAACCAATTATCAATCAATTGGTGCAAGAACCAGACAGCGTCACTTTTTTTCTGACAGACATTCTCACTTATTCCTGTAAAGAAAAAATCATGTGCGGTAGGTGCAAGTATCAGGCGGCCTCTCTTTTTTCTTATTTACACTGTATCACTTATTCATATAAAGAAACAATTCTCCATCGATTGGTGTAAGAACCAGACGACGTCACTTTTTTTCTGATTTAGACTGTCTCACTTATTCATATAAAGAAACAATTCTCTACCGATTTGTGTAAGAACCAGACGACGTCACTTTTTTCCGATTTAGACTGTTTTACTTATTCATATAAAGTAACAATTATATATCGATTGGTGCAAGAACCAGACAGCGTTACTTTTTTTCTGACAGACATTTTCACTTATTCCTGTAAACAAAAAATCAACTGCGGTTGGTGCAAGAACCAGACGGCCTCTCTCTTTTCTGATTTACACTGCCTCACTTATTCAAATAAAGAAACAATTCCCTATCAATTGGTGCAAGAATCAGACAGCGTCATTTTTTATCAGATTTACACTTTCTCACTAACTCACATAAAGAAAAAATCCTCTTCGGTTGTTGTAAAAACCAGAAAGCGTCACTTTTTTCTGATTTACTCTTTCTCACTAAGTCAAATAAAGAAATTTTCTTCGGTTGGTGTAGAACCATACTTTTTCAAATTTGCACTTTCTCACTAATTCACATAAAGAAAAAAATCATGTTGGGTTGGTGCAAGAATCAGGCATTGCCACATTTTACTGATATACACTTTCTCATTTTTTCCTGTAAAGAAAAAAATCATCTGCGATTTGTGCAAGACCCAGACGGCCTTCCTTTTTTCTGATTTACACTTTCTGACGTATTCGTATACAGGAGAATTCCTGTTCAGTTGGTGCAATTATGCTTCAACGAGAAAACTAACATTCGGAGATATACCCAGAGAGTTGTTATATTAAATAGAGAGCGCATTCAATGCCAGACTCTCGTAAGGCCGCGGTGTCAACATTGAAAAAGATAACCAACATCACGTGGTTTTAGCGCTGCCACATATGGCGTAGACATCTGCAGGAGTTCCAAATTTGGTGCACTTTCTTCTTTTTGGTGTACGTATTCAACTTCTTTTTTCTGTACGTATTCAACTTCTTAACATATATGCAGGTATTTACTTATTTTCAAATAATATGCGCTAAATAATTCCTCTTCATTAACGAAACGAAAATATAATTTTCTTTGTGTTCAATACTCGAAAAAACGAAACTATTTATATTTCTCCGGTTTTATTGTTCATATTTTCTTATTGAACTATACAAAATCACAATTGAAAGAACTTCGCTTATGGTAAATTTTTTACATAAAAACGTAACGCAATTATTTCAAAAGTACAAAGTAAGAAAAATATCTTTAATATATCTGTTAAACTCCCTTAAATTGTGCCACTCGTTAAAAAAAACGATATTTAAATACAAAACTAAACACAAAACCATATTACAATACTTCGATCGCGCTTAGTTCTGAAAGTCGCCAAGGCCTGCCAAGTAATATTGGTGCATGAGTGAATTGGCATTTCCACAAATCACGTGGTTTCAATGATGCACACAAGGAAATCAGCATTTTTATTCCTCTATTTGTATCATTACTCTATGGATATACCCGGATATTTCTGAACAATATACAAGTTATTTTGCCTTAGTGAAAATAAAACGAAATAGTAAACGGAGAGAACGAACCAATGGGTAAAAAAATTAACGATATGAAACCACGGGTAACAACAAGTTATTTATTTACAAAAACTAGTCTAAAGTTACTTGTAAACAAATATTTTCAGGTAACTTTAGAGCAGTTTTTTTTTAAATAACTTACTAGTTGTTACCCGTGGTTTCACATCGTTCGTTTTTTTTAGACCTTTTAGATTTTTTTTATAGATTATAGCAACAAAATAATATTTTATATTTATTCAGTAAAATGTAGTTACCTTCCTTCTAAAAAGAGAAAAAAACATGGTTTTAAAAGTAAAGTATAAAACATTGTATTATGAAAAAAGAGTATCCCTTACTTCTGAGTTTAAATGTATGCATTATTTAAAATATATTTACAGTGGGTTTACAAATACTAAGTCCAATATTTATTCAATAAAATACTGTCAAATGACTTTCTATTTACGTTTACCCAGTTCCGAATTAAACTAACTTTCGAACATTTCTATTCCTTCCTTTCTTTTATTCCTTTTCCATTCGCACAAAAGCGTACAAAAAAACATTAAAAGTACGTTTGACTATTTTTTTTTTATTATTATTCCGATGCCAAGGAAAAGTTTTCGTTCCCTTTCCTGTAGCAAATTAGGAGCTCTTAACTCGCGATAGAAGAACAGTAAATCGCATTCGTAAAATCTGAATAGTAAATAAAGGACGAAATAAAAAAAAAATCACAAAAAAAAATAAAAGTTTAAGTAAAAGTTTTTTGGACTGGGGGGAAATTTCTCTTTGCTTAATTTCTTCGACAGATATATCTGGAGGTGTGAAAGGAAGGAAAAGAAAGCAAATTTAATTGACTTATTCCTGGTCTCGTGGAACTGTTTCTACCAATTTGTGTCTGGAAGAACTAGGTTTCCGAGGAACTTGAATTTGTTAGCTTTGCGTCGCCAACTACAAGCGCCAAAACTTCGCCAAATATAAATTTTCATATAACATTACAGCAAAATATATTAAAACTCTTTGGACTCGACAGATGATTATCAGTCACTAAATGAAGGACCTGTTATTTATCCCTTGTTATTTTATTACCTGTTCTTCAATTTGAGCGATAACTGCATGTTCGCCAACAGCAAGCTCCCAAAACTTCACCAAACATATATTTTCATATAATTCATATAACATTACAGCAAAATTTATTAACACTATTTGCACTCGACTGGTGATTATCTTTCACAAAAAAGACGACCTGTTATTTTCCCCCTGTTATTTTGTTACCTGTTCTTCAATTTGAGCGAGAACTGCATGTTCGCCAACTGCAAGCTCCAAATCTTCGCCAAATATATATTTTTATATAATTCATATAACATTATAGCAAAATTTATTAAAACTCTTTGGACTTGGCAGATGATTATCAGTCACCAAAAGAACGACATGTTATATTTTCCCTGTCATTTTATTACCTGTTCTACAAATTGCGCGAGACTGCATGTTCGCCAACTGCAAGCTCCAAATCTTCGCCAAATGTATATTTTTATATAATTCATATAACATTACAGCAAAATTTATTAAAACTCTTTGCATTCGACTGGTGATTATCTGTCACCAAAAGAACGACCCGTTAATTTTCCCCTGTTATTTTGTTACCTGTTCTTCAATTTGAGCAAGAACTGCATATTCACCAACTGCAAGCTTCCAAAACTTCCCAAAATATATATTTTCATATAATTCATATAACATTACAGCAAAATTTATTAAAAATCTTTGGACTCGACAGATGATTCTCAGTCACTAAAAGAACGACCTGTTATTTTGTGGTTAACTAAAATGGAATATTGAATGGAGTATTTTTATAAAAACTGGGTGAATTGATGGAGTATTTTTATAAGTATACGTGCATTGATGCAGTATTTTTATAAAGTGGAGTATTGAATGGAGTATTTTTATAAAAACTGGGTGCATTGTTGGAGTATTTTTATAAGTATCTGTGCATTGATGGAGTATTTTTATAAGTATGGGTGCATTGATGGAGTATTTTTATAAAATGTAGTATTGAATGGAATATTTTTATAAAATGTAGTATTGAATGGAATATTTTTATAAGCCTGGGTACATTGATGGAGTATTTTTATAAGTATGGGCGCATTGATGGAGTATTTTTTTATAAGTACGGGTGCATTGATGAAGTACTTTTATAAGTATGGGTGCATTGATAGAGTATTTTTATAAGTCTGATTGCATTGTGGAGTATTTTTATAAAAACTGGGTGCGTTGATGGAAAAACTGGAGATATCTGGATGTAATATCACGTCCATGAGCTTTAGGGTGTTAACAACGACTTAACACTAAATTAGCGACAACTTCCTGTCATCAAAATTATTCAAACGAATATACCCATCATTTTGACGGTCTCCAAACGGCAAAAAATCGCCAAATCAGAAACTTGGTGATACTACTTCTGCAAGCAAATAAAAAAATCAAAACAAGATACAAGTCCTTTCCATTTCTTTTCTCCTACCTCGAAAGTGAAAACTTATTAGGAGGAATGCTTCGGTACTGGATGGAATTCAATTTGGAACAAGTGAAGATAAAGACAACGGGGTTCCATTGCAGACAGATCGTTCGAAGTTGTAGGAAAAGAAGAAAGCTATAATTAACCTAATAGCTGACGGGAAAAAATAATGAATTTCCCTGAACATTGTATTTCCTATCAGCGTAATTATTGGACAATTCACGGTAAATTCTCGATTTCTGTTACTTTTGCTAATACGTATATTTTAATTGAAATCGAAATATTTTATCTGAGTATTGAAATATATGATTTCTTAGTTTGTTGGATTAAAGTCATAGTAGATATGCCTATGTTACCGTTAAAGTATATAATGCAGTTATTTCATAGAATACCTAGTTATTCCATGAAATAACTGATCGTGTCCGTTAAAGTGTGTAATATGTTATTAATTTGCCACTTTAACTAGTTATTCCATGAAATAACTAGGTATTCTATTAATTAACTAATAAGAGACAGTTAAAGTGTAAAATAAACAATTTATCTAAAATGAAATTAAACTAATGATAGGCAATTAAAATGAAAAAGAAGCAATTTATCTAATTTATGCAGCATATAAATGGTATTTATGGAAACGTACCATAAAATCATTTGTTACAACATGGATTACTAAAATGACACTTGGAATTACAAAGAACATTATTTCTAAAACAAAAACATTTTTTGTTGACACACTGGGTTTTACAAGAACATTTTTTAAATCCCTGACCAGTACCTTTTCCTCAGCCAACTTCAGGGACTGGGATACGGACGGTAAACCCCACAGAGGCTTCAGAATGAGATTTATCCGACATTAATTTAATTTATTTTACACTTTAACAGGCTGCAGATCGTTATTCTATGAAATAACTAGTAAAAACCATGAAATACAAGAGAGTTTTACACTTTAACGGACACGATCAGTTATTTCATGGAATAACTAGGTATTCTATGGAATAACGGATTTCATACTTTAACAGTAACACCTACACAACTGGGAATCCCTAGTTGCCCAGAGGATAATGGCGTTTGGCTAGTAATCATAGGATTGCAAGTTCCAACCCGACTGATGGACATCATAAAAAAAGTTAAAAATGTAGTAATCTTGCGATCGGAAGGTTGCCAGCTTTGCTACCAAAATACTAAGACGTAGCCTAAAAAATATCCAACAAATTATACTGCCATGTATATGGGACTGGTACACGATTATTCTGATCAGGGTCAAATTTTCCTACGTCTATTGAGGTTGCGTCGTATGCCAGCTCAGGTGTTGTCGTCGTCATCTGAACATGTTTCAAAAATACGAAACATCGTCCCTGCATCATTCCTCCGAAATAAGCCCAGAACCGTCGCCAATAGCCCACTGTGTACATGAGACGTTAATTAACCAAACCAAACCAAAACTACACATTTGGCGACAATTCGGCCAAGAACAATTCCAGGTTTTGTTTTCTTAAATAACGTCGCACTAGAGCTGCACAGTAGGCTATTGACAACGGTTCGAGGCCTATCCCGAAAAAAAGACCCGTTAAAAATGCCATGTATTTTTGAACCATTTTTGGTTTGGTTTTGTTAATTAACATCGCACTACAGCTACACAGTGGGCTATTGGCGACGGTTCGGGGTCAATCTCGAAGGAAAGACACACACATTCATAGATGCACCTCGTTATTTTAGAACACATGGTCAGATGACGAGGAAACACCTGAACTGGCACCTAACGCCTTTAATAGACGTCGGGACTTTGGACCCCGATCAGATTTATCGGGCACCAGTCCCGTATACACGCCAGTATAACGTGTTGGATATTCTGGAGGACTTTCTAGTATTTTTGTAGCGAAGCTGGCAACCCTCCGATCGCAAGATCACTACTTTTTTACTTTTCTATGTCAAGTCCATTTCACGGATTCGAACCACCAATCCTCGGAATAGTAGCTAAATGCCTTACCAACTGAGCAACTGGGGCTCGTCTGCACATTGGAGGTGACCTATTGAGGATAGATATACAGTATACAGATTTATCATGCACCAGTATAATTTGTTAGATATTTTTATTTCTAGGATTTTTGTAGTAAAGCTCGCAAACCTCCGATCGCAAGATCACTTACTTTATTACTTTTCTTTGTCAGGTCCATCGAACGGTTTCGAACTAGAAATCCTCTGATTACCAACTGAACGCCTTTATCCACTGGACAACTGTAGGCCTTTAAAGACCTTCATCGTTCTTTCCATGGACCCTTCAATCCCCTTACTTCCCTATTATTATGAAAGTGTTAACGGTGAAAGGAGAGAGAGAGAGAGTTATCGGGGGAAACTCAGCAGAAACGGGTCTATTGGCGATCTGGGATCTCTATATTACTCTTCAGAGAATTGGGCAATATATTTTTTTCTCACTCTCTCCTTTTTTCCACTTATCGATTTTGAGAAGAAATTGTTGCTATTTCGATTTAGGGATTCCAGTTCATTTTCTCTCCTCGGTGAATTTCGGGTTCTTTTTTGTCATTTATCGTCCTGGATAAGTTAAATGCTCAATTATTATTAAGTAGTTTTAGTTTATCAGACTATAATTACTTAAATTTTACCGTGTCGTTTGCGATTAACATAAATAGGTCATTTGTTTTGCTTATAAAAAGCAGTGCAACTTCAATACTATTAATTCAATTGGAACAAAATTTTTATACGTAGGGGAAAATAATATTTCACAAGATTAAATCGCAATATTTTCTGTATTTATTATGTTTTTTAAGTTTGGTTTGGTTAATTAACGTTGCATAGAGCTGCACAGTGGGCTATTGGCGGCGGTTCGGGGTCTATCTCGAAGGAAAGACCCGGGAACACGTACACCTTCACACTCACATTCATACATGCACCCCGTTATTTTAGAACCATGGTCAGATGACGAGGAAACACCTGAACTGGCACCCAACGCCTTCCATAGACGTCGGGACTTTGGACCCCGATCAGATTTATCGTGCACCAATTATACACGCCGTTAATTTTTTGTGGATGTTCTGGACGACATTTTAGTAGTTTGGCAACGAAGTTGGCAACCTTCCGATCGCGAAATCACTACTTTTTTACTATTCTTAGTCTAGTCCGTCGCACAGGATCAAACCAGGAATACTAGGATTCCCAGCTGACGCCTTCAACCGCTTGGCCACGGAGGCTGCGTATTTCAATTGGATTAAATTTTGTATACTTATGGGGAAAACAATATTTAACCAGATTAAATCCCAATATTTTCTGTATTTATTAAGTTTTTTATGAAAAAAGTCATTGATAACTGTAGGATTTTAGTAAAATACGTTGGAAAGGTGCACTTTTCTAAAACAGTTTTCAAGGTTGGTTTGTTGGTTTGTTAATTAACGTCGCACTAGAGCTGCACAGTGAGCTATTGGCGATGGTTTGGGGTTAATCCCGAAGGAAAGACCCGGGAACACATACACATTCACAAACACACATTCATACATGCACCTCGTTATTTTACAACCATGATCAGATGACGAGGAAACACCTGAACTGGCACCCAACCCCTTCAAAAGACGTCGGGACTTTGGACCCGATCAGATTTATCGTGCACCAGTCCCGTATACACGCCAGTATAATTTGTTGGATATTCTGGACGACTTTCTAGTATATTTGTAGCGAAGCTGGCAACCCTCCGATCGCAAGATCACTACTTTTTTACTTTTCTATTTCAAGTCCATTTCCCGGATTCGAACCACCAATCCTCTGATTAGTAGCTGAATGCCTTACCAACTGAGCAACTGGGGCTCCAACAGCACAGTTTTCAAGATACAATCACCACATTTTATTTTTATGTAGAAATCAATGTCTTTAAACTACTAAACCTAAATTAATTTTGGTTTTGGACTAGAAAAAATTACTATATATTTTTAAAATGTAGATTTTACACGAAACTAAAGATACATAACAATTAGTTAGGAAATATACTTTTTGAGAAAAGTGTACCAAAAGGTGGAAAAAAGAAAATTTTATGAAAAACTGTAAAACGAAGAATCCGTGGTTATTCTAATTTGATTTTTTGTTCTTTCCGTGCAAATATTGCTCAACTATTGAGGATCAGTGAGTGCATGAAATAGTGGCATTATTTTAAGCAATTGAATTTAAAAAAAATTCAAATAGTGACTGCTTCTCAAAGAGAGTGTGTCTACTTTGTTTAAATTTTAATTTCAAATTTTATATAAATTAATATGAGATTTTTTTCAAAAACTTATATCAAACTATAACATGATATATAACTATAACTATAACAACACAAACCCCATAAGCCATTAAATGAAAATTCGATTTTTTGAAGTTCTGTATCTGCACTGTTCCCTTAATAATAGTTTAAAATAATAGTCTAGTCTTAATAGTTTAATATTATTATTGTTTAAATTGAACTAATATTAAGTTAATAGTTAATATTATAATAGTTTGATATTAATTGTTTCGTCTTAATAATAGTTATATCAAACAGTTTAAATGCCTTTTCAAAAACATTTTTACAAATATTTTGGTGGTTATACAAGAACTTAAATTTTAATTTAAAATATTAATATTAAGTAAATGGTTAATTTAATAATTGTTTAATATTAATAATAGTAAAAGCAAATTGTTGACAAAGACAAGTAAACATTTTGTGATCTTGCGATCGGAGTAAAATATTAGGAAGTTGTCTTAAATAACCAACAAATTGTACTGGAGCGTATACGGGATTGGTGCACGATAAATCTGATAGAGGATCAATGCTCTGAAGCCATTGATGATGTTTTGGGTGCCAGATCAGATGTTGTCCTCGCCATCTGACCATGGCTCAAAATTACGAGTCGTTGTTCCTGGGTCTTTCTTTCGGGATAGGTCCCGAATATAGCCAATAGCCCAATGTACAGATGACTCGAAAACATAATTTAAAAGAAAAATGGTATTTACTACGACAAAAAATGTGTTGTTGAAATGGTCAATAAGTAGTTTATAATAAACTATATGTATTGTAAGAGCTTGTAAACAGTGATAAGATTATCAAATAGTTATCCCATTACTTTTAAATTGAAACAACGCATTGAAATACAATTTCATCATCAACTTAAATTTCATCTAAACTTTGAGACACAAATTAACTTAATATTATATTAACTGCTTATTTCTGTAACCCTTTGGATACATTTGACGAGTGGGACTCGTCATCTGCTTACTTGGGCGAAGTAACCGTGAACGAGTCTGACTCGTCATCTGAATTTAAGAAACAGGCGTTGATGTTTGCAGCACCACCGCCAGTGGGCGTTGATCGCAAATAATTTGTTGTAGGGTCGGTCAAGAATGGGATAAATTGAACCAAATTAAATCCGTCCCATGGACATAAAAATCTTCAAATAATTCAATACTCAAAGGGTTAACTGAATGTAACATTTTAATTTCAAATAAATTCAGTATCACAGTAATTCACACCACCCAACACTACCATTTCACCCTTGAAAATCACAGTCCCATTCAATTATTTATCTAACACATCCCCAACTAACTCCAATAAATCACTCCCATTGACCACACACCATCGCCACCAAAATCCGACACCGCCTCAAAGTCCCGATCCGCTGAAACCTCCCCAAGAGACTCTACCCCCAGAGTCAATCCCTACCCCTGATATGTACCACAAGTCAGACCCAAACACCCCGATGTGCATATATCCACATAATAGCCCGGGCATCGAAAGGAGCCACCCGATGTATTAAATCCCATGTATAAGAATATGTGATATCAAATGTAGAAGAATACGATATCCCATGACGAAGAATATTAGATACCATGTAGCAGAATAAGTGACCCCATATAGAAGAATACGATATGCCATGTAGAAGAATATGAGATCCCTCGTAGAAGAATATGAGGCCCCATATAAAAGAATATTACCCTGTCATGTAGAAGGATATAAGATACAATGTAAAAGAACATGATATCCCATGTAGAAGAATATGATATCCCATGTAAAAGTATACGAGATCACATGTAGAAGAATACGATATAACGTCAAGAAGAATATGTGATCCCATGTAGAATAATATAAGATCCTGTGTAAAAGTATTAAACTCCCATGTAGAAGAATATCAGATCCCTGATTTTAACATTTTATATTCGAATTCAATATTACAGTAATTCACACCACCTAACATTACCACTTCAGTCTCGAATACCAACATTTTATTTAAGTCTTTGTTCATTGCCCAACACATCACCAACTAACTCCAACAAATCATTCCCATTGACCACACACCATCGCCACCAAAATCCGACACCACCTCAAAGTCCCGTTCCGTTGAAACCTCCCCAAGAGACTCTACCCCCAGAGTCAATCCCTACCCCTGATATGTACCACAAGTCAGACCCAAACACCCCGATGTGCATATATCCACATAATAGCCCGGGCATCGAAAGGGGCCATCCCATTCTGCCAATATTAATGTGCTCCGACGTACTCAAAGGGACGTCGTGACTTCAGGGCAGTTGGGGTAAAATGATAGGGTAAGGTGAGAGAGTAGGGGGGGGGGTCCGTGTGCAATTACCCCCTGTTGTCAGAAGCAGCACTTTCACGCTGATGAAGTTTCGGCGAGGGGGAGTGCTGTGGCGGGCTAATGAAATTGATGGGTGTAGCTGGAGTACTGGCTTTTGTGGGGAGTGTGGGGGGCAGTTTTGATGGGGTTGGAGTTGGGGGCACGTAGCCGTGTTTGGGTGGTGTGAGATGAATACTTAAAAGTGTTCTGGGGGTAATGTTTTACGGGTATTGGGGAATTAACAAGTATGATATCGCAGTGTTTGTTGGGTTGCTACTTGGATATGAAGGGTCAAAGGCACTTGAAGGGTCAGGCATATGAGATTTCATGGAGAAAAATATGGGATCGTGTAGAAGAATATGAGATCCCAATGTAGAAGAATATGAGATCCCATGTAGAAGAATACGACATACCATGAATACGAAATCCCATGTAGAACAATACGAATAACCATGGAAAAAATATGGGATCCTGTAAAAGAATATGGGATCATGTAGAAGAATATGGGATCATGTAGAAGAATATGAAATCCCAATGTTGAAGAATACGAAATCCCATGTAGAACAATACAAAATACCAAGGAGAAAATACGGGATCCTGTTGAAGAATATGAGATCCCATGTAGAAGAATACGGCATCCCATGTAGAGCAATACGAAATCCCATGGATAAAAATATGGGAACCTGTAGAAGAATATAAAATCTCGTGTAAAATACATTAAATCTCATGTAGAATAACATGATATCCCATGCTGATGAATACGATATCCATTGAAGAAGAATATGAGATCCCATGTAGAAGAATACGACATCCCATGTAGAAGAATATGAGATCGAAATTTAGAACAATACGAAATCCCACGGATAAAAATATGGGATGATGTAGAAGAATATGAGATCCTATGTAAATATATTAAATCCCATGTAGAAGATTGTGAGATTCCATTTAAAAGTACATTAAATTCCATGGATAAGAATATGTAACATCAAATGTAGAAGAAAACGATATCCCATGAAGAAGAAAATGAGATCTCACGTAGAAGAATATGAAACGCCATGTAAAAGTATATTAAATGCTACGCAGAAGAATATGAGATCCCACGTAGAAGAATATGAAACCCTATGTAAAAGTATATTAAATGCCATGTAGAAGGATATGAGATCTAATGTAGAAGAACATAAGATCCCATGTGTAAGAATATGATAAGAATATGAAGTATATGATACAAAATCACATGTAAAAGAATACGATATCATGTCAACAATAATATGTGATCCTATGTAGAATAATATGAGATCCCGCGTAAAAGTATTTAACTGCCATGTAGAAGAATATCAGAGCGAATGTTAAATTGTATTAAATCTCATGTAGAAGAATATGATATACCATGTAGAAGAATATGCGATCCCAAGTCGAAGAATACGTTATATGCCATGTTGAAGAATATGAGATCTCATATAAAAGTTTATTAAATGCCAAGTATATTTAATATTTAGTATTAAAGATGTTGTCTTTGGATGCTGGTGCATACTTCATGTTTGGCTCTATCAGTGGCGTAGCCAGTATTGGGTTACTTTGGGTTAGAACCCCCCCATAGCCAGTTTAATTTTTTTTTTTTTTTTTTGAAAAATTACAAATGCAAATGCAAAAAAAAAACGAATTTTTTTTTTCTGATTTCTATAGAGAAAACACACGTCGCATTTCCTAGTCTACCCCACATGTATCTCCTGCTCCCTTCCCTACTGTCCCCTAAAGGGATGATTTTAAGGAGAACAATGGTGAAACAACCTTGAAGACAGAAAATTCGACGTTTTGTGTGTGGGGGGGGGAGGGGGAGAACGGTGGGGTAGTAGGTCTGTATGATTGTCTTGGTTGTTTGTAATGTAAAGGGATACTTTTCTTAACACTCGAAATGGGGGGGCAGTTGAGCCGGAATTCACAATGCATCAATCCAGAAATTGCTTGCTTTGAAGTAAGGTATTTTCCCTGAAAAGACCCATTCACCCCCTACGTGCTTTAAGAAAGGATTGTAAATGAACCCCCCACTGTCAAAAAATAACGCCCCTAATTGTGATCCTCTTCGCTCCCTCACAATGTCAGTGAAATTTTTCCCCTTCTGAAAAATCAGTTTTCTGAGAGGTTGTATGTCTCTCATTTGCCATTTTTGTCCCTCATTCACAAAAACAAACTATTGGAAGATTCAAGACAAAGAAAAGAAGCATCGTGCAAAAAATTTGCTGACGTGTTTAAAGTATGTATTCCTTTTCTTATTCAAATATTTTTTGTTTATTGAGATTATCGTTAAAAATACCCAAACCAAAACTAACTAATTTTTTATTCAATTACATTTACTAATTAGTTTTCTGTCACTCAGACGAGTTACTTTTCACGCAGAAATACGGTTTTCCGCTTTTTTTTTTTTTAATTTGGGTTTTGAGCATTCCCAAGATTGATGCACATTCGTTTGAAAAGTTTTATGGTGGATTATTAAAAAGTTATATTCAACTATTATAAATACGAAGGTCACATAATGGAAAAGTTGGCTCTATTTACGAAGGGTGGGGTCAACAGATTCTCGTTTAAATCTGTTTTAATAACCTTTTTCTTGATTTTTTTTCTGCTGCGCTGCATCTCGTGCTGATGATTAGGCAAGCATTTTTCCATTGTCTAACTTCACAGATTCTACAAATCAATGTTTTTTTTATATAATAATATATTTTTTATTCAGTTATTTGATTTTTTTACGAGCAACTCCAATTTCCTTTATGATTTTGCCGCAATAGACCGTTTTGCTGCGTCACGCAACCAGTGAAACCTCCTCCCCCATGTCACGCCACAGTCTTGCATGATAAAATTAATCGGAAAATAATACAAATACAAATATTGACGACCAACAACAGGCTCAAGGCCCAACAAGGTTGGCCATCTAGTACCTCTTAACTATTCCCCAATGCATATCTAACTTCTTCTTAAAATCCATTACTCCTTTACAATTAACAATATTCACTGGCAAGTTGTTCATTTTGTCTGTTACCCTATTATAGAAATAGTGTTTTCTCCCTTCCCGATTAAAATGGGATTTGTTTAACTTAAACCAATGACCTCTCGTTCTATCACTCATATTAAAATCTAAACCCTCCATATCTCCTTGTGTGATAAATTTGAATAGTTGAAGCAAATCTCCCCTAACCCTTCTCTCTTCCAGAGTATACATATTCAAATTTCTTAATCTATCTTCATAATTCATGCCTGAAGACCCTTGAACCATTTTAGTAGCCCTGTGCTGAATTTTCTCTAACAATACAATGTCTTTTTTAAGATATGGTGACCAGAACTGTACATCATACTCAAGATGTGGCCGTACTAAACCTCTGTACAATGGCAAGCTAATATCCTTAGATTTTGATGAAACACTTTTCCCAATGTACCCTAACATTCTATTAGTTTTTTTGCTAGCCACTGTACATTGATGACTCATTTTAAAATCCTCATTTATTAACACCCAGATCACTTACAATCTCACTATTTTTGATTTCTGCACCCTGTAAAACATATGCAGCCTTACTGTTTTTGATACCCATGTGCAACACTTGAAATTTACTGATATTAAAAGACATACCCCATTTAACAGCCCATTCTGATATTTTTGTTAAATCACCTTGTAATTACTCTCTTTGTTCCCCAGAATTCACAGTCCCCATAATTTTTAAATCATTTGCAAAGATGCTGACCTTGCTCCTAATCTCCCAACTAATATCATCAATAAAAATAATAAATAAAAGTGGACCTAACACAGAACCCTGTGGCACTCCACTTTTAACTTCTGCCCACTGAGAGTAATTACCTTTCATTTGCTCCCGCTGACTCCTACCAATTAACCAATTCCTCATCCATTGTAAAATTTCACCCCCAATCCCTAACCTTTCTAACTTGGACAGCAATGCCTCGTGGGGAACTTTATCAAATGCCTTCTGGAAATCTATTTATACTACATCTACACTGTTCCTTTTATCTAATTCTTCAGTAACCCTATCGTAGAATTTTAAAAGATTTGTTGTACAAGATCTTCCTTTCCTAAATACACACTGATTATCTGACAGCAAGCTCTCTGATTCCAAAAATGATATGATGCTGTTTTTTATTAATGTTTCAAAAATCTTACATAACACTGATGTTAAACTAACCGGTCTGTAATTACCAGGTTCACATTTTGCCCCTTTTTTAAAAAGCGGAGTGACATATGCTAATTTCTAGTCTATTGGTACATTACCCGAATTATACGTCGATTTGAAAATAGTTAGTACATCTTCCAGTTCTTCCGCACACTCCACTAGTACTTTTGTATAAATTTCATCTGGACCTGGTGCTTTAAAAGGTTTAATACTTCTTAAGTGATAAACTACTTCTTCTCTACTAAAATTGCATTCCTTAATAACCGGACGCATATTATCCTCTATTTGCATGAAATCAGATTTGAAGTCCTTATTAAAAACTCCTATGAAAAATTCATTTAAAATATTAGCCATTCCTACATCATCTTGAATTAAATTGCCTTGATAATCTTCGAGTGGACCCATATGATTATTTCCTTTATTGTTTTCACTGGCTGGCACTATTATTCTGTTAATTTTAATTATATAATAAATAATTATTTACACATTTAAAATTACTTTTTAAAAATTATTATTATTAATTAAAATTACTAATTTAAAATTGCTTCAATCCGGACCCGCCATCAATATCTAGCTACAGACTTAAATCCCAGTAAAATGTCAGCCAGGTTTGTTAGTAATTTAAATTATGAAATGACTAAAGATTAACCAGCGAAATTTAAGCTTTTAATTTACATCTTATTTATAATTTATATATAATTTTAATCAATTAAAATTATTAATTATAATTTTAATTTAAAACTACTGATTAAATTAAAAAATATCATAAATTAAATTTACTAATTTAAAATTACTACTTAAAAATTATTATGATTAATTAAAATTACTAATTTAAAATTATCAATTAAAATTGCTAATTTAAAATTATCAATTAAAATTGCTAATTTAAAATTATGAATTAAAATTGCTAATTTAAAATTATTAATTAAAATTTATTAATTAAAATTGCTAATTTCAAATCATTACTTAAAATTAATAACTTAAAATTATTAATTAATTTTATTCAAATTATTAACTAAATTTTATTCAAATTATTAATTAAATTTAATTGAAATGATTAATTAAAATTATCAGTTAAAAAAATTCAAATCAATTATTAATAAAAAAAATTATTTGGTTTTGGTCGGACCAAAAATAATGTATGGACCCCCCACCCTTCGGACAATCCTGGCTACGCCACTGGGCTCTATAAGTATTAATGCTCCTTTAGCATTTGGCATTGCAGTTATTTGTAAAAGCTCATTTGCATAGGCACTTTGGCCAAAAGTCATACCAGAACCATGTATGTAAGCAAAGAGAGGGTTCAACGGGTTAGAACCCTTCCTGTTATATACCTGTATGATAATATAATGGCCAAAAAACTGTCAAAATAATAACAATAAATTCAATAATGGAAAAATTTCAATTTCCAAAGTAATACTTCTTGTTAAGTTGTATGGTGGAAAACCTGAATTTGTACAGCCAAAAGTGCTTAGGAATTTGAAATAATATTTACTACCATGCGATTGTCCCTATGTCAGGCAAAGACAGAAAGGCAAAAATAAGTGATATTTAACAATGAATAAACTTTTATATTCAACGAGAAAATAGATAAAAGAACAACATTATTTCTTCAACGGAAATAATTTATGTAACTCGATTCTCCACGGAAACAGACTTAAATTGATTTTAAATATTTAACAAAATATATGTGTTTTTAAATTATCTACTCTTCAGATTATTCCCATCGGCAGATTACAAACATTAAAAAAATATATACTGGTAATTAAAATAAAGATTATTATAGTAGTTAAGAATGAATAATTTTTACATACTCAACTTTATATAACCATAATTTTTTTTTTTTAAATAATTTAAAATTTTGCTCTAAGTTTGTTATATTTTTACTTTGGTGAAGTCTGTTTTTTTCTTTTACGTTTGGACTGTAAAAAAAGGTACTCAAAAATGAGTACATGAACGAACACGTTTTTCTTTAAGTACAATTGTATCGCAAATGAGCGATGACGTACTCAAATTTAAGTAATCGTACTTTCTCAAAAATGAGAAGTTTGATTTAATATTGTTAATCCCATTTTCTGTTCAAACCATCTTAACAAAACGAACTGAGAAACTTAATATAGTTGTTCAGAAGATGGTTTTCCACATCATTTGATGTCGATTGCTTAAATGGAAACTGAGTTATTACAAATCAATTTTCTTACTTGCAATTCTACTGGCACATATTTTTAACAATTCTTCGGTTTATAACTTATTCACATCGCCCTGGACCCAAAGCCTAAGGCACTGGACTGCGGCGCCTTAGGATTTGGGTTCGACATCCGGCAAGACTTGATTGTAATTGTGGATATTTAGTGATTTATGAAGGCAGCCTACGTAGGCAAGCAACTGCTCTTTTATAAATGTTTACTCATTTTTGAGTGCATGTCTTTTTCAAATATGAAACTTATGTATTCGGAGCTATAATAACATCGAATGTACTCAAAAAGGAGCATATTTTTACGTATTTTTGAATTCTTATTTTTAACAGTGTGCTCTTTTTAGTCATCGGCTATTACCTAAAATAATTGTATATGCACACTGTTAAAAATAGGTAGTCAAAAAATAGGTACTCTCTATTCTTTTTACTCATTGTACTTGTTTTTGAGTACATGTCTTTTTCAAAAATGAAACTTATGTATTCTTAGCTATGATAAGCATCGACTCATAGCTAAGAACCTATTGAATGTAATCAAATATGAGTATACTTTCTTTATTTGCGAATACCTATTTTCAGCAGTGTTTGATTTCTGTGTAGAGGTATTTCAGATTCACTAGCTTTGCTAAAGAAGAATCCCTTCAACAATTGCGCATTTTACAAAGATGCAAAACACAACGAGGCAACATGCTCCTGAGCGTTACAAACATTTGTATATATTTTCCGTTCAAGATGCCCATTTTCATCCCGAGCACTTTACATCCATTTTCGCTGAAGTTCCATCGATTCCGGAACACGACCTACACGCTTATTCCCTATGTTTCCATTTCCAAAATTCATGAAAAGCCGAAAATATTCCCTCGGCATATTCTTTACGATATTCGCCGAGTACGAGTATCAGGTTCTCCCAACACCAAAAAAGGAAACAAACTCCAAGGGTCGAAAGGAAATTGGAATATTTAATATGAAACAGTTTCGCCGGGTTTTGACTTTCTTATGAAAGTCCTCGTAGAAATGTGTTTTACTTTGCGCAGATAAATATTGTATGGATTTGAGAGCTGTGAAAGCATTTTTCGATTTGTAGAGAAAGGTTAGGAACTGGAAAGGGGTGATCTTCAGTTTTACGATAAATGTTATATTTTGGGTCATTTTTTATAGGTGTCCTTAATGGCCTCCGTGGCCGAGTGGATTCAGGCATCAGCTGGGAATCCGAAGGTTCCTTGTTCGAACCTGTGCGACGGACTAAACTAAGACAAGTAAAAAAGTAGTGATATTGCAATCGGAGGGTTGCCAACTTCGCTACCAAAATACTAGAATGCCGTCCACAACATACACATAAAATTAACGGAGTGTATACGGGACTGGTGCACGATAAATCTGATACGGGTCCAAAGTCCCGACGTCTATTGAAGGCGTTGGGTGCCAGATCAGATGTTTTCTCGTCATCGGACCATAGTTCTAAACTAACGAGGTGCATGTATAAATGTGTGTGTGAATGTGTATGTGTTCCCGGGTCTTTCATTCGAGATAAAACCCTTAACCGTCGCCAATAGCCCACTGTACATCTATAGTGCGACGTTAATTAACCAAACCAAACCCAACTTTACGGTTGCTGAGATATTGTCCTCGTTATCTGATCAAGACTATAGTTCAAAAATACGAGGCATTGTTCCCGAGTCATTACTTAAGATAGGCCCCGAATCCACGCCAATAGTCCAATGTGCGAGCTGCACGTTTTTTATTCAAACCAAATTTAACGATTCGAAATTCAAACCTCAACAGTGCTAAAAATTCCCACAAAAATACTAGAAAGTCGTCCAGAATATCCAACAAATTATACTGGCGTGTATACGGGACTGGTTCACGATAAATCTGATCGGGGTCCAAAGTCCCGACGCCTATTGAAGGCGTTGGGTGCCAGTTCAGGTTTTTCCTAGTCATCTGACCATGGTTCTAAAATAACGAGGTGCATGTATGAATGTGTGTATGAATGTGTGTGTGAATGTGTATGTGTTCCCGGGTCTTTCCTTCGAGATTGACCCCGAACCGTCGCCAATAGCCCACTGTGAAGCTCTAGTGCGACGTTAATTAACAAAACCAACCAACCAAACCAGCTAAAAATTCCCAGTTGCAACTTATCGACATTTTCAACTTTTTCTGTGATTAGGTGATATTAAACAGTTTTCTCGGAAGTATCGATTTGCTGCACGCTTATTACAATGGAGTGTCCGTTCTTGTTTGGTTTGGTTGATTAACGTCGCACTAGAGCTGCACAGTGGGCTATTGGCGACGGTTCGGGGTCAATCTCGAAGAAAAGACCCGGGAACACATACACATTCACACACACATTCATACATGCACCTCGTTATTATTTTAGAACCATGGTCAGATGACGAGGAAACACCTGAACTGGCACCCAACGCCTTTAATAGACTCGGGACTTTGGACCCAGATCAGATTTATCATGCACCAGTCCCTTATGCACGACGTTAATTTTTGCAGATGTTCTGGGCGACTTTTCTAGTATTTTGTAGCGAAGCAGGCAACCCACCGATCACAAGATCACTTCTTTTTTTACTTTTCTTTGTCAAGTCCATCGCCTAGGATCGAACCAGGAATCTTTGTATTTCCAGATGACGCCTTTAACCGCTCGGCCACGGAGGCCTGCTCATTTTTATAAAGTAGGATTACTTAAATTTGAGTACGTCATCGCTCATTTACGGTAGAATTATACTCAAAGAAAAACAAGTACGTCCATGTTCTCGTTTTTAAGGATTTTTTTTACAATGTACGAATAAAACAAATAACATACTCGAAAAAAGTAAAAATTACTAAAATATATTTTTATACCTATCCCGTACCTTAGAAACATACATTACATGTATTCATGTGAAAGCAATGATTCCTTACAGATCTATGTTTCAAACACATTCCAAATAGAACCAAGCAACAATATCCAACTATACACATATTCCCATAAAAAATAAAAACATTCCAAAACGTAAAATCCCAAAAATTCTTTACGGCTTCGAGCCGAACCCGACTAAATGCGAGGAATAAAAAAATTTATGTTGACATTCAGAGGACCATCTCCCTCTTTCAAAAACCGTTTCTTCTTTTTCTCGGGCATGCCCTTACACACGTACGTCTGAAATCGATGCCGCTTGCACACGGGGTCGGTCAATGCTTTTATCTGCTCGTTTGCTGCTCTTCTTCGAGGCTGGTTTCCATACAATCTGAAAACGAGAGCGTTTCCTTATTTTTTTTATCATGAAAATGGCGCACACTTGAGTCTGGTACGTTTGCAATTGTCTTTCCGTAATATTTTCTTTTATTATACGAAGTGCCAGAGTTTCTGTTGATATTTATTGTTAGAAGTTAATTATTTTGTTCTAAATGTTATCAACACTGTTAAAAATGCATTTTTATATTTGACAAATTACTTTTATGATTTTTAACAAAACAGACATATGGTAGATGTTCCTAGATGAAACTAAGAATCCTCAAATTTTGAATGAATATAATTTGCTCGGATGCATTTTCGGGACTATTAGCTCATATTTGGGTATTATACTTAAATTGTCAAACGGGCTTTATTGCCTAGGGGATAGAGGGTTGGCCTTTCGAATGAGAGGTCCGCAGTTCGAATTATATATTCTCACACTCTCTCTCCACATATATTAAATCTTCCTTATTTTTGCCAAAATAAATTTCTTAAAAAACCGACAAAAAATTTTTTTAGTAACATTTAATCAGAGATATAACAAAATACTTAATTTGACAAAAGATATAATAGTAACAAATATCAAGTGTCTGTTTCGTCAAAGATGACTAAGGTGCCAAAAGTTTCATCAAAGATTAAAAAGATTTCGTCAAACTGACAAAAGTTTCGTTAAAGATCACAAAAGTTTTGTCAAAGATGACAAAAGTTTCGTCAAAGATCACAAAAGTTTCATGAAACTGACAAAAGTTTCGTGAAAGATCACAAAAGTTTCGTCAAACTGACAAAAGTTTCGTCAGAGATCACAAAAGTTTCGTCAAAGATCACAAAAGTTTCATCAAACTGACAAAAGTTTCGTCAAAGATCACAAAAGTTTCATTAAACTGAAAAAAGTTTCGTGAAAGATCACAAAAGTTTCATGAAACTGACAAAAGTTTCGTCAAAGATCACAAAAGTTTCATGAAACTGACAAAAGTTTCGTGAAAGATCACAAAAGTTTCATCAAACTGACAAAAGTTTCGTCAAAGATCACAAAAGTTTCATGAAACTGACAAAAGTTTCGTGAAAGATCACAAAAGTTTCGTCAAACTGACAAAAGTTTCGTCAAAGATCACAAAAGTTTCGTCAAAGATCACAAAAGTTTCATCAAACTGAAAAAAGTTTCGTGAAAGATCACAAAAGTTTCATGAAACTGACAAAAGTTTCGTCAAAGATCACAAAAGTTTCATGAAACTGACAAAAGTTTCGTGAAAGATCACAAAAGTTTCATCAAACTGACAAAAGTTTCGTCAAAGATCACAAAAGTTTCATTAAACTGAAAAAAGTTTCGTGAAAGATCACAAAAGTTTCGTCAAACTGACAAAAGTTTCGTCAAAGATCACAAAAGTTTCGTCAAAGATCACAAAAGTTTCATCAAACTGACAAAAGTTTCGTCAAAGATCACAAAAGTTTCATTAAACTGAAAAAAGTTTCGTGAAAGATCACAAAAGTTTCATGAAACTGACAAAAGTTTCGTCAAAGATCACAAAAGTTTCATTAAACTGAAAAAAGTTTCGTCAAAGATCACAAAAGTTTCATCAAACTGACAAAAGTTTCGTCAAAGATCACAAAAGTTTCATGAAACTGAAAAAAGTTTCATCAAATATGACAAAAGTTTCGTCAAAATTTACGAAACTTCCCGTCGAATATGAGTATGCATTTCTAACACTATTCCTTAACCGCGTAGAGTGAATAGCAAAAAATTCCATGCAGGAATTAAACTGAGAACAATACTTTCAGTACTCAATATTTCATACAGACTAATCCAAAACAAAAATCTCGATAACATGACTCACCGGACCATATCTTTAAAAATCATCTTCCTATAATATACCTACAAGGGAGACGCCATACAATGACTAAGTCACGTGACTCACGATGACTTATCGCAGGGTCACTTCGTAGAAATACCTGCCCTTTGTGGTACATGTCAGGCAAACTGTCCACAGCACACGTGATGCATGACGTAACGCAACCCTTCGTATGCTGGTCACGCTTTGTAGTGCAAAAGGCATTTAACTGATTGGCTCGGTAAAAAAATATTTCCAGTGATTAATTGCGGGTTAAATTGTAATGAAGGGTGAACTTGATTTTATTCATTGGATTTTTTTGTGGGTTTATCTTTGGAAATCTGACTTGAAAGATAATTCTGAATCAGGTAATTGCTCGTGCGTAGTGTTATTTTTTTTATGTGTTACATAAAATCAGGACCGTTGCACGGGGGGGGAGGGGGGGGGGGGGGGAAGCATGACTCCTCCCCAACAATCTGGAATTCTTAAAAGTTGGGAATTTCAAGTTTTAAAAATCGCTGACTTGCGAAAATTTATGCCTGGGGAAAATTGATATTAGCAAATGGAAGCCAGGGAAGATTAGAAATTGCCCAACTTGTAAGATTAAACTTAAGTTAGACCTCAGAACGGACCCCGCAGCTGTGAATCCGAGGATTCCTGGTTCGATCCTATGCGATAGACTTGACAAAGAAAAGTAAAATATTTAGTGATCTTGTGATCGGTGGGTTGCCAGCTTCGATACAAAATACTAGAAAAGTCGTCCAGAACATCCGCACGGCGTGTATACGGGGACTGGTGCGCGATACATCTGATCGGGGTCCTAAGTCGCGACAACTATTGAAGGCGTTGGGTGCCAGTTCAGGTATTTCCTCGTCATCTGACAATGGTTCTAAAATAACGAGGTGCATGTCTGAATGTGTGTATGAATGTGTGTGTGAATGTGTATGTGTTCCCGGGTCTTTCCTTCGAGATTGACCCCGAAACGTCGCCAATAGCCCACTGTGCAGCTTTTGTGCGACGTTTATTAACAAAACCAAACCAAACCAGGTAATTTATTGCTTTGGTTTTGGTTAAAAAACGTCGCACTAGAGCTGCACAGTGGGCTATTGGCGACGGTTCGAGGCCTATCTCGAAGGAAAGGCCCGGGAACGATGCCTCGTATTTTTGAATCATGGTCAGACGACGATTTAATTTATTGTAAATGTCTTAAAAGAAAACAACTTCATCTGAAAAAAAAAGGCTTATCATCAAAGATGAAGTTTCAAAAAATCACTCATCTATAGATTTTGGCAATGTAAAAATACACCGAACAACTCGAAAAACCACTTGTAATAGCAAAAAAAAACTACACTGTTAAAATACCAACCCTAACAGAACCCTCCTGCGTCTCTACACATTGTCTCCTACATCGTGTAAAGCGAAATAACAATGTACAAAATCATTAGACCATAAAACTTCCGCTTAGTTAACCAGAAACAGGGCAGTTCCACCCGTGTAGCAGAACCCCCCTTCGCGACCTACTTACAGCGAATCGAAAAAGAATAAAGCCCTTTTCCCGCCCTTTAGAGGTATCGATCGAGGGCAGGGGCGCATGGAGCGCCCCGTCCCAAGCGGGCTTAGCGGCCTTCCGGCGAAGTCTCAATTTAAATCTGCGTACACACTACTGATCTCTGACTGTAATTTCTGGATTGCGCAAGGCACTGTGCTGACTTGAAGCCAATTGAAGGCTCAAAACTATACCCTACTTTCATTTGTACCTCTGTATTTCGTATAGTGTTCAAGACCTCCGTGGCCGAGCGGTTAAAGGCGTCAGCTACTAATCCGAGGATTGGTGGTTCGAACCCTTGCAATGGACTTGACAAAGAAAAGTAGAAAAGTAAAGATCTTGTGATCGGAGGGTTGCCAGCTTCGCTACAAAAATACCAGAAAGTCGTCCAGAATATCCAACAAATTATACTGGCGTGTATACGGGACTGGTGCACGATACATCTGATCGGGGTCCAAAGTCCCGACGTCTATTGAAGGCGTTGGGTGCCAGTTCAGGTGTTTACTCGTCATCTGCCCATGGTTCTAAAATAACGAGGTGCATGTATGAATGTGTGTGTGAATGTGTATGTGTTCCTGGGTCTTTCATTCGAGATATACCCCGAACCGTCGCCAGTAGCCCACTGTGCAGCTCTAGTGCGACGTTAATTAATCAAAATAATATATATATATATATATATATATATATATATATATATATATATATATATATATATATATATATATATATATATATATATATATATATATATATATATATATATATATATATATATATATATATGTATGTATACGTATATATATATATATATATATATATATATGTATATATATATATATGTATGTATACGTATATATATATATATATATATATATATATATGTATATATATATATGTATGTATATGTATATATATATATATATGTATATATATATGTGTTGGGTTGTAACGTTTGATTATCGGAGCGGAATGTTGCCGACTGACCTTTCTCCCCTTTGTGACGTATAGTTTTGGTTTGTATAAGTCATTTATTTTCCGATCGTCTGCGGGGAAGAAGAGGCGCAGTGAGGCGTGACGTTTTTGTTTTTGATTTTGGCGTTCCGCTCGGTTGTGATCTTACGCGAGAGAGATGTACTATCGGTTTGGTTTTTGGATGTGCGTAATAAAAGTTTAGCATAACTTGGAGCTAGTCGTCTTTCGTTTTTTCGAATGAATACTTAAATTTACTCCCGTTTGCCCATTGAACATTGGCGCCCGGAACACGGACTATTTCGATTGTGACTTTTTAGAATTGGGAACTGACGATCGAGTAAGAAATGATGGAAGCGCTTCTCTGCAAGAAAGGAATTGTTAAGGGTAAGGTTACGCGACTGAGCAACAACCTGCAAGCATATTCGGCAGAATCTAGCGTTACGGAAAAGACGGAAGCCATTGAAGTTTACGCTCCCAAAATTGAAGAGTTGTCGGGTGAGTTAAACGATGTTTTTAATTCTATTTTAACTCTTACTGAAAAAGAAGAATTTGATACAATTGAGAAAGAATTTCACGATGAATTAGATAAACTAGAGAAGATAGAATTTGTAATTGGCAAATTTAAAACAATTGTATCACAAACTGTACAGCCAGCAACGACTCCTGTCCAAGCGTCGCACATGCTTTCAAATGTTAAATTACCGCGAATAGAATTGCCTGCATTTTCTGGTGATCTAACCACATGGTTATCATTCAGAGATATGTTCGACGCAACTATTCATAAGAATTGCGAATTGTCTAATGTCCAAAAGCTGCAATACCTAAAGTCGGCTTTGACGGGAAATGCTTCTACTTTGCTCCAAGCTGTTCCAGTAACTGAAGCGAACTATACTAAAGCTTGGCAAATGCTGAATGACAGATATCAAAACGAACTGGATATTATCTACTGTCACTTAGAGAGATTATTTAATCAAAATCAGATAAAACAAGAATCCGCGAAAAACTTGCGTCGATTCTTGGATATGGCAGTGGACAGCGTTGAGTCCTTACGTGCGTTAAAGGAGCCTGTAGATAGTTGGGATACTGTTTTAGTGTACATACTGCGCCAGAAATTGGATCCAGAGACACTTCGAAGCTGGGAATTGTCACAGACGAAAGGCACTCGGCGCACTTTCACAGAATTTAAGAAGTTTTTGGAAGAAAGAGCCTGTGCATTAGAAGCAATGGAGAGTTGTAAACAAGCCCTTGTTCCTGCGAAAACCCAAGGACGAGCACTTGGAGGCGTCCATTCCAGTAAGGTTGCTACACATCATGCTGACGTAAATTGTTGTCCTGTTTGCAGTGAGTCGCACAGCATCTACAGGTGCCAGACATTCCAGAATATGTCAATGGAAGAGCGCCAGAAGATAGTCCGCATGAAGAAACTGTGTCTTAACTGCCTTCGAAAGGGACACTTTTCAAGACAATGCGAGAGTAGACATTGTTTTAAATGTCAAAGAAAACATCACAGTCTACTTCACTCTGAGTCATCGGAGCAAGTCAATGTACAAGTTTCAGCAACTGAAGGAAATCCGACCTCGATATCGGGACATTTCATTAAATCAGAAAATCTGCCTCGTCAAACTCTGCTACCCACAGCAATAGTCTCCATCATGGACAAAAACAATCAACCACAACGTTGTAGGGTTCTGCTCGATTCTGGATCTCAATCAACATTTGTCAAGAGCGACTGTGTACAGCGGTTGGGACTTCATCGATCGCAGACATGTTTGGAGGTTAGTGGCTTATCATCGAATGTTGTAGGTCGTTCTAAAGGCTCATGTACTTTGAACATATCATCTTTGGTTGAACCAGGAGTTACGATACAAGTCACAGCACATATCTTGCCGAAACTTACTTGTAATTTGCCGCAACTGCCAGTGGAGCTCAGCAGTCTGACGTTCTTCAAACATCTGAAGTTAGCTGACCCAAGTTGTACAATTCCAGGTTCAATAGATATTCTATTAGGTGCTGACATTTGGCCGGAAGTCTATTGTGGAGAACAAGTACTATCCCCAGATGGATGCCTAGTAGCCAACAGATCAGTTTTTGGATGGGTGCTGTCAGGAAGAGCAAGACTTCAAGAACCTAGGCAGCAACGAATCAGAAATGTGGTGACTCATTGTGCTATTGATCACCACTTGAAGAGATTCTGGGAAATTGAAGAAGTAGGCTATCAAACGAAGCCAGGGGAGGATCATCCTTGTAATAAAAGGTTCAAGGAGACTACTATTAGGAACTCGGAAGGAAGATACGTGGTACGACTACCCTTCAGATCTGAAACAACTGATCTTGGATCTTCTAAGGAAATTGCTGTCAAGCGTTTACTACAAGTAGAAACCCGCTTCAGGAAATCATCGCAAACTATGGAAAAGTACACTAACTTTATGAGAGAGTATGATAGTTTGGATCATATGGAACGAATCCAAGATGGAAGCTCGGAAGATTCAACATTAACAACTTGCTATCTACCACACCATGCAGTGTTCAAACAACTATCTTCAGAATCGAAGTTTCGAATAGTTTTTGACGCATCCGCTAAAACTTCTTCTGGGGTGTCACTGAATGACAGACTGTTAGTCGGACCTACAATCCAAGATTCAATTGTGACCATATTGCTGAGGTTTAGAATGCATAAAGTAGCCCTAACAGCAGATATCAACAAGATGTATCGTCAAATTAGGGTGCATCCTGAAGATACAGATTTCCAGAGAATAGTTTGGAGAGCTTCGTTAAAGGATCAGATTCAAACTTATAGGTTGTTAACGGTCACATATGGAACGGCATCTGCACCTTATCTCGCCACGAGATGCCTACAACAACTTGCGGAAGATGAAGGAAGTCTTTACCCACAAGCAGCTGAGATACTATCTAAAGACTTCTATGTAGATGATTTGATGTCTGGTTCAAAAACTATCGAAGAAGCACTTCGGTTACAGACAGAACTCATCGATCTCTTGAAGAAAGGAGGATTCGAACTTCGAAAGTGGTGTTCGAACGAAAGGTCGGTGTTGGAGAATGTGCCTCCTGAGTTGAGGCAATTCCATGATGCAATCACATTTGATAGTGACGAGTCTGTTAAGACACTAGGTCTACAGTGGCATCCAGCATCAGATTCATTTTCGTTCAAAGTTGCGAATTCTGATGACCAGATCACTCCTACAAAGAGACTTGTTCTCTCTGACATCGCAAAGACATTCGATCCCTTGGGATTGATAGCGCCTGTGACAATCCGCAGTAAGATAATTCTACAAAGGCTGTGGAAGCTAAACATAGATTGGGACGAGCCCCTATCTCAGGATCTTGTTGATGAGTGGAAAAATCACCGTCGGGGTTTACCTCTACTACAAGATCTTAGAATTCCAAGGTGTGTCTTAGATCAAGAAGCGAAAGATAACGAAATACATGGATTCTGCGATGCCTCGGAGAGCGGTTATGCTGCGGCCGTGTATCTACGTTCAGATGTGCCTTATAACCAACCAACAGTACGACTGATGATCGCAAAAACTAGAGTAGCTCCGGTAAAAACCTTGTCCATTCCGCGTCTAGAACTGTGTGGAGCGGTCTTGTTGGTTCAAACGTTGGACGCTCTTTTAAAATCCTTGAGCTTTGCAGGCAAAGTACATTGCTGGACAGACTCCACCATAGTCTTAGCATGGCTAAATTCAGAGCCCTCAAGGTGGAAGACATTTGTTGCAAATCGTGTCAGTGCAATTCAGACCACTATTCCAAATGCAATGTGGCATCATGTATGCAGCGAATTGAATCCTGCTGATTGTGCTTCTCGAGGAATGTCCGCTCAAGATATTCAAGTGCACAATCTGTGGTGGACAGGACCAAACTTTCTCAAAGAAAATATTGAGCCACCAAAATCAACTCTAGAGCCAAACGAAGAGGCTTTGAAAGAAGAACGATCACATAAGCTTCTAGTGCACGAAATAGCGGTAACGAGAACTACCACAACTGACCCAGAGGGATCAATCTTGGAGACGTATTCCAGTTTACAGAAGTTGAAAAGAATAACAGCCTACTGTTTACGATTTATCGAAAATTCACGTACTACAAAGGGCAAAAGAAAATTTGGATTTTTGACTACTGAAGAATTGGAAAGGGCATTAAGTGTATGGATAAAGAAAGCCCAGAAAGATATCTTCTCGGAAGAGATTAATGATTTAAGAAAGGGTAGGACTCTTAAATGTCAAAGTAAAATTCTATGCCTAAGCCCCTTTCTAGATAACCAAGATATTATCAGGGTGGGCGGACGTTTGAGACATGCCAAACTTTCAAACGAAAGAAAACATCCAATATTGCTCCCACAGAAACATCGCTTAACAGAATTATTACTATGGCAGATTCATATTGATCACCTTCATGCCGGGATACAACTGATGCAAGCCGTAGTTCAAACAAGGTTTTGGATAATTTCTGCGAGAGATACAATTCGCCGAATAGTGAAGAAATGTGTTGTTTGCTGTCGCCAACAAGCTCAGGTTTTACAACAAACTATGGGAGACTATCCATCTGCACGAGTAAATCCCAGTCGCCCCTTTTTGAAATGCGGTGTCGACTACTGCGGACCATTCCAGTTGAGAGCGTCATCTGGCAGAGGAAGGGTTACCTTCAAGGGATATGTGGCACTTTTCGTCTGTTTCGTTACAAGAGCAATTCATTTGGAACTGGTGAGTGACCTCAGTACAGACGCCTTTATTGCGGCACTCAGAAAGTTCGTATCTAGAAGAGGAAAGAGCAGCGACATCTACAGTGACAGAGGAACTAACTTTGTTGGAGCAGCGAAGAAACTAACCGATCTGTTTGACATGCATAAGTTAACGTCTCATCTTTCCGATCAAGGTATTCAATGGCATTTCAATCCACCTAGTGCACCCCATATGGGAGGGTTGTGGGAGGCCGGTGTGAAATCAGTTAAACACCACCTCCTCCGAATAGTTAGAGATGTCATTTTATCTTTCGAAGAGATGTATACAGTTCTGACACAAATTGAAGCTTGCTTAAACTCCAGACCTCTTACAGCTATGTCCAGCGATCCAAATGATCTTCGAGTATTAACACCAGGTCATTTCCTGATCGGAGACAGTCTGACAGCCGTACCGGAAAGGGATCTCTTGAATGTTCCAACAAATCACCTCAACAGATGGCAATTACTTCAGAAAATCACTCAACATTTCTGTAGAAGGTGGACAGCAGAATATCTCTCTCGACTACAGAACCGGCCAAAATGGTTGCAACCGAAGAAAAATCGTCAAAAGGGTAATTTGGTCCTCATAAAGGAAGATAACTTGCCTCCACTTAAATGGCGTTTGGGAAGAGTAACAAACACGTATCCTGGAAAGGACAAATTGGTTCGCGTAGTGCAGTTGAAGACATGTGAAGGAAGTCTGATGAGACCAATCATCAAGCTGGTGCGATTACCAATAGACTCTGATGAACAATCTTAACTTTTATTTGTACTGTAATTTTCATCCATTTTGAAGTAAGGTACTTCAAGGTGGGCGGTATGTTGGGTTGTAACGTTTGATTATCGGAGCGGAATGTTGCCGACTGACCTTTCTCCCCTTTGTGACGTATAGTTTTGGTTTGTATAAGTCATTTATTTTCCGATCGTCTGCGGGGAAGAAGAGGCGCAGTGAGGCGTGACGTTTTTGTTTTTGATTTTGGCGTTCCGCTCGGTTGTGATCTTACGCGAGAGAGATGTACTATCGGTTTGGTTTTTGGATGTGCGTAATAAAAGTTTAGCATAACTTGGAGCTAGTCGTCTTTCGTTTTTTCGAATGAATACTTAAATTTACTCCCGTTTGCCCATTGAACAATATGTATATATACATATATATATATATATATATGTATATATATATATATATGTATATGTATATATATATATGTATATATATATGTATATATACATATATATATATATATATATATATATGTATATATATATATATGTATGTATATGTATATATATGTATATATATATATATATATATATATATATATATATATATATATATATATATATATATATATATATATATATATATATATGTATATATATACATATATGTATATATATGTATATATGTATATATATACATATATGTATATATATGTATATATATACATATATATATATATATGTATATATATACATATATATATATATGTATATATATGTATATATATATATATGTATATATATATATATATGTATATATATATGTACATATATATATATATATATATATGTATATATATATATATATGTATATATATGTATATATATATATATGTATATATATATATATATGTATATATATATATATATGTATATATATATATATATACATATACATACATATATATATATATACATACATATATATATATATAATATATATATATATATATATATATATAATGTATGTATACGTATATATATATATATATACATATATATATATATATATATATATATATATATATATATATATATATATATATATATATATATATATATATATAAATATATATATATATATATATATATATATATATATATATATATATATATATATATATAGTGTCCATGCTAAAACATGCCGATTATTAATCACTACTATTCGGCATGTTTCGGCATGAACGACGACTATTTTTTTGCCTTACATTTTCCATTGAAATGCATTTTGAATGCCGAGTCTTTGAAATCCATTTTAACCAATAATAAGTGGACGAGTATCAAAACGAAAAAATATATTTTTGGCGAAAATAGAAATCTAAATCTTTGGTAGCAAATACAATATCTAAATAGATTTAAAAATTTTATAACGATTTGGCATTAAAAATACCCTACAAAAACTTCTTTAAAAATAAATCTGGGTACAGTACGGTTGCTCACAGTATGGCTTCAACTGCGCTCATAGAGTGAACTAGTTATGAGCGTTCCAGAAGATATAGTTAGAGTTCAGTGGTCTATATAGGATGCATTGCGTTTGAGTCCAAAAGAAGATTGGATAGATTTGTTAAAAGTGTAAGGCTAAAAAACTGTACTCCCCTTCTATCTCTACCTCTATATTTCGTGTATTTGTTCTTGCTAAAATATGCCGAATTGTAGTATTTTTGGCTATTTTTTTTAAGTTTCATTAAAACCCATTTTGAATGCCGATTCTTTGAAATTCAATTTAACCAATAATAAGTGGATAAGTAGCAAAAACGAAAAACTATATTTTTGGAGTTTTACAAATTAATTTTATAAGTAGATAATACAATAAGATAAAAAATGGCATATATGTCATATATCGGTCAAACAAAGGGAGCATTAAAATTTCGTATTAAGGAATACCAAGCACATACTGTTAAACAAGAAATAAAGAAGTCCTCCATTGCCAAACACTCTTGGGAACTTGGTCATATATTTGATTTTTCTAACCCACATTTAATTTGCAAACCCAAAGCTCCATTTGAACTTGACTTCCTGGAGGCGTTTCTTATTTTTAGTAATATTGATTCGATTGTCAATGAAACATTTGCGGTCCCAGTATTCCCCGCCTGTTGGCACACAATAGTTAACTCCAACTGATTGAAGAGGCCTCCGTGGCCGAGTGGAATAAGCGTCAGCTGGGGATTCAAGTGTCCCCGGTTCAAAACCATGCGATGGACTAGACTAAAGAATAGTAAAAAGTATTGATATTGCGATCGGACGGTTGCCAACTTTGCTACCAAAACACTAGAATGTCGTCCAGAACATCCACAAAAAATAGCGAGTTGTATAAGGGACTGGAGCACGATACATCTGATCGGAGTTCAAAGTCCTGACGTCTATTGAGGTTGCGTCGGGTGCCAGTTCAGGTGTTATCCTCGTCATCTGACCATGGATCAAAAATACGAGGCATCGTTCCCGGGTCTTTCCTTCGAGATAGGCCCCGAACCGTCACCAATAGCCCACTGTGCAGCTCCAGTGCGACGTAAATTTACCAAACCAAACCAACCGATTGAAATAGTTTTTTGTTTTTTGTTCTTTGGAAACACTTTCGATTCTGGGTTCATTTATATTTTATTACACACATACTTTTCATTTTCTGCTGATGAAGGGAGATGTATCTCCCGAAACATGTCCAGATCATATTTGATGGACTTGACTTTTATTGTGTATTTTAACGTTGTATTTGTATTTTAATAGATAATACAATATCTAAATGCAGTTAACAGTTCTATAACGATTTGGCATTAAAAATACTCCAGAAAGTCACCTTTAAAAATTAGTTTGGGTACAGTATGGCTTCAACCGCACTCATAGAAGGAACTGGATATGAGCGTTCCATAAGTTACAGTTGAAGTTCAGTAGTCAAGTTTGGATGGGATAGATTGGTTAGTTAAATTATATATTCCCCACGACCATTTTGTGTAAGTTAGTAGATTTTAGACTCTTAAAGCTCTTGAAAGTGCATTATTGTTGCAATCACGTGAATTTCAATGCTCCAACAAGGAGGTGACAAATAGCATTTAATCTCATAAAATTCGCCGGTTTTTTTCTGTTTTCGTCTGTCCTGCAATCGGTAACTACTATGATAAGAAACAGAGTGCAGATAGAAATACACCTATAGGTAAAACACAATTTAAACAAATAAAGCATTCTCTGGGGCGTTCTAGAACTACTGGTAAATTCAATGGTTCATTGATATACCTGAATTAATTCCAAATTTTAACGAAGGAATTTCTAAATTAGTTACACTGACAAAATTCCAAATGGTTAAACTATCAAATGTAAAATCAGTGCTCTTATACGTACACAGTAAACAAATGTACTGAAAAATGAGTACCTGAACATACTCGTTTTTCTTTGAATACAATTGTATCGTAAATGAGCGATTACATACTCAAATTCAAGTAATCATAATTTCTTAAAAATAAGCAGAGTAGTTTAATATTGCTAATCGCAGCTTCTGTTGAAGCCATCTTAACAAAGCGATCTGACAAATTTAATAACAGTTGTTCAGAAGATGCTTTTCCACATAATTTGATGTCGATTGCTTAATAGAAACGGTGTTATTACAGCTCAAATATCTTACTTCCCGTTTTTTAAGCACACTGTTTTAACATTTCTTTTCTTTATAGCTTATTAACGTCGCATTATAGTACAACGAATATGGAACTGGGCTGCTGCGCCTTAGCATCTGAGTTCGATTCCTGGTTAGTCTATGTAGGCAAACAACTGCTATTTTTATTCACTTTCACACATTGTACTCAGTTTTGAGTACATGTATTTTTCAAAATTGAAAGTTTTATATTCAGAGATATGATAAATATCGAATGTAATAAAAAAATGAGTACATTTTATTTATTTTTGTGTACCTATTTTTAACACTGTGCAATTAAAACTGTTTCTTCTGAGATTTGTTTGTAAAAGGATTGATTCCACTCCTGCCGAGTGGATAGAGCGTCAGCTGAGAATCAGAGGGAACCTGGTTTGATCCTGTGCGACAGACTTGACAAAGAAAAGTAAAAAAGCAGTGATCTAGTGATCGGAGGGCTGCCAGCTTCGTTACAAAATATTTGAAAAGTCGTCCAGAACATCCACAACAAAAAATGGCGTGTATACGGGACTGGTGCACGATAAATCCGACCGGGGTACAATGTCCCGACGTCAATCGAAAGCGCGGGTGCCAGCTCATGTGTTGTCCTCGCCGACTGACCATAGTTTAAAAATACGAGGCATTGCTACCGGATCTTTCCTGCTAGATAGACCCCAAACCATCACCAAAAACCAACAGCGCAGCTCTAGTGCGTGCGACATTAATCAACCAAACCCAATGTACATTTTATTTGAATTAAAAAGATAAAATTTATATATAATTTCAAAAACCATTACCGTGTAGTAAAATGTTCCTTAAATAGTCTAAGATATATCTTATACGTCTAAGATTCACCTCGCATATTATATATATATATATATATATATATATATATATATATATATATATATATATATATATATATATATATATATATATATATATATATATATATATTTATAAAAAGAAAATTACTATAAGTTGAATCGTACAACTTTTAATAATATATACTACAACATGTCTTGATAAATAGTCAAAAAGATAAAAACAAATAAAATAATTCAGTGTTGACAGTCAGAACTTTTTTTATGTCGCCAATGACAATTTTTCTTCTTTGGATTTCGCCAAAAGAAAGCAAGGGTAGTAGAAAAAAAAATCACATTTTTTCGTGCGTATCCAAGTTTAACCGAGCAGAAAAGTCAAGAGTCAAGAAGAAGAAGTTTTTGGACAATTTAAATGGCTTTAGACACGCCTAATTAGCAATGGATGACAAAAACTTACATCATGTTTAATTAAAGCCAAATTAAAAGAACTTGATGACACATCTATTTGCTGTTTAAATATGCTTTAAAACAGCCAAGTCTAGAACTATATTACTGTTTTTTGTTCCAATTTTGTTTCTTTAATTTTTTGTAGATGATTTATTTTATTGAAAACTAGTAGAAATACCCGTTCTTTGTACGGGTTTAAATCAAATTTAATACTAGAATTAATAAAACAATAATTCTCTGAACCAAAGTCTAGAAATGTATATTAACTTAAAAGTAATCAAAAATATGTTGATTTAATTTTTTTATTGCTAAAATGACACTTATTATTATTATTATTTTATTAAAGAATTATTTTGGTTTGGTTTGGTTAATTAACGTTCACTAGAGCTGCACAGTGGGCTATTTGCGACCAACCAACCAACCTAAAGTTTCGTTTGTTGGTTTGGTTTGGTTAAAGAACATCGCACTAGAGCTGCACAGTGGGCTATTGGCGACGGTTCGGGTCAATCTCGAAGGAACAACCAGGGAACGCATGCACATTCACACACGCAGTCATACCTGCACCTCGTTATTTTAGAACCATGGTCTGATGACGAGGAAACACCTGAACTGGCACCCAACGCCTTCAACAGTCGTCGGGACTTTGGACCCCGATCAGATTTATCGTGCACCAGTCCCGTATACACGCAGTTCATTTTTGCGGATGTTCTGGACGACTTTTCTAGTATTTTGCAGCGAAGCTGGCAACCCTCCGAACACAAGATCGCTACTTTTTTTACTTTTCTTTATCAAGTCCATCGCCTAGGATCAAACCAGGAATCTTCGTATTCACAGATAACGCCTTTAACTGTTCGGCGGCCACGGTGGCCCCTATCTCGAAGGAAAAACCCAGGAACTATATCTCGTACTTTTGAACACCCGACTCAACCGCAATAAGCTTCAGGACGGATCAGATTGATCGTGCACCAGTCCAGTATACACGCCAGTATAATTTGTTGAATGTTCTGAACGACTTTATAGTATTTCTGTTGCTAAGCTGGCAACTCTCAGATAGTAAGATCTCTACTTTTTTTTGTCAAGTCCACCGCATGGGCTCCAACTAGCAATCTTCTAATTACTAGCTGGACGCCTTTTAACTGGAGGACCAAACAATTATTTTGTCAATTATTTAAAGCAATAAAGTTATATTATTTATTTAGTTTAAAGTATTTTATTTTTGGCAACATATTATGATTTTATAACAACGACTATAATCAAGGATAGTGAAGACTATATATAGAAGGTGCGCTCGTTTTTCGCTTTTTGAAAGTGGGCAAGGAAAGCACATTTTTGACGTCATTTTAGCTCCGCCTTACTATGGGTTTTTTATCATTCTCATTGGCTGTGTGTTTCAAGCATTGCTACTTACGTTGGATCCCCGGTTGGGTAACAACTGGTGATTTAATTTTTAATTAACAAAATAATGTAAATACCTGTAAATAATTGTGTTTAGGTAGCTTCACTACTAATCCGTCCTTGTTTTGTTATGTCCCCGTATTTTACTTGATTGAAATTGTAGCTCATTTAATATGTCTAATACACATGCATTGACCTGATGTTTCCTAACCCCATTTTACTGTTTCAAAATTCATGGACATGCTCTCGTGGCAGCGCTTAATACGCTTAATTTATTATGCAAATCTTTTACAATTTTTCCATACTAAATGCAATCCTTAAAATATAATTTAAACTTTTAAATATCAGCAAATTCTCAATTAAAATAGCCAATATCATTTTTAAATAGTTCAGAAAAAAACGAATAGATGGCAGCACCTAACAAACGAGAGCATTAGACACGCCTACAGAAAGCGCGAGGTAGGCGTCACTATGACGTCAAAAATGTGCTTTCCCGCCTTCCGTCAGACAGCGCGAGAACGAGCACACCTTATATATATACATATATATATATATATGGTCTTCACTATCCTTGGACTATAATATTTCTTTTTAAACTGACATTTAAAAAATGGTTTCTAAAACCGTTTTAAATTAATTTTAAAAACTAAATGGAATATAAAAATTCCGTATCTCTTATCTCTCTCTCTCATTATCTCTTATATCATTTGCGCAACTTGAGGATAAATAGTATCTATATAAAAATTTGCAACCTTATATATGGAAAGGAAGTTTGCGTTTTGCGTGCCAAACGCAAGAGACATACATTTTCTTTTGTTTTTATAGACTAACTGTTTGGCACCGTCCTGCTGGGTTTGATTTTTTGAGCTTAATAAATAGTTTGGCTAACCGTTTACATTAAAAATATAATTTGTACCTGCGATCTATTGTTTCGAAGGTCCACGCTGTACCGATTAAGCTAAAAGGTCACGCATGCGCAGTTCTACCTTCCTTCCTTCAGCTCTACCATGTAAACTTTAAATAAAAATTCGATACAAACTTTAAATTATTACTTTAATTAAAAAATAAATAACTAAAATTTTTAAATTTTTTCTCTTAGATTTACAGTTAGAGGTTGAAGGATACTTATATGTAAATTATGAAACATTATCGTGCTGTGGAAGGTTGTGGTTTGCGTGCCACATATAGCAACGCTAACACGTTCTTGGCGATAAAAACCGGTTTGTTACCAATTAAATAACTTCTCCATTTTTTTCCAGTAGGGTTGCCGAGAATAGTAATTAGATTTGGCGAAAAATTAGGGGACCGTAGAGTACATTTTAACTCATTTGACGAATCCTCAAGAAAATGCAAATAATTTGTATTTGTAAGTAATTAAGACATAAATAAGTTTAAAAATCTGAATTAAAGCACTTCCAAAATTGATGAGCACTAATTTACTCCCAAGTAATCAAAACCAATTATACTCTGTGAGAAATTTAATTGCGTACACTTCCATCATCACCATTTTTCTTCACCAGGTTGCCGAGAACGGTAACTATACTTGGCGAAAAATTAGGGGGACCGTAGAGTACATTTTAACCCATTTGGCGAATTCTCAAGAAAATGCAAATAATTTGTATTTGTAAGTAATTAAGACATAAATAAGTTTAAAAATCTGAATTAAAGCACTTCCAAAATTGATGAGCACTAATTTACTCCCAAGTAATCAAAACCAATTATACTCTGTGAGAAATTTAATTGCGTACACTTCCATCATCACCATTTTTCTTCACCAGGTTGCCGAGAACGGTAACTATACTTGGCGAAAAATTAGGGGGACCGTAGAGTACATTTTAACCCATTTGGCGAATTCTCAAGAAAATGCAAATAGCAAATAATTCCGTATTCTATGTAAGCCATTAATACATAAATAAGTTTGAAAATCTTAATGAAAGCACTTCCGAAATTGATGAGCAGTAATTTATTACCAAGCAATCAAAACCAAATCTACTCTGGGAGAAATTTAATTGTGTACACTTCCATCATCACCACATCGATCCACGTTTGCTTTCCAATTGTTAAGAGAAGTTACTGTATTTTGCTATAACCCCCCACTTTGATAACAAGTAACGAACTCTTTCATTGAAAATTTGGCGACGGACCAACCGATTTTAAGGACTTTATAAATTTTAAACATATATTTATCGATTTAAATGTATTGTACGGTCCCACTTGGCGACTTTTCATAAAAAGCGATATTCGCAACGCTAAAACGTTCTTGGCGACCAATAGAATTTTTCTTTCAATATCAAAAAACTTCTTCAGTTTTCACCACCAGGTTGCCGGTAATGTTAACTAGATTTGGCGAAAAATTGGCGGGAACCGTAAAATACATTTTAACCCATTTGGCAAATTCTCCAGAAAATGCAAATAGCAAATAATTCCGTATTCTATGTAAGTCATTAATGCATAAGAATCTGAATGAAAGCACTTCCGAAATTGATGAGCAGTAATTTACTACCAAGCAATCAAAACCAAATCTACTCTGAGAGAAATTTAATTGTGTACACTTCCATCATCACCATATCGATCCAAGCTCGCTTTCCAACTGTAAAGCCAAGCCACTGTATTTCGCCATATCCCCCACTTTGATAACAAGTAACGAACTCTTTCATTGAAAATTTGGCGACGGACCAAACCGTTTACGAGATCTCTACTCCATCTTTTTCTTTTGTGATTTTGAAAGATAGTTCTTGCAATTATGGCATATTTTCCATTTTATGATCTGCTTCCTGAAAATTTATACGGCGATTATGCGTGTTTTTTTTTTGGGAACTGGGCGATGTGGTTGGGTGATCTGGTCCAGAAAAAGTTGCTATAAAATCACGGTACAAAACGAAAATGAGCTTTAAGGTTATATTAAATCTTTAATGATGTCGAGTCTAATTCTAATAAATAATTTATTTTATTAATGTTAAATAAATTATTCGTGATTTCGTTGTTTTTAATGTATTTGTGTAAATTGTTTTTTTATGACAAATTATTTCTTTAAATTAATGATGTAATGTATCCTGAGGGAAGTTAGGATTAATAAATGTTGTCTTATGTCCGGTTTAATTTAAGATTAAATATTACCATTAGCTTGTATGAGCAATGAAGCATTTTAACGCTTTCTTTGATAGTAAGCGTATTACTTATAGCTTGTAAGACATACTTCGTATACCAAAAAATGATACCTACATACTTAGGTACCAAATTTAGTTGTTGATTTTTTTTTACTTTGCTCTGTTGTTTTTTTAATTGGGGAATATTGCCATGTGCTATCGCTTTTTGTACACAATGTTAAAAATAGGTACTAAGAAATAAGTAAAATTTATTATTTTTGAGTACATTCGATGCTTATATTGCCTCCGAATACATAAGTTTCAATTATGAAAAACACATGTACTCAAAAATGAGTATAATGTATAATAAGAGTAGTGATACCTACCTCATATATTTCCTTCAAAAATTAGTTTTAATAAATATTAACAATTATAATCAAGACTTATTGGGAATCACACCCAGATTTTCAGGCACTACAGTACCGAGCCTTATCCGCTAAACAAACAGGTCGACTTAAAGGAGTTATAAACAAAATAAACGTTAAAAAAAGGTGTGTCAAAATAATGGGAAGTAAGATAATTGAGTTAAATAATATGGAAAACCATCTTTTGAACAACTATTTTAAGTTTGTCAGGTCGCTTTGTTAAGATGGCTTCAACAAAAGCTGAGAATAGCAATATTAAATCACACTGGCCATTTTTGGGAAATTGCGGTTACTTAAATTTGAGTACGCCTTTGGTCATTTACAATTCAATTATAGTCAAAGAAAACGAGTAGGTTCAGGTACTCATTTCTAAGTATTTTTTGTATAGTGTAGCTACCAAGTGAGTTATTGATATTTGAATTTGTTCTGTTTGGTTTTATATAAAATTAGAGAATTCCACCAGTGAATATCATTTTTTGCACACATTACCCATATATATATATATATATATATATATATATATATATATATCACAATCCCATATAATTAAAATCTTACTGCGGTACAATTTTGAGAAAGTAGGTTACTTAAATTTGAGTACGTCATTGTGAAAGGACTCAATATTAATTAATAATTATTAAAATATTTAAGTAGTGTAATATTATCTGGATTATACATACACGCAATGTTTCAAGTTGATATGGCATTTGAAAGATAATTAAAATTTAATTGCGCTATTTGATGGTAATAAAAACAACAGAATAAGTAGTATAGTCTTGCTCTGATTAATTAATGGTAGGATAACGCAACTCAATACAGGTTTTAGCGAATGAACAAACGAGTTTCAATGGGTAGACCAATCGGCTTATCGAAACCATGTAAACAAAGTGACGTCATACAGGCCATTTAGCCAGAACTGAACTTCGAGCATGGATAATAGATAAAACATATCTTTGTAATCTCTCTAACATCAAAGTGAGGCCAACATGTATGGCCTCAGACATGTGGTTATTGACATCATTCCATTCATAAGTTATCACTGTTACACATTTCTCAATTCATCAGCCAATCACGAGCATTTTTTTAATTCATAATTTTGAAAAGAAGTCACGTGTCTGTGGCCATTCGGTCTGAGATAGTGGTTTCACGATTATGACGTCATATTCGCTCTACTACAGTCCATTCATGCTCGAAGGAGCTGAATTATATATAAGATTGAAATAAAAATTGTTAGATATGCTTTTAGAAACAACATACCATAATAAATTTATACCAACGTATATTAAATCCCGAGAAATGTTGAGATTTTTTTCGCTAGTATAATTTATGCAAATACAACATATTTAAACAGAAAAAAAACTATGCATGTACTTTAATCACTCAAGCATATGATCCATCAAAACTCCAAAAAAACACCTCCAAAACGCATACGATTTGTATAATAACCCTCCCCCCCCACATAACATTATATCACACTCTTTCCTATAACACCACAAACACAACACAACTTCAGTCTTACTTCACACACCCCACCCATAAAACTACCGCAAAAACACCCCAAGAAACCCTCATTGAATCGCATTAAACTTCGCCCGTCGCATGCGAAGCGATCGTTTAACCCGGGCACTTAATCGAGCTGCACAACCCGAGCCCCTCGGCTTCACGTGCTGGCACGAGATCTCACGTTGCGGAGCTCTTGGATCGGATTACGCACGGCACCGGGCGCGAGTAATGCCCGGCGAGCACGAGAGCTGTGAGAGCGGAGAGCATGAATCTTGTGGGGGGGATTGAAGTGTGATTGAGTGGGTATGGGGGTGAGTGATATGTTTCAAGGGGAGTTGTTGTATTCGTTGGTTTTATTTTGCGGTGGTAATCCTTGGTTGAAAATGGTAGTTGAACTGTAGTAATCCATATATAATAGTTTGTTTTATAAATTGTGATCAATTATTTTAATTATATCTTTTACGTTTTTTTTTTTTTAGAAAATAAAAATTTTACTTCTAAACATTACACATAGATGGTGCTGTAGCTTTAAGACAATGAGATTGAAGTGTGATTGAGTGGGTATGGGGTTGAGTGATATGTTTCGGGGGGAAAAGAGGGTATTGTTGTATGCATTCGTTTTATTTTCCGATGGCAATCCTTGGCTGAAATTTTTAATTGAACTGTAGAATCCATTTAGAATAGTGTGTGTGTTTTTATAAATGTTGTTTAATTGTTTAATATATTTTATAATTATTTTAATCAATAGATTTTACATTTTTTAAGCAAATAGAAATTTCAGTTCTAAACTTTACCCATAGATGGTGTTGTAGCTTAAAGACAATGAGATTGAAATGTGATTGAGTGGGTATGTGGGTGAGTGATATGCTTCGGGGGGAAAAGGGGGTTGTTGTAGTAATTAGTTTTATTTTCTGGTGGTAATCCTTGGTTGAAGTTGGTACTTGAGCTGTAGTAATCCATATAGGATAGTTTGTGTGTTTTATTAAACGTTGATAAATCATTCAATATATTTTATAAATATTTTAATCAATATATTTCACACTTTTTAAGCAAATAAAAATTTTGGTTCTAAATATTACCCATAGATGGTGCTGTAGCTTTAAGACAATGAGATTGAAGTGTGATTGAGTGGGTATGGGGGTGAGTGATATGTTTCTGAGGGGAAAGGGGAGTTGTTGTATTCGTTGGTTTTATTTTGCGTTGGTAATCCTTGGTTGAAATTGGTACTTGAACTGTAGAATCCTTTTAGAATAGTATGTGTGTTTTATAAATGTTGATTAATTGTTCAATAAATTTTATAATTATATTAATCATATATTTTACGGGTTTTTTTATGAAAATAAAAATGTCAGTTCTAATCTTTACCCATAGATGGTGCTGTAGCTTTAAGACAATGAGATTGAAGTGTGATTGAGTGATATGTTTCGTTAAGAAAAGTTGTTGTATTCATTGGTTTTATTTTCCGGCGGTAATCCTTTGTTGATATTGGTATTTGAATTGTAGAATCCAAATGCTATAGTGTGTTTTATTTTTACAGTGTCTAATCAACCATCCAAATGAGCACTAATTAGCCCTAATTTTCCTTTCAAATAACAATGCCAACTCATCTTAGACTTAACCTTGCTAACATCTTCCACTATGATAACATCACCTCTTCCACTCATACACGTTAGTTTCTCCTAAAGAATTACACCCTGTTTTTTAAACATCCAAACTGCAACTTTGAAAGAAACGAAAGCGCAAATATATCTTTTCGCAAAACCTAACCAACGTCACGCAACCCGTAACCGGAATACGACCATCTTTGCTGCTCAACTCAGAGAGACAAAATTTATTTTAAAAGCAGCGCAAACTGTCACTTGTATTTATTCGCTTGTCAAGCCTGGTCTGAAATTTCGCGAAACAACATTTGTATAGGGAAACATGAAGCTTGTGCTGGCCGTAGTATGATCACTCACTGTGATTTAGACAAGCCAATGTTTCAAGAGAACTTTATTTTTTCTTCGGTAGCAGGGGCGTAATTGAATTTAACATTTTTTTAAAACAATGTTTACGGAGGTGTTTTTAATTTTTGAAGGTATGGAATTTTGAAAGTGGGCAGAATTGAAAATAAAGCTTATTTTAAAGAGTACTGTTGGGATATTAGATTGCATTTAATTATTTCAATACTTAGTTTACTGAGTACGGGAATTCGATACAACGCTGTGAGTATACAATGTATGTTGTTTATATAAAATGAACATTTATACGTAGAAAATAAAAAGAAAGATAATAATGTACATTTAATATAAATAGTATACATTGTTTATATAAAATGCATATTGTTTATATACAACGTAATTGATTATATACAATGTACATTGTTTATATACAATGCACTTTGTTTATATACAACATAATTGTTTATATACAATGTACAATTGTTTTATACAATTTATATACAATTTTTTAAAACAATGTTTACCGAGGTCTTTTAATTTTTGGAAGTTATGGGAATTTTGAAAGTGTTCAGAATTGAAAATAAAGGTTTTTTTAAAGAGTACTGTTGGGATCTTAGATTGCATTTAATTATTTCAATACTTAGTTTACTGAGTACGGGAATTCGATACAGCGCTGTGAGTATACAATGTATGTTGTTTATATAAAATGAACATTTATACGTAGAAAATAAAAAGAAAGATAATAATGTACATTTAATATAAATAGTATACATTGTTTATATAAAATGCATATTGTTTATATACAACGTAATTGATTATATACAATGTACATTGTTTATATACAATGCACTTTGTTTATATACAACATAATTGTTTATATACAATGTACAATTGTTTTATACAATTTATATACAATTTTTTAAAACAATGTTTACCGAGGTCTTTTAATTTTTGGAAGTTATGGGAATTTTGAAAGTGTTCAGAATTGAAAATAAAGGTTTTTTTAAAGAGTACTGTTGGGATCTTAGATTGCATTTAATTATTTCAATACTTAGTTTACTGAGTACGGGAATTCGATACAGCGCTGTGAGTATACAATGTATGTTGTTTATATAAAATGAACATTTATACGTAGAAAATAAAAAGAAAGATAATAATGTACATTTAATATAAATAGTATACATTGTTTATATAAAATGCATATTGTTTATATACAACGTAATTGATTATATACAATGTACATTGTTTATATACAATGCACTTTGTTTATATACAACATAATTGTTTATATAAAATGTACAATTGTTTTATACAATTTATATACAATTTTTTAAAACAATGTTTACCGAGGTCTTTTAATTTTTGGAAGTTATGGGAATTTTGAAAGTGTTCAGAATTGAAAATAAAGGTTTTTTTAAAGAGTACTGTTGGGATCTTAGATTGCATTTAATTATTTCAATACTTAGTTTACTGAGTACGGGAATTCGATACAGCGCTGTGAGTATACAATGTATGTTGTTTATATAAAATGAACATTTATACGTAGAAAATAAAAAGAAAGATAATAATGTACATTTAATATAAATAGTATACATTGTTTATATAAAATGCATATTGTTTATATACAACGTAATTGATTATATACAATGTACATTGTTTATATACAATGCACTTTGTTTATATACAACATAATTGTTTATATAAAATGTACAATTGTTTTATACAATTTATATACAATTGTTTATATAAAATGTACAATTGTTTTATACAATTTATATACAATTTTTTAAAACAATGTTTACCGAGGTCATTTAATTTTTGGAAGTTATGGGAATTTTGAAAGTGTTCAGAATTGAAAATAAAGGTTTTTTTAAAGAGTACTGTTGGGATCTTAGATTGCATTTAATTATTTCAATACTTAGTTTACTGAGTACGGGAATTCGATACAGCGCTGTGAGTATACAATGTATGTTGTTTATATAAAATGAACATTTATACGTAGAAAATAAAAAGAAAGATAATAATGTACATTTAATATAAATAGTATACATTGTTTATATAAAATGCATATTGTTTATATACAACGTAATTGATTATATACAATGTACATTGTTTATATACAATGCACTTTGTTTATATACAACATAATTGTTTATATAAAATGTACAATTGTTTTATACAATTTATATACAATTTTTTAAAACAATGTTTACCGAGGTCTTTTAATTTTTGGAAGTTATGGGAATTTTGAAAGTGTTCAGAATTGAAAATAAAGGTTTTTTTAAAGAGTACTGTTGGGATCTTAGATTGCATTTAATTATTTCAATACTTAGTTTACTGAGTACGGGAATTCGATACAGCGCTGTGAGTATACAATGTATGTTGTTTATATAAAATGAACATTTATACGTAGAAAATAAAAAGAAAGATAATAATGTACATTTAATATAAATAGTATACATTGTTTATATAAAATGCATATTGTTTATATACAACGTAATTGATTATATACAATGTACATTGTTTATATACAATGCACTTTGTTTATATACAACATAATTGTTTATATAAAATGTACAATTGTTTTATACAATTTATATACAATTTTTTAAAACAATGTTTACCGAGGTCTTTTAATTTTTGGAAGTTATGGGAATTTTGAAAGTGTTCAGAATTGAAAATAAAGGTTTTTTTAAAGAGTACTGTTGGGATCTTAGATTGCATTTAATTATTTCAATACTTAGTTTACTGAGTACGGGAATTCGATACAGTGCGGTGAGTATACAATGTATGTTGTTTATATAAAATGAACATTTATACGTAGAAAATAAAAAGAAAGATAATAATGTACATTTAATATAAATAGTATACATTGTTTATATAAAATGCATATTGTTTATATACAACGTAATTGATTATATACAATGTACATTGTTTATATACAATGCACTTTGTTTATATAAAATGTACAATTGTTTTATACAATTTATATACAATTTTTTAAAACAATGTTTACCGAGGTCTTTTAATTTTTGGAAGTTATGGGAATTTTGAAAGTGTTCAGAATTGAAAATAAAGGTTTTTTTAAAGAGTACTGTTGGGATCTTAAATTGCATTTAATTATTTCAATACGTGGTTTACTGAGTACGGGAATTCGATACAGTGTGGTGAGTAAAACGAACATACTTTTATAGATACGTGTCGATAAGTTTTATTCTTAAAATAAAAAAAAAATCAATTTGAAATATTTATTAATTTCAGAATATAATAAATATTCTAAAAATTGTAATTAAACTAATATCATAGCTATATTGTTTAGACATATATTATATTTTGAAAAAAAGGATGATATATAACATAATAAGGAAATTGTATTATAAATGGAGAAACAAATATTTAATTCCATAACCATAACATTATTCGTTTTACTAAAAGTTACGAAATAAAAATAAAAATTATGTACAATGTGTCTCGAAAAGCATATTCCGCTTTGTATTTATGCGGAATTTGTTTATATACAATGTATATTGTTTATATATAAAGAGCATTGTTTGTATAAAATGAACATTTATAGGTAAAAAATAAAAAGAAAGATAATAATGTACATTTAATATAAATAGTATACATTGTTTATATAAAATGCACATTGTTTATGTACAACGTAATTGATTATATACAATGTATATTGTTTATATACAACATAATTGTTTATATACAACGTAATTGTTTCTTTACAATGTACATTGTTTAAATGCAATGTACATTGTTTAAATGCAATGTACATTGTTTTAATACAATGTACATTGTTTAAATACAATGTATATTGTTTATATACAATGTACATGGTTTATATTCAAATTACGTTGTTTATATACAATGTACATGGTTTATATACAAATTACATTGTTTATATACATTATTCAAATACAATATATATTGTTCAAATACAGTACATTGTTTAAATGCAATGCATTGTTCAAATATAGTGTACATTGTTCAAATATAGTGTTCATTGTTCAAATATAGTGTATATTGTTCAGATATAGTGTACGTTGTTCAAATATAGTGTACATTGTTCAAATATAGTCATTCATATTGTTATTCCTCATATTGTTTAAATATATGTTTTTATTCCTCATATTGTTTAAATATAGTGTTTTTATTCCCCATATTTTTTAAATATAGTGTTTTTATTCATCATATTGTTTAAATATAGTGTACGTTGTTTAAATATAGTGTACGTTGTTTAAATATAGTGTGAATTGCTCCAATACAATATACAATTTTAATATACAATGTCCAGTGTTTATATGCAATGTACATTGTTTATATACAATGTACATTGTTTATATACAATGTGCATTGTTTATATACAATGTAAACTGTTTATACACAATGTAAACTGTTTATATACAATGTAAACTGTTTATATACAGAGTACATTGTTTATATACAATGTACATTGTTTATATAATGTACACTGTTTATATACAATGTAAACTGTTTATATACAATGTAAACTGTTTATATACAGATTACATTGCTAATATACAATGCACATTGTTTATGTACAATGTACAATATTCATTCGGTCGTTGTTATATAAAACTTATTTTGATTATGTACAATATATATTGTTTAACTGTGTATACTTATATAATTTTTTATTGCTTTAAATTTGCATTGTATCCACGGGACTTATTTTTGTTTACTTCTAATTTTTATTTGTTTACTCCGTACGTTTAAAAAATCTATTTTGGTAGATTTTCTTAAACTCATTATCACATTATTTTATACCAATTTTCTGTCATCATATACAGTTATTATTCCTCATATTACCCCACACCAAATATATATTTTTTAAACCCCCTAAAAAAAATCATAAAACAATAGAGTTTACAAGACGATACATTTATACCGTATTCAATATAACTACCCCCTTTTAAAACGGCCCCCACCCCTCCCCTTGAACAAAATTCTCGAAGCACTTAATTCCACCTACCCCCATCAGTCATGCGAAAGGGCGTGCAAAAGCAACCCCCATCCACAAAAGCCAAGTGAAAAATAAATTACCAGACGCTGCAATCAAGCCACCTCCAGACCCCGCGTTCCTCTTGTTAGAGAAATTTGTTTAAAATAAGTGGCTGGATTAATTCGTTGAGGTTGGGATCTCAATATTTCGGGGGCATGGAAAAGGCTTGTTATCTTGGCTTGAAGCTGCCATCGCCAAAATGGGCGAGTGCTGTTGATAATTGGTAGGCTTGCGTGCCAATAAGCGTAAAAGTGTTAAGGTTGCTTGTATAATATTATGTGTGTGTGGAATTGAAGTATACAATTTAGGAAATGCATGTATTTAAGTTTTAATTTATTTATAGTAGGCATTTTCCGTTGTGTGCCTTACACAACTTAATTGCGCCTACTCATTTATAGTCCACAATTAATGACACAACTGCTATTGGAGAATGGTTGGTTTAATATTGCACTATAGGTTCAATGCTTCTACTTCAACAAGTTTCTAGTTCAATACGTTTTAATATACATTATACTATAAAGTTATTTGATCTTTGTGCCATAGTTAGTTAACAATTATACTATAAAGTTATTTATTATTTGCACTGTAAAGTTACTTGATCTGTAATATAAAGTTATTCAATATTTGTACTAGTAGGTTATTTAATATGTGAACTATTAAGTTATTTAATATTTGTACTATTAGGTTATTTAATATGTGTACTATTAAGTTATTTAATTTTTTTTCAATAATATTATTTAATATGTGTACTATTAAGTTATTTAATTTTTTTTCAATAATATTATTTAATATTTGTTCAATAATATTATTTAATATGTGTACAATTAAGTTATTTAATATGTGTTCAATAATATTATTTAATATGTGTTCAATAATATTATTTAATATTTGTTCAATAATATTATTTAATATTTGTTCAATAATATTATTTAATATTTGTTCAATAATATTATTTAATATTTGTTCAATAATATTATTTAATATTTGTTCAATAATATTATTTAATATTTGTTCAATAATATTATTTAATATTTGTTCAATAATATTATTTAATATGTGTACTATAAAGATATTTAATCTTGCATTATAAAGATATTTAATCTTGTATTATAAAGTTATTTATCATTCCTACTATAAAGCTATTTAATATGCGTACTATAAAGTTATTTAATATTTCTACAATTAAGTTATTTAATATTTGTACTATTAGATTATTTAATATTTGCACTATTAAGTTATTTAATATCTGTGCAATAATGTTATTTAATCTTGTACTATAAAGTTATTTAATATTTTTATATAAAGTTATTTAATATTTGTACTATTAGATTATTTAATATTTGCACTATTAAGTTATTTAATATCTGTGCAATAATGTTATTTAATCTTGTACTATAAAGTTATTTAATATTTGTACTATAAAGTTATTTAATAAGTGTACTATAAAGTTATTTAATATTTCTACAATTAAGTTATTTAATATTTGTACTATTAGATTATTTAATATTTACGCTATTAAGTTATTTAATATCTGTACAATAATGTTATTTAATATGTGTACTATAAAGTTATTTAATCTTGTACTATAAAGTTATTTAATATTTGTACTGTAAAGTTACTTAATATGCAATATAAAGTTATTTATAAAAGTTATTTATCAATTTAAAGTTTTTATATTATTAGCTATTAGGTTTTTTTAATATGTGTACTATTAAGTTATTTAATATGAGTACTATTAAGTTATTTAATATTTGTTTAATAGTATTATTTAATATGTGTACTATAAAGAAATTTAATCTTGTATTATGAAGTTATTTATTATTAGTACTATAAATCTATTTAATCTGTGTACTATAAAGTTATTTAATATTTGTACTATTAGGTTATTTAATATTTGTACAAAACAGTTATTTAATGCTTGTACTATAAAGTTATTTATTATTTGTATTGTAATATTATTAATAATTTGTACTGTAAAATTATTACATATTCGTATTTATAAAGATGGGTTGTATTTTTACTACAGAGCTTTTTAATCTTTGTACTAACAAGTTACTTAATATTTGAAGTTTAAAGATATTTAATATTTGTACTATAAATTTATTTAATTTTTGTTCTATTAAATTATTTAATAAATGCACGAAGAAGTTATTTAATATTCCTACTATACATTTATTCATTATTTGTTCTATAAAGTTATTTAATCTTTGTATTGTGAAGTTACATATTAGAATAAAATAGCAAGTGCCTATAAAATATTCTGTAATTTCTCAATTTCTGTAACTAACTCAATTAATATCGGTTTTATTTAAATTTGCGATAAAAAATATGTTCAATTTTTATACTAAACTAGAAATATCTAAAAATCTTTTTTAAGAAAAACATTCTTTAAAACATACTTAAAATAATAAAGGATTTTTATTTTAAATAATTAAAAAAAACAGTTATCTAAAAATGCGATAAAAAAAGTTGGATCTAAAAAAAAAGTTTTTTGTACTTAAAGCTTTCGATGTTTTTAAGAAGAGGCACAATAGTAGTAAACATTTTGTCTTTTAAGATAATAAATAATTGGATTAGTTAAAAAAAAACTTTAATTTTTTTTAGTATTTAAGTAGATTAAATTCGGTAAGATTATGTATTGTTCAAATGAATGACAATCTGATCAAAAGAAATCCTCACGCTTAACGTTATTTATCAATTTTATTTAAACATATATTTCTGTTTATTTTTTCCCTTTATATATGTCTATAAATATCTAAATTCACAGAACAAGTGGTGCATAAAAATATGTAAAAAAAAACATTTCCAAATGCTTTTTTAAAAAAATACTAAAGGGAGCTTTCCGTTATAAAAAAATAACTGTTATTTTGATCGCAAGAAATGCAAATAAAAAAAAATGCGACATAACAGAAAACGCTTTTATAAGCAGGCGCAAAAAAGTTAATTACAATCCCCAACCGTTAATTTTTTGCTTACAATAAGTTCTTGTTCGATTACTTTCTAATTATAAGAGGAAAAAACACTTTGTGAAACGTCAATTGTTATTAGAATGCTTTTTAATCAAGAGTTTTTGTTACTTTTCTGCGTTTCATCGTGCATATGATTTTCACGGTGAAGTGTCTGCTAAAGGTCAAGGATTTATAAATGTTTGCTATGATATTTAAATGAAATAATACAGAAAAGAATTATACTGCAAAACCATGCGATAAAAAAAATTAAACCAATAACTGGCTTAGTTTGGTAAATTAACGTCGTACTAGAGCTGCACAGTGGGCTATTGACGACGGTTCGGCTCCTATCTCGAAGAAAAGACCCGGGAACACATACACATTAACACACATTCATACATGCACCTTGTTATTTTAGAACCATGGTCAGATGACAATTAAACGCCTGAACTGGCACCCAACGCCTTCAATAGACGTCGGGACCCATCAGATTTATCGGGCACCAGTCCCGTATACACGCCGTTAATTTCTGAGGATGTTCTGGACGACTTTTCTAGTATTTTGTTGCGAAGCTGGCAACCCTCCTATCACAAAATCACTACATTTTTACTTTCCTTTGTCAAGTCCATCGCCTACGATCGAATCAGGAATCCTCGGATTCCCAGGTTACGCCTTTAACCACTCGGCCACGGAGTTCAGTGATCCCGAACCGTCGCCAATAGTATATTGCGTAGTTGTAGTGTGGAGTTAATTCAGAGAACTAGCCATTGAATGAAATCAAAAACCTTCCTGGTTGGTTAGTTAGTAGTATTAACGACGCAGTAAAATTGCACAGGGAGCTATTGACGACGATTCAGGATTTATCTCAAAGGAAGTACCCGGGAACTTTGCTTCGTTTTTCTGAACCATGGTCAGATGACAAGAACTACAACTGAACTAGCACCCGACACAACCTCAATAGAAGCCCTAACATTGGACCCCGGAAAGTTTAGTTTGGTTTAGTTAAAAAGCGTCGCACTAGAGATGCACATTTCCCTATTGGCGACGGATTAGGGCATATCTCGAAGAAAAGGCCCGGGAACAATGGCTCATATTTTTTAACAATGGTACGATCAGGTGACAAGGACAACACCTAAGCCGGTACACGACACTATCTCAATAGTCGTCAGGACATTGGACTCCGGTAAGATTTAACATTCATCAGCCCCGTATACACGCCAGTTTTTATTATTGGATATTTCAGACGACGTTTTAGTATTTTAATAGAGAACCTAGCAATCCTCTCATCACAAGATCACTACATTTTTACTTTTTGTCAAGTCCACTCAGTCGGGTTCGAACTTGCAATCCTCTAACACGGATCCACTCGGCTACTGAAGCATTCAGCAGAGATACCTTAGGTAAATGGCGTCATTCATATTTTAAAGATGACGCCATTAAGCTCCGCCCCTTCTAAAAATGACGTATCCAATTTTAGAATTATGACGTCACCGATAACCGAAAGACACCCCTTAGCTTGCATCAATGACATCACTGGCTGCGACCCCATCTATTGAATCCACTAGTTATCAGCAACACCTTCACATCCCATTCTAAAGCCCATTCATTTCCTATCCAAATATATTAATATACTCCAACACCCTTCCACAGCTGTATTACGCCTGGGGCGCCAAAATTGTTCGAAAATTACCCCTACCCCCTCCTCTTCATATAAAGCACTTATTCATAATTACCCCTCCACACCTTCCCCATAATCTCCGATCTATCATTGTTCATCAGCAGAGCAAACATCATTTGCCCCCCTTTGCCTAAGGATATCTTCCCCGTAGCCTGGTGACGTAGACTAGTAGTACGTAAATGTGAGAACTTGGTCCGGTTCCGGACAATGATGTAGACATAGGTCGGGTTTCTAAGGCAGTATTTTGTTAAATGTTTTAAAGGGATCCATGAATATGTTGTTATTTTAGTAACTATTGGTTAATTGAATATTTTCATAATATATTATATGTCTACAATGTTCGAATGAGGGAAGTGTACTCAAATGTGATCTGCAGTGAGAACTTGGTCCGGTTCCGGAAAATGGCGTCGACATAGGTCGGGTTTCTAAGGCAGTATTTTGTTAAATGTTTTAAAGGGATCCATGAATATGTTGTTATTTTAGTAACTATTGGTTAATTCAATATTTTCATAATATATTATATGTCTACAATGTTCGAATGAGGGAAGTGTACTCAAATGTGATCTGCAGTGAGAACTTGGTCCGGTTCCGGAAAATGGCGTCGACATAGGTTGTGTTTCTAAGTCAGAATTTTGTTCAATGTTTTAAAGGGATCCGTGAATTTGTTGTTATTTTAGTAACTATTGGTTAATTAAATATATTAATAATATATTATATGTCTACAATGTTCGAATGAGGGAAGTGTACTTAAATGTGATCTGAAAGTGAGAACTTGGACCGTTCCGGAAAATGGCGTCGACATAGGTCGGGTTTCTAAGGCAGTATTTTGTTAAATGTTTTAAAGGGATCCGTGAATTTGTTGTTATTTTAGTAACTATTGGTTAATTAAATATATTAATAATATATTATATGTCTACAATGTTCGAATGAGGGAAGTGTACTTAAATGTGATCTGAAAGTGAGAACTTGGACCGTTCCGGAAAATGGCGTCGACATAGGTCGGGTTTCTAAGGCAGTATTTTGTTCAATGTTTTAAATGGATCCGTGAATTTGTTGTTGCATTAGTAAATATTGGTTAATTGGATATATTCATAATATATTACATATATACAGTGTTCGAATCTTCGAGAATGAATGGACTGTAGTAGAGCGAATAAGACGTCATAATCGTGAAACCAGCATCTCAGACCGAATGGCCTCAGACACGTGACCTCTTTTCAAAATTATGAATTAAAAAATATTCGCGATTGGCTGATGAATTGGGAAATGTGTAACAGTGAAAATTTATGAATGGAATGACGTCATTAACCACGTGTCTGAGGCCATACATGTTGGCTTCACTTTGATGTTAGCTAGATTCTAACATAATGTTTTCTCTACTATGAAGGATCCATGCTCGAAGGTTCGAATGCGGGAAAGTTGGAGTTTAATTTTGTACGTTCTAGCGATTTTGGCATTTGTAAAATTGTTTTCTTGTTTTGGAACGTTAATTAATTTTTCCTGATATTAATATTATATATTATTTTTAAATTTGTTATTAATTGTCAATATATAGTAAATTGTACCTAAAACCTTCGAATTAAAAAAAAAATTGTAGAGTAGAGTATTTTTTATGAATTTAAAAATTTAGTGCAATACTGGAAAAACATGGACGCGTGATATGACTTTGGTCTATGAAATACTAACCCTCTAAAATATTAACCCTCTGAAATTTTAACCTTCTTATATTTCAAAACAAATATCCATCGGCTGCTAACTATGAGTTGAATCAGGCATAATACACGCGATTTTGATTGTTATAGACGGATGTTTTTGTATTTTTAGAATCATAATAACCTTTATAAATTTCCGAAATATATGACTGAGTTTTATTTTTTCTTACAGAATCCGAAATCAAATTCAAATATAAATAATATATATATATATATATATATAAAAAACTGCTAAGTTTATGAACAAGCACACAATACAAAATGACGTAATCAGTCTCAGCTCTAATTTTCTGCTTTTGAGAATTTGAATTACCGTTAATGATCAATACTGCAACAGAGTTTTTTCATATGTTTCTAGTTCTGTTCTTTCTTATGTTTTAGCTTTTTTTAAGTTGAGCAAGATTAGTATGTTCTACCCATTTTATAGCTAGCCAATCCCTAATGATTACAATATTAGGAAATTTGGTTTAGGAAATTTGGTATAGGAAAAAAGTATCCGTAAACAACAAATCTACGTGCGAGTAGTAAACACAGCTTGTTTATGGTATTGGACCTTGGTCATTAATTTAATTTTACTAGTGACCAAAGCGCATATCTTTTAAAAACGCGATGCAAAACGTGACATACATCATGAACGTGCTAAAAAGAGAAATTGATTTAATTGGGTAAAATAATATAAGTTTTGCAAAACAATTAATGATTGATTTTATTTTTTTAAATTAAAAATTTGATGAAAAATTTTTTTAGTAAATTTATTTTTAACTTTCACATATATTTAGCATTAAATCATTTTTGGGGGCCCCTTTAAAATGGGGGCCCTGGGCAAGTGCCCCGAATTTCCTCCCGTAAATCAGTCTCTGTATGTATATATATATATATATATATATATATATATATATATATATATATATATATATATATATATATATATATATATATATATATATATATATATATGTATATATATATATATATATATATATATATATATATATATATATATATATATATATATATATATATATATATATATATATATATATATATATATATATATATATATATATATATATATATATATATATATATATATATATATATATATATATATATATATATATATATATATATATATATATATATATATATATATATATATATATATATATATATATATATATATATATATATATATATATATATATATATGTATATATATATACATATACATATCGTGCATATAATATTCAAGCTAAGACAGAAATATTGGAACTACTATTAATTCGAGTTCTAAATAGTAATTTTAGGGAAGTGTAAAATTCTAAATAAAAAAATACGCCGATACACGAATTAGTTTTCACTAAAATAAGTTAATTATAACGTTTCTTTGTTACAAAAAATTTATATTTGTTATCAACTTGAATTAAGATTTACTCAATTTAATTATTTTTCGACACACCAACCAAATTAAGATACTTTAGTATATAATCACCAAATACCAGCCTATGGCAGTGATATTAATCGATATATTGAATAATATTGTTAATTGTAATCGAATATTATCTTACATTCGATCCACTCTTTCAAAAACTATTTATAGACTGAAATAATTATATCACAAATAATCAACACAAATATAACTATATATTTGTGTTGATTATTAGGCAAAGGTATTGTAAGATAATATAGTATAAGTAGTATAATAATATAAGATAATATAATAAGATAAAAGTATCAGTGGAGTCAATCGATGTTAAGAAATATAATAAATAATTTTAGATTTGTTAATATAAAGAAAAATCGCAGAAAACAGAAGGTCAACAGGAAAATAAATACATTTTGAACAGATTTATCTTCTAATAAAACAAACCAAAACATCACAATCATTGCTAGTAAATGTTTTGGAACATTTACTATTACTGTACAATTGTTATCGCATATTAACACAAGTTTTTGGAACAATTGGTGTGATATTTGAATAAAATTTGCTTAAAAATAAATAATCATTGGACCTTATTTTACCAAATAATAATCAGTAAACGTCTTCTTTCAACAAAGCCTTGGCAAAAGGTCACTATGAAATGGCGTGAATTGTTAAATATATAAATTTGAAAATCCATTTCTATAGAGAACAAAATTCGTATGAAACAAAGTGTCACACATCTCTAACTAAAGGTTAAAAAACTTACAGCGAATTAAAATATCGAATTTTTTTTATACTAATAAATGGTCATTACAAATTAAACATTTAAAATTAAATCATTAAGAAAAATACGTATAATTTTAAGTAATATAATAAGCGATATACGTATAAAATCACATTAATAGAGCATATTTTAATCAAAGTAAAACAAAATATTTAGAGAAAATGTCAATGCTAACTTTAAGAAATATATATTGTATATTTTAATAACTTTAATTCACAATTACATGACCTTATAATACCTTCTGAAATAATAATTTACACTGTTAACTTAAACTTCTGGTTATATTATTTACACATATTGAATAATTTTCAATTGTTATACCTTTTGTTATACTTTTTTTCACTTGTACTACCGTTTTTTAGAGTATAATTAATACTACACCTATTACAATTTTTATACACCTATTCAAAAAGTGTTACTACAAAATTAAATATTAAATACTTCAAAAAGTACTAAATATATATAACGTCAATTTAAACTAGAATTTTGAAAGTATTTGACTTAATAAAGTGGTTAGTCCTTCTAAATCAAAAACCTATTTATATATTAATTATCGAATTTCAAAATATCACATTCAATACCTTTAAGTTAAATAATTCAAAAACTTTATTAAATATTAATAATTTCATTTGTAAATCTAAAAAAATATTTTAGCATTTTTGCAAAACTCATTTAAATAGTATTATTTTCTTACTACAAAACTGAATATTAAGTAGTTCAAAAAGTACTAAAAATATATCACGTCAATTTAAACTGTAATTTTGAAAGTATTTGACTTAATCAGATTAGTCATTCTAAATCAAAAATATATTTATATATTAATTATCGAATTTCAAAATGTCATATTCAATACCTTTAAGTTAAATAGTTCAAAAACTTTATTAAATATTAATAATCTTATTTGTAAAAATGAAAAATTATTTTAGCATTTTTGAAAAACTCATTTAAATACTATTATTGATATTTTTTCCATAACTACTGAGGATCATTTACTGTAAATAAAATAAGAAAATAATCTCACTCACCTATCACAGGTTTCATGTTCACCACATACATCCACAGTCCCTGAAAGCAAATAATCCACAACCTAGCACCCCACCCCCGCAACCTTAATCCATTCATTTTAACCTTCATATCACAACACTCATCGGCGAAATATTACAAACACGTCGAAAAACAGGCGCACAAAGACCGATTCGGCACATCTCCCATATCCCCTATCGCATCTCCTCAGACAATCCGGCAGAATCCGGCAGAAGAAATCGAATCCGGCTCATCAGCATGCATCGAGAGAATTTTCCCTTTTTTTATAGTAGGGGTGTTCTTTTTAAAAAATGTGAAAAATCCTTGTCCTGGTTTTTTGGTATCCGGCAATGTCAGTGTGGAGAGGTGATGTCCGGAATCGAGGTGTCCGGGTCGGCTACTGTGCTGGAGATGGGAATGGGCTGTGATCGAAGAGGGATCGTTCCACTCGCGCCAAAGGGGTGCCATCTGGTGTCGGGGAGTGGATGCATCGGAATGTTGGTGAATGCCGGTGTTGGCACTGCGTTGGCAGAGTGATGGCAAGTGAAAAATTATTTTTTAAATAATTGTTTTTGTTTAACTAAAATTGAGTTTTATTTTTTGCTTATTTATTTTTCCAGTCATGCTTATATAAAGCTATATGTTGTTTAAGATAATACGTACAGCTAGGAATGTATTAAATGAATGGCTTTATACTGTATATTGGTGCATCGGAATGTTGGTGAATGCCGATGCTGGCACTGCGTTGGGAGAGTAATGGCAAATGAAATTTATTTTTTTAATAATTGTTTTTGTTTAAATAAAATTAATTTAATTGTATTTTTTGCTTATTTATTGCTCCAGTCATGTTTATATAAAACTATACGTTGTTTAAGATAATACGTACTATTTATTAAATGACTGGCGCTATACTGTCTATTGGTGCATCGGAATCTTGATGATGGCAGTGTGATGGCAAATGAATTGTTAACTTTTTTATTTGTTTTTGTTTATTTAAAACTAATGACAATAATTTTTTATTAGTCATTGTTCCAGTCATGTTTATATAGAATTGCCTTGTATTAAAAATAATACATATACGAGGTAAGCAATGTATTGACAATTGGTGCATCGGAATGTTGGTGCATGCCGGTGCTTCACGGCGCTGGTAGAGTGATGGCGAATTTTTTTTTTAATAATTGTTTTTGTTTAACTAAAAGTAATAGGATTTTATTTTTCGCTTATTTATTGTTAAAGTCATGTTTGAATAAAGCTATATGTTGTTTAAGATAATACGTACTATTTATTAAATGACTGGAACTATACTGTCTATTGGTGTATCGGAATCTTGATGGTAGCCGGTGCTGGCACTGCGTTAGCAGAATTATGGCAAATAAAATGTTAACTTTTTTAATTGTTTTTGTTTAATTCAAATTAATGCCAATCATTTTTTATTATTCATTGTTGCAGACATGTTTATATAGAGTTGTCTTGTACTCAAAATAATACATATATGGGGTATGCAATGTATTGGTGCATCGGATGTTGGTGGGAGTCGGTGCTGGCCCTGCGTTGGCAGAGTGAAGGCAAAGGAAATGTTAATATTTGTAATTGTTTTACCTTAATTAAAATTAATGCCAATTATGTGTTATTAGTCATTGTTCCAGTCATGTTTATATAGAGTTAGTTGTCTTGTATTTAAAATATTACGTATATGGGGTTAACAATGTTTGGTGCGGTATTGGCAATTGGTACACGGAATGTTGATAGGGACCAGTGCTGGCACTACGTTGGCAGAGTGATGGCGAATGATTTTTTTTTAATAATTGTTTTTGTTTAACTAAAAGTAATAGGATTTTATTTTTTGGTTATTTTTTGTTCCAGTCATGTCTATGTAAAGCTATATTTTGTATAATATAATACGTATATGGAGTATGCAATGCCTGGAGCTGTATTGGCAATGGTGCATCTGAACGTTGGGGAATGACCGTGCTGGCACTGCGTTGGTAGACTGATGGCAACTGAAATATTATTATTTTTATAATTGTTTTTGTTTAAAAAAAATATTTTATTTTATATTTTGGTAATGTATTGTCCCAGTCATGTTTATGTAAAGTTTTCTGGTGTTTATAAGATAATACATATATGGAGTATGCAATGCCTGACGCTGTATTGGCAATTGATGAATCGTAATGTTGGTGAGAGACGGTGCTGGCACTGCATTGGCAGAGTTATGGCGAATTAAATGTTATTTTTTATAATTATTTTTGTTTAACTAAAATTAATGCCATGTAATCTATTGTCCCAGTCATCTTTATACATAAAGTTATCTTATGTTTAATATAATACGTATATGGAGTATGCAATGACTGGCGCTGTATTGACAATTGTTGCAATGAAATGTTGGTGGGAGCCTACCCTGGCAATGCGTTGGCAGAGTGATGACAAGTGCAATATTTTTTATTTTTATAATTATTTTTATTTAACTAAAAGTAATATGATTTTAATATTTTTGGTTATTGAGTGTTCCAGTCATGTTGATATAAAGCTATCTCATGTATAAAATAATACGTATATGGAGTATGAAATGCCTGGAACTGTATTGACAATTGGTGCATCGAAATGTTGGTGTGAGCCGGTGCTGGCACTGCGTTGGCATAGTGGCGAGTAAAATAAATTTTTTTATAATTGTTTTTGTTTAAAAAAATTAGTTTTATTTTATTCCTTAGAAATGTATTGTCCCAATCATGTTTATGTAAAGTTATCTGGCATTTAAGATAAAATACATTTCGGAAGTGTGTATTGCCAGCACTGTACTGGCAGTTAGTGGAAGGTAATATGTGGGATTTATACATTTGTGTGACTCGAAATAGATAAAATACTGTTTTTAATATTTACTTTGTTTCAATTGCGTCAAAAACCCATTTTGTATTCAAAAGTGGATACCTATGATTTTTTGTTGTTGTTGGCCGGTAATGGCATTGTATCGGCAGAGTGCTGGCAATTTAACCTGGAAGAGACACAACAGTTTCTGTTTAGTGATTGCAATACTGTTAAATTTATTGTTACTTAATTTTCCAATTTTATTAGAAAACAGGATATCAGAGCAATAGAAAACCGTTAGTGTAGCATTAAATAGTTTATATCTTGACAAAATTGTAATGTCTGTTTATTACTTTATTTATATGATTTTATCTTTACGGTATATGCATGGATAATTTTATAGAATTTTAAAGATTTACTAGAATTATTTTAAGATAATTGAATTGTAATAACTCAGTTTTCATTTAAGCAATAGACACCAAGTAATATGAAAAACCATATTCTGAACAAATATTTTAGTGTGTCAGGTCGTTTTGTTAAGATGGCTTGAACAAAAACTGATATTAGCAATATTAAATCACTTTATTCAATTTTGTGAAAGTACAATTACTTAAATTTGGGTACGTCATCGCTCATTTGCGATGCAACTCAAACAAAAGCGAGTACTTTCATGTACTTATTTTTAAACACTTTTTTACAATGTTCTTTAAATAAATTCTGTTGAACAGTTGTGGTAAGATACGCTTTAAACTATGCACCAAGTTACATGATTATATGTCGCTAAAATGTTGATGGTGTTTTGTTTTGCAGTTGTTATTATATATTTTTAGATAGTTTATTCAGACTATAGATTAATTTGTTACTGTATTCTTGTAAATAAATAAAACCCTAACTAAACAATTCTGACATAATATATTTTCCGCAAAAATACAGCATACAGGAAGGAACTAATATTTTAACTAAACATGATGGCAACTTATATTTTTTATCCCGGGACAAAAAACATGAATACAGTGTTATAATAAAATGAAATTGTTATGTAAACATTATAGTATGACAAATAATAAAGAATCATTGTGTTCTTTAGTTTTGGAATAAGGCCATATGCTGCCCCAACAAATAATAAAAAGCATTTTATTGTGCAAGACATTCACCGTTTTATGAATTGTGCAATGTAGTATATTTACAAGATGAAGAGAAAATTTTTCAAAGTTTCGTATCCCTTTTTTACAATGGATTCAACTTGCATTATAAGAACAGTACACTGTTATAAATAGCCACTCAAAAGTAAGTAAAATGTACTCGTTTTTAAGTACATTCGATGCTCATCACGGCTCCGAATACGTAAGTTTTAATTTTGAAGAAGACATGTACTCAAAAATGAGTACGGTGAGTAAAAATTAATAAAAGAGTAGTTTCTAGTTGATACAGGGAGCCCCAGTTGCTCAGTTGGTAAGGCGTTCAGCTACTAATCAGAGGATTGGTGGTTCGAATCCGTGAAATAAACTTGACATATAAAAGTAAAAAAGTAGCGATCTTGCGATCGGAGGGTGGCCAGCTTCGCTACAAAAATACTAGAAAGTCGTCCAGAATATCCAACAAATTATACTGGTGTGTATACGGGACTGGTGCACGATACATCTGATCGGGGTCCAAAGTCCCGACGTCTATTAAAGGCGTTGGGTGCCAGTTCAGGTGTTTCCTCGTCATCTGACCATGGTTCTAAAATAACGAGGTGCGTGTACGAATGTGTGTATGAATGTGTGTGTGAATGTGTATGTGTTCCCGGGTCTTTCCTTCGAGATTGACCCCGAACCGTAGCCAATGGTCAACTGTGCAGCTCTAGTGCGACGTTAATTAACAAAACAAAACAAAACCTAGTTGACACAGATTGTTTTCGTATATCACTTTCAATGAATATTGACAATTATTACCAAGACTTAACGGGAATCGAACCCAGATCTTCAAGCAAAGCCGTCCATTGCCTTATCAGTTGTACCACCAGGGCGAAGTGAAGAAGTTATAAAGATAATAAATGTTAAAATATAATTGAATTGTAAGTTTCCATTTAAGCAATCGACACCCAAATAATGTGAAAAACCATCTTCTGAACAAATATTTTGAGTTTGTCAGGTAGGATGGCTTGAACAGAAGCTGATATTAGCAAAATTAAATCACACTGCCCTTTTTTTGTGAAAGTACGATTACTTAAATGTGAGTACCTCATCGTTCATTTACGGTGTAATTGTACTCAAAGGAAAACGAGTAGTTTCAGGTACTCATTTTTAAGTAACTTTTTTACGGTGTACAAGACACTTTAACAATGTTTGACGCTGCTTTCTTACGATAGCTTGAACATAAGTTGAGATTAACAAAATTTAATCACACTGCCCTCATCTGTGAAAGTACGATTACTTAAATGTGAGTACCTCATCGCTCATTTACGATGTAGTTGTTCTCAAAGCAACCTACTAAAACTATGCTACCTACACTGTTAAAAATATGCACTCAAAAGTAAGTAAAAATGTACTCATTTTTATGTACATTCGATTCTTATCATGGCACCGAATACAAAAGTTTTATTTTTGAAGAAGCCATGCACTCAAAAATGAGTACATGGCCCCCGAATCATCATACCCCTCATCATCAGAAATGTAAAAGTTTTTTTTAGTTTTATTTCTGACGATAAAGGGTTTGACAAAGTGACCTGACAAATTTAAAATAGTTGTTCAGAAGATGGTTTTCCACATTATTTAATGTCGTTTTCCTGAATGGAAACAGATATTTCTTATTTCCTATTCTTTTTGGCACACCTGTTTAATGTTTGTTTTTATGTTTATAACTTATCCAAGTCGCCCTGGTATTTTAACATATAAGGCTCTGGACTGTGGTGTCTGAGGATCTGGATTCAATTCCCGATAAGTGTTGATTGTAATTGTTGATATTTATTGAAAGTGATTTATGAAGACTGCCCATGTAGGTACGCAACTGCTCATTTTATAAATTTTTACTCATTTTTGATTGCATGTCTTTTTCAAATATGAAACTTATGTATTCGGAGCTATAATACGCATCGAATGTACTCAAAAAGGAGCATATTTTACGTATTTTTGAATACTTATTTTTAACAGTGTGCTCTTTTCAGTCATTGGCTATTACCTAAAAAAATTGTACATGCACACTGTTAAAAATAGGTACTCAAAAATAAGTAAAATTTACTAATTTTCAGTACATTCGATGCTTATCATGGATCCGAAAACATAAGTTTCATTTTTCCAAAAGACATGTACTCAAAATGAGTACAATGAATAAAAAGAACAATTGATTGACTACATAGACTGCCTTCATAAATCCCTTTTAATAAATATTAACAATTACAATCGAGACCTACCAGGAATTGTTCCGAGCCCCAGTTGCTCAGTTGGTAAAGTGCTCAGCTACTAATCAGAGGATTGGTGGTTCGAATCCGTGCAATGGACTTGACATAGAAAAGTAAAAAAGTAGTGATCTTGCGATCGGCGGGTTGCCAGCTTCGCTACCAAAATACTAGAAAGTCGTCCAGAATATCCAACAAATTATACTGGCGTGTATACGGGACTGGTGCACGATACATCTGATCGGGGTCCAAAGTCCCGACGTCTATTGAAGGCGTTGTGTGCCAGTTCAGGTGTTTCCTCGTCATCTGACCATGGTTCTAAAATAACGAGGTGCATATATGAATGTGTATGTGTTCCCGGGTCTTTCCTTCGAGATTGACCCCGAACCGTCGCTAATAGCCCACTGTGCAGCTCTAGTGCGAAATTAATTAACAAAACCAAAAAAACAGGAATCGTTCCTGGTAATTTAACAACTGCAGTACATTGCCTTATCCATTGTACTATTGGGGCGATGTGAGGAAATTTAAGTAGAAGACATTTAAGAGAAGACATGTTAAAAAGATATGCCAAAAGAATGATAAGTAAGATAATTGAGTTGTAATACCTCAGTTTCCATTTGAGCAATCGACATCAAATATTGTGACATATCATCTACTGAACAACAATTTTAAGTTTGCCATGTCGATATGTTAAGATGGGTTAAAAAGTAGCGAAAACTAACAATTTTAAATCAAAATGCTTATTTTTGTGAAAGTACTTAAAATTTCTTGAATTTCAGTTAAATTTACTTAAATTTGAGTTACAATTACTTACATGTGAGTTAAATTTGAGTTAAAATTACTTACATGTGAGTTAAAATTACTTAAATTTGAGTTAAATTTACTTAAATTTGAGTTAAAATTACTTAAATTTGAGTTAAAATTACTTAAATTTGAGTTAAATTTACTTAAATTTGAGTTAAATTTACTTAAATTTGAGTTAAATTTACTTAAATTTGAGTTAAATTTACTTAAATTTGAGTTAAATTTACTTAAATTTGAGTTAAATTTACTTAAATTTGAGTTAAATTTACTTAAATTTGAGTTAAATTTACTTAAATTTGTGTTAAAATTACCTAAATTTGAGTAAAAATTACTTAAATTTACTTAAAATTGAGTAAAAATTACTTAAATTTACTAAAATTTGAGTTAAAATTACTTAAATTTACTAAAATTTGAGTTAAAATTACTTAAATTTGAGTACGTCGTCGCTCATTTACGATGCAATTGTGCTCAAAGAAAAACCAGTACGTCCATATGCTCATTTTTAAACACATTTTTTTTTGCACAGTGCACGGTTCCGATATTTTTAGTGTCCAAGTTCAAATTAGAAACATATCAAGTAAGTGATCGCCACTCTTACAACCAGGCATCTCAAGCCAATTTACCTGAAATCAATACAATTCCTAGACAATTTCATAAACTCAAGTTTCCTTTCCAATCTCCCCCCCCCCCTCCTCAAATATTACGAGGATCCTCTTTAAGATAGCGGCATCCGGCTCCTCTTCTCCGTCCACTTTCAATGGGGATCAATACAGTAATTCATCGTTAATTTCATTACGTTATTACAGGGGGGAAGGGGGAGGGGGTGCTTCCGATACGATGGGAAAGGGCGAACATTCAGAATTGAAAATTAATGATCTGCCCGGCCTTAAAATCGATTGTTTATCACTGGTGAAAGGGGGTCCTTGGATATCGGTTTCTTTTGAGAGAGTTAACGAAGTTGAGTCTGTATCGAAGTTAATTGTGGGGGTGCTTTGGGTTTGGGATGTAGGAATGGTTAGGTGGGTTGGTTGGTTTGTTACTTAACGTCGCACTAGAGCTGCACAGTGGGCTATTGGTGGTTCGGCGTCTATCTCGAAGGAAAGACCCGGGAACACATTCACACACACATTCATACACACATGCACCTCGTTATTTTAGAACCATGGTCAGGTGACGAGGAAACACCTGAACTGGCATCCAACGCCTTCAATAGACGTCGGGACTTTGGACCCCGATCAGATTTATCGTGCACCAGTCCCGTATACACGCCAGTATAATTTGTTGGATATTCTGGACGACTTATTAGTATTTTTGTAGCGAAGCTGGCAACCCTGCGATGGCAAGATCACTACTTTTTTACTTTTCTATGTCAAGTCCATTTCACGGATTCGAACCACCAATCCTCTGATTAGTAGCTGAACGCCTTACCAACTGAGCAACTGGGGTTCAGGAATGGTTAGGATTGTTTATTTTGAAAAGTAGGTTTAATATAGATAAAATTGAATTTTTGTAAATATCAATTTGTTTGTTCGTCTCTTCGAGCATGGACCCTTCATGGTAGAGAACACATAATGTTATAATCTTGCTAACATCAGAGTGAGGTCAACATGTATGGCCTCAGACACGTGGTTAATGACGTCATTCCATTCATAAATTTTCACTGTTACACATTTCAAAATTCATCAGCCAATCGAGAGTATTTTTTAATTCATGGTTTTGAAAAGAAGTCACGTGTCTGAGGCCATTTGGTCTGAGATGTTGGTTTCACGATTATGACGTCATATTCGCTCTACTACAGTCCATTCATTTTCGAAGTTTCGAACACTGTAGATATGAAATATATTATGAATATATCCAATTAACCAATAGTTACTAAACTAACAACAAATTCACGGATCCCTTTATAAATTCCCATTCATAAATTTTCACTGTTACACATTTCCCAATTCATCAGCCAATCGCGAGTATTTTTTTAATTCATAATTTTGAAAAGAAGTCACGTGTTTGAGGCCATTCGGTCTGATATGTTGGTTTCACGATTATGACGTCATATTCGCTCTACTACAGTCAATTCATGCTCGAGGGTTCGTCTGGTTATAAAAACCTTTTTTTTTTTGGACTATGTAAAAATTAATGAAGACAATCCAGTGAAAACATGTCAACTCTATTTAAAATAGTATATGTAAAGTTCTACTGATAGAACGTACTATATAGGTTTTTTTTAGTAGTATTATTATTATTCCAAGACATGCCCAACACAGCTTAAAAAAGCTGTAGAACTATGGGCATGATCGGGAGGTATCGTACAGTTTAAAGTCCTTCCGGAGGTGAGGGTTATATATATATATATATATATATATATATATATATATATCCTCTTTTTATTTATTTTTACTCATTGTAATCATTTTTTCAAATTTTGAACTACTGTTTAGGGAGCCATGATAAGCATCGAATGTACTACAATATGAGTACATTTTATTTATTTTATAATATCTATTTTTACAGTATACTTGCAGCGTATAATACAAAAGTACAGCTCTTTTTCCTTTATATATCTATAAACATTGCTTAGATCTGTCTGGTTCTTACACCAATCGATGCATATTTTACAGGGGAAAATAAAGAATTATAAATAAGAAGAAAAGTGGAGATGTCTGGTTCTTGCATCTACCTCTTCACTTTTGGAAATAGAAAATAGTTTGTTGATGATAGCATTTATATCAATAAAAAATATTATTAAAATAATAAAATCACATTCATTTTCGACTGTGAGACATCAACAACAGTATTAAAATGTAATATTATCAGAAAGATTTTTAATTGCATTTTGACAATACCGAAATATTACGGAATTGAGAAGAAAAAAAAAATACAAATATTCGTTGATGAGCATTTCCAATTACCGACCCAACTTCCTATAACTAATCGATAACTTATCCAATCACTCACCCCCAAAACACAAATCCCACATCCACAAAAACATCAATAACCAATATCCATACATCAAAATCATCATCATCTCCCCGATTATACATCATCATCAACGCTATACCTCAATCATATTCAACAAAAAAACCCACCTAAATGGCAATAAATGAAACCCACGCAGTGCCCGTTGGAAATTGATATATCATGCTTCAGAAATGCGGCATAATGTGTGTGGAAAAAGTGAGCAAGAGGAAGCACATAAAAAAGGAAGCAATCAGTTACCAGATTACTGCCCCAGGGGTGCAATTTCGTCGCGTTTATTGACTTCGCGGTGTGCTATTGGGGGAATACGAGGCAATAGACTTATATCGATGAAGTGTCCGAAGAAGTGTATTAAACTTTAAGCAGGTGGTTGGTTGAATTAACGTCTTACTAGAGCTGCAAAGTGGGGTATTGGCGACGGTTGGATTCGGAAAAAAAATTATGAGGAGAGAGTACAAAAAATACAGTACAAAAATGTACTCAAGGGGAGGGGGAGTATATGTGGAATTGATCTGGACCCCACCCGAAATAAATGTAAACAATTTTTTTTGTCATGCAAATGAGGTCATTCATTATTTAATTAAGTCAATAATACGCATTCGATATTATTTAATTAAATCAATAATACGCATAAGATATTATTTAATTAAATCAATAATACGCATAAGATATTATTTAGTTAAATCAATAATAAGCATAAGATATTATTTAATTAAATCAATAATAAGCATAAGATATTATTTAATTAAATCAATAATACGCATAAGATATTATTTAATTAAATCAATAATACGCATAAGATATTATTTAATTAAATCAATAATACGCATAAGATATTATTTAATTAAATCAATAATACGCATAAGATATTATTTAATTAAATCAATAATACGTATAAGTAATTATTTAATTAAGTCAATAAAACGTATAAGTAATTATTTAATTAATTAATTATTTTATTTAATTAAACTAAGTAATAACAACTCGATTATCTTACTTGCCATTCTTTTGCCACACCTTTTTAACATTTTTTCTGTTTATAACTTCTTCACGTCGCTCTGAGAGTTGAACGGATAAGGACTGGAATGCGGTGCCTGATGATATGGGTTCTTAGTTGTATTTGTCGATATTTATTGAAAGTGATTTATGAAGGTAGCCTATGTAAGGAAGCAACTGCACTTTTTATTCATTTTACTTAATTTGAGTTCATGTCTTTTTCAAAATTGAAACTTATGTATTCGGAGCCATGATAAGCATCGAATGTACTCAAAAATGAGTATATTATATTTTGAGTACCTACTTTTAACAGTGCACTTACAATTGAAGTGAGAGATAAAAGTTTTTGAATGAAATACGAATTTAGCAAATCTTTACGCTTTGGTATTTATAATGGATAATATTTAACAGAGATATATTGCGCACTGCTTTTTATTTCATTCAAACACCAGCCCGAATTAAAGAACCGAATTAATCAATATCCATTTCCATTTCCATCACGTTTGACGGCTTCCGATTTAAAATAAGACTTCCCTTAGCCCAAGGCACAGTAAATACGCGGCAACTCTTTGGAAGACTTCAAATAATGGGTAATTTCTCATTCTTGTTTTAAGAATGTTAGATTTATTTTTTTAAATCTTGCAATGAATCTTAATAACAAAGGAAAACCTTACACCGTTAAAAATAGGTCCTCAAAATAAGTAAAATGCAATAATGTTTGAGTTCATTTGATGCTTATCATAGCTCAGAATACATATTTTTAATTTTTAAAGAAGACATGATCTCAAAATTGAGTAAAAATTAACATAATGAGCAGTTGCTTGCCTACATAGTCTGTCTTCATAAAATCACATTCAATAATTATCAACAACTACAACTAACGAACTCAGATTGCCAGGCACCGCAGCCCAGAGCCTTATTCGCTAAAATACCAGGGCGACGTGAACAAGTTACAAACAATAGAAATGTTAAAAAGGATGGAATTAAAAGAATGGGAAGTAAAATAATTGAGTTGCAATAACTCCAATCGACCGATCTAATCAATCGACATCAAATAATGCGGAACACTATCTTCTGAATACCTATTCTAAGTTTGCCTTGTCTCTTTGTTAAGATGGTTTGAACTGCAGCTGTGATTAGAAATATTAAATCACACTGTTTATTTTTGAGAAAGTGCAGTTACTTAAATTTCAGTGCACCATTGCTCATTTACGATGCAACTGTACTAAAAAACAAGTAGGTTCAAGTTCTACTCATCACTCATTTTTAAGTACCTTTTTTTTACAGTGAAGACTTCAAATATTGGAGAACTTATCAGTCTTGTGGCAAGAATGTTAGATTTAATTTTTTAAATCTTGCAATGAATATTAGATAACATTCAAAACTAAACCTTACACATTGAGGAACAAAACGCAGACAGTTAAAATTTTTAATCCTGATAAAAACTGCATCAAATCCATAAATTTCAAAAAGTGTGTATCTTAAAACTATATTTCCCCTTATTGAATTTTATTATTTGGGATGTAAAAATACCTATTTAAAGAACAGTTTTCAAATGTATGCACACTTATCAGTATATTTGTTCGGCATTTACCCGAGAACCACTGGGTAGATTTTTATAGAACTTCTACTAATAAATTATTTAGAAACTAATTTTAAAATAGAATACTTTGAATCTAGACATCTCCAAGGAAAATCAGTACATTCAGTTAAGAGTTATATCTGAACACACATAAAACAGTTTGCCAAAGAATGGAAAGCATTATAAGCTGTAATAACTCAAATCATTATTAACATGTCGACATAAAATAAAGTGAGAATATTTCTTCTGAAAAACTATATAAAGCTCATCTATAATAAAAGCAGTCTTACAGATACTGAGATTCGAGCAAACTAAATTTTATATTTCCATCGATCTTAAAATACACCCGGAATTTTTTTACAGTTGTTCTTCTCCTAAATATATATAAAAAATTCAAATCATAAATTTTTCCGACTGATATTTATTCAACTTCATTATCCGTTTTTTTTATTCGGATTTATTTAGTATAGTTTAATGATTAATAAAATCTTACCTAGGACTCTATTACAAGCCTTACAAATAAACTCGTTTTTTAAAACTTTCGCAACTTAAGATAACATCAAGCAGCAAAAATATGAACCGAACTTGCAGTTTGTTCTATACGCATTAAAAGCTGTGTACACAATATTGCACTATATGTATTCAGGAAAACATTTCTTTTATAGTATACGTGAGAACATTACGAAGTTATCTGAATCTCGACAGCCAAATGCAATTTTGTTAATATCAAAACAACTTCAAAGAGAATACAAGACTTAGTATGGAGATCGTATACTTATTTATTATAAAAAACAAGACACTATTGCGTTACCAGAAAATCTTTGAAGATTTTAAGAATATTTTTTTTATGGAAGAATAATAAACATGATACTTTAAGTGACACTTTTTGTTTCGAATCAAATAAAGTTAACAACATAGTACATCCAAAGCATTTGTCTAGGGGCGAATACAGCAATCATGTACTACACAAGATGGCGGAAACGCCAGTTTTGTTATGGACTATATAATAATTGCGTCGCTTCACTATGAAATGTGGTTGTAGTGGAAACCATAATTTGTAGCTGGTCCCCCGTTATTTCAACTACTTGGCAAGAAAGTATAAATTTCGCGACTACGATTGAATTTTTGATAGAACTTAGTTCTTCTAAACTGCTACCTGTAGCATTTTACAAATTTTAAATACATGCAAAACTCTTTTTACTGCAATCATGCAAAAAGTAACAAACTTCCGAAACCATGCATTGCTTTAATTGGCCCCCTGACTTAGCTCCTCCCCCTGCGTTCGGACTGTGGTTGTGGTAATTCAGATTGCTTGCCATCTGTTTGCTTTCTTCGTTTAAGTTACTGGCACATCTTCACCATTTCATTTAATATTTTATTCATGCTATATTTTAAATCTTCATACCATTATCATATCGGAGTTATATATTGTAGTTTACTCTATGGACTTCATAAAAAATGCACAAACGATATTTAGCTTCAATGAATGAGGTTGATTATTTCTCTTGTTATATTTCTTTCATGAAATATATTAATGATTAGCAAATTTCTCAGCTTGAATTTAGCTATAAGTATATAAATTTAATTCATGTTTTGAAGTTTTATGACTTATAAGTTACATAGAGTAGCAAAAACTGAATGAGCTTGTGTGTTGTATGACCGGCATTAAAGTGTATGTACACATTGGACATTTTTTTAAAATTCTCTATGACCTATGTTAATGATTAGCAAATTTCTCAGCTTGAAATTAGCTATAAATATATAAATGTAATTCATGTTTTGAAGTTTTATGACTTATAAGTTACAGTACCAGGGGCCCAGCTCGCTTTCATATTTTATTACTTAAAAATATTTCTAATGAATCGAATTAAATGCAAATGCTTTGAAATGTCCATATCAACGGTTCCATTTCAACGGACGTTTCATGATATTCTTTTATCGTCTAATAATGTATCTTAATCGAAATATCTTGCAAAAGTAACTTAATGCAAAAGTAACTTAAATTAATATTATTAGCGATTCTGAGCGACTAATACAACCATTCGCACAATTGTAATACACACTTTTCGTTTGCATGATCAAACGTGACAACATTCTTGGTTTTCAGTAACCATTTGTAATGATGTTTGCTTTAGTCTAACTCTGGAGTAACTGAATGGACTTTTAAATACTATGCAAAGTAGTTTTGTTATTAAGAAGATTATGATAATGGAGATCAAATTATTTTTTGCTACTGCAAAATTATTTCGGCAATTTCTTTTCTTCAACCAGCATACACAAATAATAAGGAACGAACAACGTTTTATATTCTTATTAAACGTTTAATTAATAATAAAGATTTTTACTTATTTCGAATAATTTTATGTGTAATTAGGCTATAATCGTAGTGACGAAAACAAAGTTTTATATTTAATTCAGTGGAAAATAATATAATTTGAACCAAGTGGCTATTCATTATAACGGCTTTGAAAATCAACCGTCTTTAAAATTAAACTTTTTCTATAATCTACATTAGAGTATTATATAATAAGAGTTTTTATTATATAATAGTAGTTACGATTAAACTAATATTAATCTCTTTTTTTTTTAAACATATTTTTTTTTAATGATGAGGACTGCCGTTCTCGGCTTTTCAATACACATATATTATTTTATTTAGCCTAATGTTTGAAAATCACACATGTTGAATTTTGCGACAGTTGTTAGGAATATTTCATAATTTTGTTCCTAAGAAAAGGTTACATACAGAATATAAAATATGAGTATGTAGCTTGCAGTCTGGGTCTTGATAAAAATATAGTTACTTTGAATAAATTTCTATTAACAAAATACTTATTTGAAGTAACATGATAAAAATAATTAAAAACACATCTACGGTAAATGTAAAATTTATTTTTAAAAAGGGTTTTTAAATTTACTGAAATTAATTTCCCTGTGTGTATGTGAAATATTTTTTTCAAGCGATTAAATTACTATGTGCGTTTCAATTAGAAACTCTTTTCCCTTTGTTATATTGTATAAAGTATAGTTACTCATCTAATTATCTGCTTGAAACTAAACATATCCACGTAATACGAGAACATTATTCAGTATTTTGTTATTACTTTCTAATGCAATTTAATATCCACAATAATTTCATATTTAATTAAGCATGTGCAAGGTTATTTCGGACAAACCTTTAAATAAAGAAGAAACTTATTTGAAGTAACAAAATAAATAAATTTCAAAACACGTTTATAGTAAATGATGTAAAATTTATATTTATAAATAATTTAAAATTTGTTAATGAAAATTTTAAACTCCTTTGCCGCTGTTCTATTGTAAAAGCTCATTACTCATTTTCAATCCCTCTCTAAACTAAACTTACTTACGTAATTCGAAAAACAGTTCATTTTTAAATTGTACAAAATGTCATAGGATTGTTGCTTTTACATTCAGAACTTTATATGACAAATTTTCTGGTATCAGTTTTCCAGAAAAAAAATAAAATTTGAAACTTTTTTAATAATTATTTACTCATTAGAATGTGGAATTAATACCAAACCATTTTTACAGACACTATGCGTGACATGGTCTCGATATTAAAATTTTGACGGAATAACAAAAACGCATGGTTGATTAGCCTCTGTGATTGGTGCATAACAAACCACGTGGTTACCATCAACCAATAAAAATGCACGTGAAATCACTAATACCTTGAAATGACGTCATGTAATTTTCACACAAACCAGTGCAAAGTGTCTATGGTAAACAAATGAGAATTTTTGGAAACACTTCCTTTTTTCACAATTTTCAAAACATATCTTGAAAACTGGAAAACTCGGAATTTTTCTCTGTTTCTTGTTTAATACTATGAGAAATAAGTGTATTTATGAACAATTGGTAAAATAAAAGCTATAAATAATAGAACAAAATAGTTTTTTAAATGTATAAAATTATATTTTTACCCTTATAAATATTATTAAAAATTAATTTAATAAAACTAATTTAATTTTAATCTACTTATTTCACCCTCTAAATGAAATTTTTCGAAGATGAAACCTATCCCAATCGAATTTTTACCCCGAAAATTGGTAATACATCATTTTTCGTGAAAATCGTTAGAGCGGATTTGGAGATTGTGCAAACAAACAAACAAACGACAAACATAGCGACATTGCTCGTTTAAAAGTATTAGATAGATAGATAGATAGGTAGGTAGGTAGGTAGGTAGGTAGGTAGGTAGGTAGGTAGGTAGGTAGGTAGGTAGGTAGGTAGGTAGGTAGGTAGGTAGGTAGGTAGGTAGGTAGGTAGGTAGGTAGGTAGGTAGGTAGGTAGGTAGGTAGGTAGGTAGGTAGGTAGGTAGGTAGGTAGGTAGGTAGGTAGGTAGGTAGGTAGGTAGGTAGGTAGGTAGGTAGGTAGGTAGGTAGGTAGGTAGGTAGGTAGGTAGGTAGGTAGGTAGGTAGGTAGGTAGGTAGGTAGGTAGGTAGGTAGGTAGGTAGGTAGGTAGGTAGGTAGGTAGGTAGGTAGGTAGGTAGGTAGGTAGGTAGGTAGGTAGGTAGGTAGGTAGGTAGGTAGGTAGGTAGGTAGGTAGGTAGGTAGGTAGGTAGGTAGGTAGGTAGGTAGGTAGGTAGGTAGGTAGGTAGGTAGGTAGGTAGGTAGGTAGGTAGGTAGGTAGGTAGGTAGGTAGGTAGGTAGGTAGGTAGGTAGGTAGGTAGGTAGGTAGGTAGGTAGGTAGGTAGGTAGGTAGGTAGGTAGGTAGGTAGGTAGGTAGGTAGGTAGGTAGGTAGGTAGGTAGGTAGGTAGGTAGGTAGGTAGGTAGGTAGGTAGGTAGGTAGGTAGGTAGGTAGGTAGGTAGGTAGGTAGGTAGGTAGGTAGGTAGGTAGGTAGGTAGGTAGGTAGGTAGGTAGGTAGGTAGGTAGGTAGGTAGGTAGGTAGGTAGGTAGGTAGGTAGGTAGGTAGGTAGGTAGGTAGGTAGGTAGGTAGGTAGGTAGGTAGGTAGGTAGGTAGGTAGGTAGGTAGGTAGGTAGGTAGGTAGGTAGGTAGGTAGGTAGGTAGGTAGGTAGGTAGGTAGGTAGGTAGGTAGGTAGGTAGGTAGGTAGGTAGGTAGGTAGGTAGGTAGGTAGGTAGGTAGGTAGGTAGGTAGGTAGGTAGGTAGGTAGGTAGGTAGGTAGGTAGGTAGGTAGGTAGGTAGGTAGGTAGGTAGGTAGGTAGGTAGGTAGGTAGGTAGGTAGGTAGGTAGGTAGGTAGGTAGGTAGGTAGGTAGGTAGGTAGGTAGGTAGGTAGGTAGGTAGGTAGGTAGGTAGGTAGGTAGGTAGGTAGGTAGGTAGGTAGGTAGGTAGGTAGGTAGGTAGGTAGGTAGGTAGGTAGGTAGGTAGGTAGGTAGGTAGGTAGGTAGGTAGGTAGGTAGGTAGGTAGGTAGGTAGGTAGGTAGGTAGGTAGGTAGGTAGGTAGGTAGGTAGGTAGGTAGGTAGGTAGGTAGGTAGGTAGGTAGGTAGGTAGGTAGGTAGGTAGGTAGGTAGGTAGGTAGGTAGGTAGGTAGGTAGGTAGGTAGGTAGGTAGGTAGGTAGGTAGGTAGGTAGGTAGGTAGGTAGGTAGGTAGGTAGGTAGGTAGGTAGGTAGGTAGGTAGGTAGGTAGGTAGGTAGGTAGGTAGGTAGGTAGGTAGGTAGGTAGGTAGGTAGGTAGGTAGGTAGGTAGGTAGGTAGGTAGGTAGGTAGGTAGGTAGGTAGGTAGGTAGGTAGGTAGGTAGGTAGGTAGGTAGGTAGGTAGGTAGGTAGGTAGGTAGGTAGGTAGGTAGGTAGGTAGGTAGGTAGGTAGGTAGGTAGGTAGGTAGGTAGGTAGGTAGGTAGGTAGGTAGGTAGGTAGGTAGGTAGGTAGGTAGGTAGGTAGGTAGGTAGGTAGGTAGGTAGGTAGGTAGGTAGGTAGGTAGGTAGGTAGGTAGGTAGGTAGGTAGGTAGGTAGGTAGGTAGGTAGGTAGGTAGGTAGGTAGGTAGGTAGGTAGGTAGGTAGGTAGGTAGGTAGGTAGGTAGGTAGGTAGGTAGGTAGGTAGGTAGGTAGGTAGGTAGGTAGGTAGGTAGGTAGGTAGGTAGGTAGGTAGGTAGGTAGGTAGGTAGGTAGGTAGGTAGGTAGGTAGGTAGGTAGGTAGGTAGGTAGGTAGGTAGGTAGGTAGGTAGGTAGGTAGGTAGGTAGGTAGGTAGGTAGGTAGGTAGGTAGGTAGGTAGGTAGGTAGGTAGGTAGGTAGGTAGGTAGGTAGGTAGGTAGGTAGGTAGGTAGGTAGGTAGGTAGGTAGGTAGGTAGGTAGGTAGGTAGGTAGGTAGGTAGGTAGGTAGGTAGGTAGGTAGGTAGGTAGGTAGGTAGGTAGGTAGGTAGGTAGGTAGGTAGGTAGGTAGGTAGGTAGGTAGGTAGGTAGGTAGGTAGGTAGGTAGGTAGGTAGGTAGGTAGGTAGGTAGGTAGGTAGGTAGGTAGGTAGGTAGGTAGGTAGGTAGGTAGGTAGGTAGGTAGGTAGGTAGGTAGGTAGGTAGGTAGGTAGGTAGGTAGGTAGGTAGGTAGGTAGGTAGGTAGGTAGGTAGGTAGGTAGGTAGGTAGGTAGGTAGGTAGGTAGGTAGGTAGGTAGGTAGGTAGGTAGATAGATAGATAGGTAGGTAGGTAGGTAGGTAGGTAGATAGATAGATAGATAGATAGATAGATAGATAGATAGATGATAGATGATAGATAGATAGAGTAGCAAAAACTGAATGAGCTTGTGTGTTGTATGACCGGCATTAAAGTGTATGTACACAATTGAACATTTTTTTTAAATTCCCTATGGCCTATGTTAATGATTAGCAAATTTCTCATCTTAAAATTAGCTATAAGTATATCAATTAAATTCATGTTTTGAAGTTTTATGACTTATAAGTTACATCGAATAGCAAAAACTGAATGAGCTTGTGTGTTGTATGACCGGCATTAAAGTGTATGTACACACTTGAACATTTTTTTTTAATTCTCTATGGCCTATGTTAATGATTAGCAAATTTCTCATCTTAAAATTAGCTATAAGTATATCAATTAAATTCATGTTTTGAAGTTTTATGACTTATAAGTTACATAGAGTAGCAAAAACTGAATGAGCTTGTGTGTTGTATGACCGGCATTAAAGTGTATGTACACACTTGATAGCAAATTTCTCATCTTGAAATTAGCTATAAATATATAAATTTAATTCATGTTTTGAAGTTTTATGACTTATAAGTTACATCGAATAGCAAAAACTGAATGAGCTTGTATTTTGTATGATCGGCATTAAGGTACACACTTGAACATTTTTTTTCAATATAAACTTAAAAATATGTTTTTTAATGCATGAAAACACCTTTAAATTATTGATGATTTATTATAAAAAAAACCAGAATAAAGTCAAATGACAATTAGTATTTTATAAGCTAGTTAGTATGTTTTGAAAATATGATTATGCAAGTTGTAATTATTCTAGAGGCATAATTTGTGTTTAAATTACTCCCAGTATCTCTTTTAATGTTATGAACCTTCAAAAAATTTATAGCATTTAAAGTTTTTTTTAAATAAATTTTTACTTCGAGAGTCCCTAAAAACACTTTTTTTCATATTTTCAACTTTAAAATTCAATTAAAAATTATTGTGTTAACGAATCATTAAGATGGAGGGTCATAACATCTCACAACTATTATAAAGTTGAATGAAAAAATAATTTTCTTAAAAAGTTTAAGCAAACTTGAGTTCCCATGTTTGGAATGAAGGGACATATGGTAAAACTACAATTCTTCAGAAATTGAGTGTAAAGTTTATAAAATATATTGCCATTGCAAGAGGGGCCCTAGAATAACCCTTTATAAATAAAAAAAAATTGGAATATTTATTCAATCTTGGTATATCTGAAAGATAATGAATTGGGGAATACTATACGGACTACTATTTTGGAAATACTATAGAACAAAAAAATATTTTGAAATTTTTGGACAATTTTCGTGTTTCCTAGTGTGTTTGTGCACTTTAAAACGTGTGTACAACATATTGCGATATATGGATTTACAAAAAGAAAATATAGAGACTAACTTTAAGGACATTACGAAGTTATGTAACACTAGACAGTCATACCAAGGCATCCCGTCTTCCATAAAGTAGAATAACTTTAAAATAAAAGATAAGACTTTTGACATCGTATACTTATTTATTATCAAAAGCAAGAAGAATTTGCAGCAGCAAAACCTTTTAAACATTATAATAATATTTTCTTAAACAACCCTGTTACACTACTTTCGATAAAGATTACGTCTGTGTCCGCAATCTATGAGACAGGATAAATCCATTTAAATCCTTCCGACCATTCCCCTTATTGCAAGATTATCCAACAAATAAAACGTTTTGCGAAATCCTAGACTTAAAAATGGCACAACATCATTGGCGCCATATTCCATCCACAGGCGTCTTTTATGCCTGGATAATGTCCGCCAAAGAATTCTCAAAATATTAAGCCTTTAATCTGGAAAACATTCAGAGAAAACGACTTGGCGACATTTAAAGAAGGATCAAACTGGATCCCGATATCTTATGAATTACAAAAATATTGCGATGTAAATGTTTTGGAAGAGCAAATCTGAGCTGTTTTTCTGGGAATTTGTCTACTGGCTATCGCAATGGTATTGCTTTATTTTGATAACAGATATTTCAATATTTCCTATTAACTGTTGCCCGGATGATCTTTATTATTGGGTAAGTTTTACTTAATTCCTCAGTAAGCATAAGGGTCAACAGCGTATTTTTGAAAAGACTTTTAAAATACAGCAAACTAAAAACTGTTTAAATAAACAGTGATCATGTGAAATAATATGGTATTTTTAAATAGTTGTATACACACTGTAAAAAAATACTTAAACATTAGTACATGAACCTACTAGTAGGAAATGGAGGCTCTCGATGTTCATATTCTTTATTAATGTAAATTTATTACCAATTAAACTTTGCAATTTTTTTTTTGCAGAATTTTTGATATTGTAAATTTATTAATCATTAAATTAGTTGTTATGACCTCAATATCCATTTAAATGGATGCGCTCTCAAGCAAAATTTAAATTTGAAAATTTATAATATTTTTTTAAAAAAACATCATTTTTATCGCCTATTTGATCGGAAAAACTATTTAATTAGAATTTTTTTTTTATTTCGCTCGGATCCTCAGAGATTCAATAAACGAGTACAAAAAATTAGAAAACTTCAAGAATGACATGAATCAATTTATACTAGAATAAGGATTTGAACAAAGGAACAAAGAACTTAAGAACAATTTCAAAAATCGCTCATTTTTATTAAATATGTAGTTATTTTTTTTAAACTTTTGTAAACAATGAGATCAAATATAATCATCGATGTAACTTCTACCAAAGATATACATGCAACCAAAAGAAATTGGAATAAGCATTCGTTTTTAATATATTGTAGTCGTATTTGTAATTCTCCACATCAGAGAACAAGTTGCTTTGATGCAGAATTTTCAATTTGAAGTTCGCATCCAATGACAAATGACTACGTGTCCCAAGTGCCTGATGCATGATTCCCATTGGTTCATTTGAATTGACAAACTCACGCAAATAAATGGCATCCGATTGACTTTCTCATTTCGTTTGGATTATAAATAGGTTCTTTTTTTTCGCTTTTTCTGATAATCCTTCATTTGTAAAATTGGAATTGTGTATCTGAATTTATTAATGCATTAGATCTAAATGAAATTGCAGAATAAAATAAAAAAGTTATGTGTTGTAGGTATTATATATATATAAAAACTACATGTATGAAATTTATTTTATTTTAATCGCAATCTATTTTTAATACTCATCTAAAATAATTAAAATTAATCGGATTATTATTTCTATTACATGAGGATTACAATTGAAAATTTATTCACATATTCGTTACAAAAAATGCTTATAATTACAATTTAAATTTATAAAAATCTAATTATTTTGTAAAAATGTCTAATAAAATATATAAATATTGTATTAATTAAATTACTATCAAATATAATGAATTTTTAGCATGTAAATAATTTTTTTAAGACAATTCATTTTAATGCTAAATTTATTTGACAACCAATTGTTTAAATGACTCTATTTAGAAAATCCACTTTACTAATTATTTTTATACTAACAAAAGATTATGATTACGAGAAACCAATAAATAAAATATATAGAGGCTTTGTTAACTATACCTATCACAAGGACTGACTATACATTGGTGTGGGAAACAAAGGTAAGTATTTTGGAAAATTCCTTCACACACACAAACAAGGTAAAAGTACACAATAAAAAAAGGTGTTTAAAAATTAGTACATGAACGGACTCGTTATTTTTTGGAGCACAATTGCATCGTAAATGAGCGATGACGTAATCAAGTTTAATTAAACGTACGTTCTCAAAAATTAGCCATATTATTTATAATTGCTAATATCAGCCTCTGTTTAAGCCATCTTAAGAAAGTAACGTGACAAACTTAAAATATTTGTTCAAAAGTCGGTTTTCCACATTACTTGATATCGATTGCTTAAATGGAAACTGATTTATTATAATTCAATTATATTACTTACCATTCTATTTCTTAAAATTACTTCTGTTTATAACTTCTTCACATCGCTCTTGTGGTACAACGGATAAGACCTTGGACTTCGTTGTGGACGACATCAGGTAGACGGATTGTGTTCAATTCCCGTAAGTCTTGGTTGTAATTGTGGATGTTTATTGAAAGTGATTTATTAAGGTAGCCTATGTAGGCAAGCAACTGCCCATTTTATTCATTTTTGAGTAGATGTTATTTTCAAAAATGAAACTTTTGTATTCAGAGCTATAATAATCATCGAATGTAATACAAATTGGGGGCATTTTACTTAATGTTATGTATCTATTTTTAAAAGTGTACAATTCAATTATCTTACTTCCCATTCTTTTAGCACACCTTTTTAACATTACTTCAGTTTACAACTTTTTCACGTCGTCCAGGTAGTACAGCGGATAAGGCTCTGGACTGCGGTGCTAGCAAATCTCGGTTAGATTCCCTGTAGGTCTTGGTTGTAATTGTTGATATTTATTGAAATATATTTATGAGGGCAGCCTATGTAGGCTAGCATCTGCTCTTTTTATTCACTTTTAAAAATTGTATTCATGTTTAAGTACGTGATTTTTTCAAAATTGGAACTGTATTCAAAAGTGAGTACATTTTATTTATTTTTGAATACCTGTTTTTAACAGTGTAACTCTGATATCGGAAGTCAAATACTGTACCTCTTGGCCACCGGTTCCCGATCTCTACAATGTATAGAATATATACTATAAACTATAATAACGCTTATAAAGTAACTTAATACTTTTCCAAATGAAATTTCTTCGATAGAAACCCGCGTCGACTTTAATTGAGAATTAATGATCAAAGGATTCAGTTTTATGATGGTATTTTTATAATAAGGGTTTATTAATTAAAGATCGACCCTGAGCAAGTTTCGATTCTCTTCTGAAACAATGGTAGGGGGGAAGTTCAGGTAATCTAAAAGTCATTTTTCTGCCATTAGCTATTTTTTATGGTGTGGTTAAACGGTTTTAATTATCAATGGATCCCTTTATTAAGCTTTCATTGACCTTTCGGTTTGAGAAAAAATTTAACTTACTTTTTTACGTTATGTATTTCTTAGATTTGTGAAAAGATGTAGTTTTTTTTTTTTTTTTAGAATCATATCTTAAATGTGGTATGAATCTTTGGAAAGCTGATGGTTTTTGAAAAAATTTATAATGCTTGTGTGCTTTCAGTAACTAATAACACATGTAATTAGTTAATAATAATAATATATGCGGATCTTAATTACTTAAAAATATTTGACATTTTTATTTGATATAAATTTGCTTAAAAATGAATACATGGGCGTACTCGTTTTTATTTGAGTACAATTACATCGCAAATAAGCGATGATGTATCCTAATTTAAATAATCGTACTTTCACAAAAATGAGCAGTGTGATTTAATATTGCTAATCTCAGCTTCTGTCCGAGCCATTTTAACACAGTGACCTGACAAACTTAGAATATTTCTTCAGATGGTTTTCTTCCTTATTTGATGTCGATTGCTTAAATGGAAACTGAGTTATTACCTTTCAATTATCTTACTTCCCATTATTTTAGTACATCTTTTTAAGATTACTTTTGTTTATAACTTCTTCACGTCACTGTGGTAGATTAAAGGATAAAACTCTGGACAACGGTGCCTGCAGATTTTGTTCGATTCCCGGTAAGTATTGGTTGTAATTCTCGATATTTATTGAAAGTGATTTATAAAGGCAGTCTATGTAGGCTACCATCTGCTCTTTTATCTGTTATTCCCATTGTACTCATTTTTAATTACATGTATTTTTCAAAATTGAAACTCGAAGCATCGAATGTGTTCAAAAATGAGTACATTTGACATATTTTTGAATACCTATTTATAACAGTGTATATTCTGGTGAAGACACGATCTTGAACAGAAAAACTCGATTGCGACGATGTTGCATTTGCTTCAGGGCTCCCGCAATGTAACGTAGCATAACTAACTAAACCCTTTTGGACATTCAAATACTCAACCAACTCACCACAAGTTAAACCAATGCAAACTAATATTGGGATAATGTTTGAATTATTTGCTTAATTTTTTAAATTATTCAAACATAAACTATATGGTTATCTCAGTACCTGTGTGTTTTATGTGTTTGTCTTATGGGTATATGCATTTTTCAGTACCAAACACGTACTAAAACACGTACTCAAACATTTTATATTCACAATATAAACGTAAGTCAGCATTTTAAGTCAGCATCGAAACATAGTAGCTGACGGATAAGAATTCAAGTTTCCCATTCGCGTTCAGAATACAAATTTCAAAAAACAGCATATGTATCGGATTTTATTCAAAATCCATATACTGTTGCAGTTTAAACAAAATGTATTCTCCTTTTATTCAAAAAATAAATATTTTTTTGTAAATTTTATTTGAACTTTGTAGTGCGTTTATTACTATTAGGCATTTTATCATTTTATTTCTTGAATTATGAATTAAAAATAAAAATTATATGCATACAAATGTTATTAAGAAAGTTATAGGGTCGTGATACCGTATGGTGACGGGAAGGGAAATAAATTCAATAGATCTGGTAGGGTCGATTACATCTTCACTGTATAGAGAGGGGGCTATTGTACGTTAAATCTGTAATACTTCAAAAGTTTTTACATAGGTCGTGGTGAAGTGTAAGTTACCAGTGCTGGCCCATCAATAATACGAGGCATTGCTTTCCCTTGAGATAGGCCCCGTACCGTTTCCGATAGTCCAATGTCCAGCTCTAGTGCGACGTTATTTAACCAAACCAAACAGTAAGAAAGACCCGGGAACAATGCCGCCCGGGACAATGTCTCTTATTTTTGAAACATGGTCAGAATGAGGACAGCTCTTGAGCTGGCATCCGACTCAACATCAATAGACGTGTGGACATCGGATATATTTCTATATATATATATATATATATATATATATATATATAGATAGATAGATAGAAAGATATCTGATGTCCTCACGTCTATTGATATCTTTCTATATATATATATATATATATATATATATATATATAGATAGATAGAAAGATATCCGATGTCCTCACGTCTATTGATGTTGAGTCGGATGCCAGCTCAAGAGCTGTCCTCATTATCTGACCATGTTTCAAAAATAAGAGACATTGTCCCGGGCGGCATTGTTCCCGGGTCTTTCTTACTGTTTGGTTTGGTTAAATAACGTCGCACTAGAGCTGGACATTGGACTATCGGAAACGGTACGGGGCCTATCTCAAGGGAAAGCAATGCCTCATATTATTGATGGGCCAGCACTGGTAACTTACACTTCACCACGACCTATGTAAAAACTTTTGAAGTATTACAGATTTAACGTACAATAGCCCCTTCTCTATACAGTGAAGATGTAACCGACCCTACCAGATCTATTGAATTTATTTCCCTTCCCGTCACCATACGGTATCACGACCCTATAACTTTCTTAATAACATTTGTATGCATATAATTTTTATTTTTAATTCATAATTCAAGAAATAAAATGATAAAATGCCTAATAGTAATAAACGCACTACAAAGTTCAAATAAAATTTACAAAAAAATATTTATTTTTTGAATAAAAGGAGAATACATTTTGTTTAAACTGCAACAGTATATGGATTTTGAATAAATTCCGATACATATGCTGTTTTTTGAAATTTGTATTCTGAACGCGAATGGGAAACTTGAATTCTTATCCTTCAGCTACTATGTTTCGATGCTGACTTAAAAGGCTGACTTACGTTTATATTGTGAATAGAAAATGTTTGAGTACGTGTTTTAGTACGTGTTTGGTACTGAAAAATGCATATACCCATAAGACAAACACATAAAACACACAGGCACTGAGATACCCATATAGTTTATGTTTGAATAATTTCAAAAATAAAGCAAAGAACTCGAACGTTATCCCAATAATAGTTTGCGTTAGTTTAACTTGCGGTGACTTGGTTTAGTATTTGAATTTCCAGAAGGGTATAGTTAGTTATTCTACGTTACATTGCGAGAGCCCTAACGCATGAGCAACATAGTCGCAATCCAGTTTTTCTGTTCACGCCTGGCTCTTCGCCAGAATATACACTGATAAAAATACGTATTCAAAAATAATTAAAATGTACTCATTTTTGAATACATTCGATGCTTCGAGTTTCGATTTTGAAAGAGGCATGTAATTAAAAATGAGTACAATTGAAAAAATAAATAAAAAGAGCAGATGCTAGTCTACATAGAATGCCTTTATAAATCATTTTCAATAAATATCGAGAATTACAACCAAGACTTACCGGGAATCGAACCCCGTTCTTCAGGCACCGTTGTACAGTTAAGCTACCACGATAACGTGAAGAAGTTATAAACAAAAGTAACGTTAAAATGGTGTACCAAAATAATGGGAAGTAAGATAATTGAAATGTAATAACTCAGTTTCCATTTAAGCAATCGACATCAAATACGGAAGAAAACCATCTGAAGAAATATTCTAAGTTTGTCAGGTCGCTTTGTGAAGATGGCTTGGTCTGAAGCTGAGATTAGCGATATTAAATCACACTGCTTATTTTTGCGAAAGTACGATTATCTAAATTTGGATATGTCTTCGCTTATTTACGATGCAATTGTACTCAAATAATAACGAGTACGTCCATGTACTTATTTTTAGGCACATTGTTTTACATTGTAGATTTGCGGTACTCTCGCTGTTGGTCGAGATACCACAGAGTATCCCCCCAGTGAAGAAACCAAACGACGCGCAATAATGAAAATCTCAGTATCTGGCTATTTGGCAAGACACCACAAGTTGTTAGCCGTTCGTCACTTTTACGATTAAAAAATTCATTTATCAATTTAAATATCTGTTTACACTGTTACAAATTATTTCAACCTTGCACCAAAATTTGGTACCCATTTAGCTGCAACCAACATTTAGTGTTAGTTTCACCCTTTTACGGTGCTACCACGGATACCAATTACTGGTGAAACGTTGCTCCAAAACACATATTTTCGATTCACAATTGTATGGTGAAACGTTGAACCAATATTCGAGCTTTCTTGGTATTTTAGTAGTAGTATTTTTGTAGAGACGCTGGGAACCTTTCGATCACAACTTTTTTACTTTTATTTGTCAAGTCCGTCGATCAGGCTCAAACTCGAGATCCTCTAATTCATAACTGAATGCCTTTATCCACTAGACTATAAAAGCCCTTGATCATCGCTGCCTTTCTTGGAGGGAATTCCCCGGTTTGTTGATGTAGCAACATCAAAAACTTCGTTGAGCCAATTATCGATGAAACCTCCGCTTTTTTCCGTTACATATTTTCTGTTCAATCTATATTCCACCATAATATGGTGTAATTTGCTGCAGACCTCTGTTTTGCATCAAGATATGGTACATCGTTGAACTGAAATGTTTAACAGGGTAGGTCATCTTTGATGTGATCCTTCCGATATCTGATCTTTTATGCTGGCTTTTTTTTTGCTGAGTTTACAAGTAACCCTCTGTAACTTAATTCAATTCAAAGTCAACTTCTGGTTATATACAAAAAAAATAACTACATAATGACGACATATCCATTAAAGAAACGCGATTTATTTTTAAGAAAAGCAACAGGATGTTTCCATTCTCATATCCAACTAAAAGCACTATAATCCAAGAAGAAAGAGGAATTCCCAGAAGTATTACATTAAGGATAGCGATACTTGATATCCAGAAGGTTTTTTCTTGGGCATCCTTAGGGAAGACCAGATGCGCTCCTGTTTTTGTATTCTTATCCCATACTTAGACTTGCTTTGTGTGGAGGGACTCTTGGCCTATTTAGTTACCTGGAAAAAGGCCGGGGTATTTTGTTAAAGGCCAAGCATCTGCCTGTGACATGACATTAAATATAAGATACTTTGATATTTATTTGGTTTGATGTGATTTGTGTAGAATTAATATATATTCTTTTTTATAATGGATATTTATTTTATCAAACTTATTTCTTCATCTTAGTGTTGTAACTAATCTCAACGAACTGTTATGCTGTTTCTTTTTTTCCTAAAACATAATAATAAATAAAATTAAATGATGAATATTTTAATAAGTACACTGTAAAAAAAAAGGAAACTTAAATATGAGTTCCTGAACTTTATTGTTTATCTTTTGGTACAATTGCATCGTAAACGAGCGACAATGTACTCAAATTTAAGCAACAGTACTTTCGCAAAAATGAGCAGTCTGATTTAATATTGCTAATATCAGCTTATGTTCAAGCCTTCTTAATAAAGCGACCTGCGAAATTTAAAATGTTTGTTCAGAAGATGGATTTCCACATCATTCGATGTAAATCGCTTAAATGGATACTGAGTTATTCAAGCTAAATTTTCTTACTTTCCATTCTTTTGGCGCACCTTATATACAAGTCTTCTGTTTATAACTACTTCACGTCGCCCTGATGGTACAACCGATAAGGAACTGGATTGAGGTGCATTAGGATCTGGGTCCGATTCCCGGTAAGTCTTGTTTATAATTGGTGATATTTATTGAAAGGGATTTATGAAGACAGCCTATGTAGGTTCGCATCAGCATTTATTATTCATTGTGCTTATTTTTGAGTAAATGTCTTTTTCAAAATTGAAACTCTGTATAATCACGTATAATGTTTTAAAAGAGTATATACAAACCACGTGGTTTTTATTCTCCAATCACAGATCCAAATTTCACACGCATCCGATCCGTTCCGTCTGTAACAGCCCTAACAAATAAACAAATTTATAAACAAACATACGGACGGCGAGTTAAAACAGAAACATCAACGCTCGGTCGACAATTTTAGAAATATTACATAAGAAACATTAAAAAAAATATTTCAAAGTTCGTGCCTTTCTTGCTTAGTCAGTATCGCTCGACTTCGAAACAATAGGTCGCGGGTTCGAGACACTGCGGAAGCCACTCATTAAAAAAATGTATATGCACTGATAAAAATAAGTAAAATGTACTCATTTTTGAGTACATTCTATGCTTATCATAATTACCATAGATAAATTCGTTTTTGAAAAAAACATGCATTCAAAAATGAATACAATGAAAAAAAGAGCAGTTGCTTGCCTATATAAGCTGCCTTCGTAAATCACTTTTAATAAATATCAAAAATTACAACCCAGACTTACCGGGAATCGAACCTAGATCCTCAGGCAGCACAGTCCAGTTCCTTATCCGTTGTAATGCTCATGGCGACGTGAAGAAGTTATAAAGAGAAGAAATGTTAAAAAGGTGTATCAAAAGAATGGTAAATAAGATAATTGAGCTGTAATTACTCAGTTTTCATTTAAGCAATCGACATCCAATAATGTGGAAAACCATTTTCTGAACAACTATTTTAAGTTTGTCAAGATGACTTGAATAGAAGCTGAGATCAGCAATATTAAATCACACGGCTCATTTTTAGACAATACGGTTGGCCACATTTGAATACGTCATCACTCATTTACGATGCAATTGTACTCAAAGAAAAAAACGAGTATTTTCAGGTACTCATTTTAAGTACCTTTTTTTACAGTATGTTTTTAATGTCTTCCCTAACAACACGTGTTCGAGCAGCTACTGTATTTTAATTAAATTTTAATCAATAAATCAGATGTTATAATTCTAGTTCCAATTACATATCAATTTCAAACATCGCACGTGGCCAAAAAACAATAGAAAACGAAACACTGAATTAATCGAAACACAGATAAAATAAACTTCAAAAACCTCCAGATTCCTTCAACACAATTTCGTCTTGTCTCTCTATATCTTCTATATCTTTTCGAGCATATCTCTGTCAAAAGTCTAATAAAAAGATAAAGAAGACAGAAGGAGTAGACACAAAAAGTGCTGCGACTTTCTTACTTAAACTGCGACGAAAGTTGAATCCTGTTTTCCAGTGAAATTGATTTCTTTGGAAAGATACCAAAAGGAGAGAATTGAAAAAAGCTCTAAAAATTGAATAAGGAAATACCAGCAAAGACGAGGAGGAGGACTGGGGTTGGTAAATTGAATTAAGTTTCATTGTGCCTTATAATTTTTGGGGTAAAAAACAGGGATCTGTTAGTTTAATGTTTAAACATCGATTTATTGGGAAGGAAATATGAAATTTATTTCGTAAATAAATTTGTTTGATATAATATTTGATTATTTTTATCGTTTGGATAAATTTATTTAATTATGTTTAGCATATTTCAGGCCTGTGTAACTGATTAGACTTAAATACAAGGGGGTGAATTCGGACCACACGAGACACTGTGAAAAAAAGGTACTTAAAACTGAGTACTTAAAAATAAACGTTTTTCTTTTGAGTACAATTACATCGTAAATGACCGATGATGTACTCAAATTTAAGTAAGCGTACTTTCTCAAAAATGAGCAGAGTGAATATTAATTATACTATAATAATTATGAATATAATAATTTCAGCTTCTGTTCAAGCTAGCTTAACAAAGCGACCTGACAAACTTAAAATAGTTGTTCAGAAGATGATTTTCCACATCATTTGACTTCGATTGCTTAAACGCAAACTGAGTTATTGCAACTCAATTATCTTACTTCCTATTGTTTTGACACACCTTTTTAACATGTCTTCTGTTTATAACTTCTTCACGTCTCCCTGGTAGTACAATAGATAATTCACTGCACTGTGGTACCTTAGGGTATGGGTTCGATTCCCGGTAAGTCTCGGTTGTAATTGTTGATATGTATTGAAAATGATTTATGAAGCTGCTTTCTTAGGCAAGCAACTGCTATTTTTTATTCATATTTACTCATTGTATTGTACTCATTTTTCAGTGCATGTCTTTGCCAAAAATAAAACTTATGTATTAGGAGCTATGATAAGCATCGAATGTACTAAAAATGAGTACATTTTACTTATTTATGAGTACCTATTTTTAACAGAGCAGATTTCACATGTACCAGCTCCTATACATGGCGAATCTTCAACAAAATCGAAATCGCACTCCTCCTAGGCCAAGCTCGGCGATCATCCACCTTTACATATATAAATTGTATAAAATAATACATAATAATAAAGTATTTAATATTATTATAGCAAAAATCCTAAAATTTACAAATCTATAATTCCATAATATAAGCACAACGATACAATTGTATGAACACAGTCTAGTAGTTACTGCAGCTTCAGCTCTTGCTATAGATTTTTTGTTCGTATAATACAAAACTATTTAAATTTTTCGTATTACCCATTCGTCACTGCTCCGAGAAATTCCCTTTTTCTTACACCCTTTCCCTTTCTCTTACATTCCTTTTCTTCCCTTTCCCTTTTTCCCTTTTTCATAAAATTCCCTTTTTGTTACACATTTTCCCTTTTTTCTTGCATTCCCTTTCTTCCCTTTTTTTTTTTTTTTAATATAATTCCCATTTTCTTACACCATTTCCCTTTTTCTTACATTCCCTTTTTCCCTTTTTAATAAAATTCCCTTTTTCTTACACCCTTTCCCTTTCTCTTACATTCCTTTTCTTCCCTTTTCCTTTTTCATAAAATTCCCTTTTTCTTACACATTTTCCCTTTTTTCTTGAATTCCCTTTTTTCCTTTTTCCATATAATTCCCATTTTCTTACACCCTTTTCCTTTTTCTTACATTCCCTTTTTCTTACATTCCCTTTCTTCCCTTTTTCCCCTTTCTCTTTTTCATAAAATTAAAATTCCATATTTCTTACACCTCGTATGTTAACCATCTAGAGCATGATTATATTTTCATTTTTAATGAAATACATTTTTTTTTCGTTTTCTTTTTGCCTATAGACCGCTAAAAAAATATACAAAAAAATCGTAAGTGTCTATTTAATTAACGAATTAGTTAAAACCATTATGTAGCATATATACAAAATCATGTGTAATTAATAAAATAATTTTCAAAAAAGTATGAAAAGATATTTAAATACAATCTACACACCTCTGGTATTAGATGAGAATTTTTATAGAGCCAGATTATACTTATAAGTAATAAAACAATCTTCGAAAAGTTTACCTTCACGAGACAATTTTAAAACAACAGACCTCGAAGCAACTGATTGCCTTTATCACAATCATTTTTTTAAAGATAAGGGCCCTAGAAGCGGTTATAAGAACTAGGCACATGGTTCCCTACGTGACAATACTACAATAGTTCACATAAAACTCAATAGATGCAACTAGCGGTCCTTTTAAATATGTGTAGCACATATGCTACACTATGCACTGGAGGGTTAAGATTCGCTATATGGATTTTAGGGATTTTTATTACTGGAATAATATATATGATTACCAAAATGATTAATCAAACCAAGATAAACCAACTAATGAAAAGACGTCAGTAGTTATTCGAAATATTTATGTCATCCACCGAATCGCGAGCCATGGGATTCAGTAAAATGACATTGCGAAAGTCGAAAAGGATCAGACAGTTAAATTCCCTTTCAAATACCGCTTCATTTCATTTGCTGAAGTCAGTAAACACAACAGAAATCGTTGCGAAGTTATGATAAATCTTTAGGGGGCGTTCTTGGGAAACTGTCATAAATGTTCCGAGATTGTCTCTGTGATGCCTTTCAATTGTCGGGATTGCAATCTGGATCCATCTTTGTTTTTAATTCCCTGCGAAATGTAACAAGTGATACGGGGAAAAGGCGGTTCTCTTAGTGTTTGTTTCGAATAGAAAAGATTGAGAGTTTTAATGTATTTGTTATTATGTAATTGTTATGCATTTGTTACTGACTAGCATTACCGGGGGATAATTATCGCATGGACAACCCTTCCTCCCCACACACAGAACACACGCCCAATCAGGTGAAAGATATTAGCAAAAGTTTTATAACCAAAAAAAAAAATGATTAAATTTAAAGGTCTGTTTATATAGATGGCGGCATGATCAGCGACTTGTTTAAAAAAAACATTAAAACGAACTATTTTAAGCGATTTTTTTAAAAAAAAGTTGATATTTATTAGACAAAAGTACGATTTGTCACTGGTCCGTGAATCCAAATGGAAGTTTGAAAAAAAAACAGCGTAGTGCAAAGAGTTAATAAACACTTATATTTTTCGATACTTTTGTATACGAAATATAAACACTTTTAATTGTTGTTTTGTTTTGTTTCATTTTGTTTTTGTTTTTTTGTGCTGCGTTGTGTTTTGTTGTTTTGTTTTGTTTTATTTTGTTGTTGTGTTGTTTTGTTTTGTTGTTGTGTTGTTTTGTTTTGTTGTTGTGTTGTTTTGTTTTGTTGTTGTGTTGTGTTGTTTTGTTTTGTTGTTGTGTTGTTTTGTTTTGTTTTGTTGTTGTGTTGTTTTGTTTTGTTGTTGCGTTGTTTTGTTTTGTTGTTGTGTTGTTTTGTTGTTGTGTTGTTTTGTTTTGTTTTGTTTTGTTGTTTTGTTTTGTTTTGTTGTTTTGTTTTGTTGTTGTGTTGTTTTGTTTTGTTGTTGTTTTGTTCTTGTGTTGTTTTGTTTTGTTTTGTTACTGTTTTGTTTTGTTGTTGTGTTGTTCTTATGTTTTGTTGTTGTTTTGTTTTGTTGTTGTTGTTTTGTTTCGTTTTGTATGAGAACTCTGGGCATGTATAGGAGCACACAAAAAAAAAGTCTAATCTAAAAGTCGCAATCTTATAATGTAGTCTACATATCCATACTCATGGCAAAATATAGACATATTTTATGTAGAATATTATATATATTATTTTGAATTTTTTTGACAAATTGTTTAAACTCTTACATATTTTGTGACATTCATTACATAAGCATATATTTTAATATATGCATTACAATTAAAAAAAATAATAATAACGATATACCTATTTGGTGAGAACAACATATTAGTAGGAGCAAGTATAAAATGAGTTAGAGTTAAAAATGTTGGGTATACATGATAATTACGTTCTAAAAGGGTTAAAATCATCGGACGCTCAAAGCCGCATATATACGTCCAGGATCTCCAGGTTTCTGGTCATACACCCAATTTTTAAATTTATAAAAATACTTCATTTTACAATATTTTTATTGGATTTTTCAGTGCAACGTACAAGGTATCTCTTTACAATTACCTAAAAAAATTAAGTAATATGAAAACCAAAAATATAAAGAAAAATAATTTAAATTCCTTAAAGATAAAAACAACTTTACAATTTCAAAAATTGCTTGAGAACCAGAGGGTTAAATACGCTTACATAAAATGTCGAAATAACCGGTTTTATGTTGCACTTTACAAAGATTTCACGAAAACAGTAATATGTATCTTACAGTGCCATCACATACAAAATCGCAATTATCTTTGGTGTAGGGGGGGGGGGTGGGGGGGGGGGGGGGGCAAAAAAGAAATTTCCAACATACCGATTCGAAATTCCCAACTCCAACAGTGCTAAAATTACCCAGTTCCAACGTATCCATATTTTTCAACTTTCTAATGGATTATGTAATATTAAACAGTTCTCTCAAAAGTATTGATTAGTTGAAAGTGCAATGATGTGTTCGGTCTGAGGTCTAATTTAAGTTTCACCTTACAAGTTCCGCAATTTCTAATCCTACCTCGCTTTCATTTGATAGTAATATTCAGGCATAAATTTACCCAACTCGGGTATTTTTAAAACTCGAAATTCGCAACTTGTAAGGTTTCAAGATTACTGGTGCGGTCATGCTTCAACCCCCCCCCCCCCCCCCTTTCGACGGGCATGACATCTAATTTCATTATACTCCAAACGATTTATACGATTGAATCCAAAATATTTATGTCCATTTCAAATTACAATACTATCCTCTCAAACTATTAGCACCAAAAGTCCATCCATTTCACAATTAACATTCGACATTGTAAATTCCATAAACTCAATTTAATACAGTTCAGACATTTTATAACTTAATAACATACCCATTACAGAAATCGTGTAATAAACTCCTCCCTCCGCCGCCCCCCCCCCCCTCCTTTCCATTCCATCTTGATCGCAGACCATTATACCACGATCCTGACCATTAGTCCTGATCGTAGACAAGAATCCAGGATTCCAGAACATTCTATTTAATTACGTGAAGGGAACTTGTCTCGTGTGAAGACGCTACCGCCACCTGGTGGCGAGTTGTGAGCGAAGGGATAAGAATTCTGTGTTTTAATTAAATTTGTTACTACCAGCGCATTAGACGGACGAAGAAAATCGCACGAATTGAGGAATGGTCCTTTGTCTTGGACTGGACGTTAAATGGTGTCCAAATAAATAGGTCCCGGACGCGTCAAGTCGCGGTTTGATTGGTTGGTCGATAATGAGATGGATGTTTTGATTGGTTGGTCGATATTGAGATGGATGTTTTGATTGGTTGGTCGATATTGAGATGGATGTTTTGATTGGACGGCGGGATTGGTTTTCCGATAGGTTCAATGGCGTTCGATAGTTTTCTTGTAATTTGAAATGAATGGATGCTATTGGACTAGATTGTAATGGAATGACATTTTTAAAGTTTTATTTTTCAAATATAAATAGAAATTTATTTAACCCCACGGTTTGCATTGATCCGCAGTCTTTCCCACTTATTACGATGATATGTTGGTATCATTATATTCAAAATATATGTTGCTTATATTCCAAAAAAATGCATTTATTTGTATAAAACGATGGTAGACATATTTAAGAAGGTGTTTTCAAAAATTCAAAGGCGTGAATCCCGACCGAAATTTAAAGATATAAATATATATATATATATATATAAAATTAAATATATATATATTTTACCTAATATATATATTATATAAATATAATATATAAATATATATATATTTATAAATTAAATATATATATACCCGAAATTTAAATATATATATATATATATATATATATATTTATATCTTTAAATTTCGGTCATCTTTAAAATGCTAAGGCTTTGTGAAAAACTTACTTAAAACTAAACTGTTAATAGTTTTCGGAACTTTAATTTTTGTTTAATAATTGTTTGAAGAACTTTTTTGATATTAATATGAACATGATATCATATCCATTGGAGCACCATAATGGTGAAACTAAGCACCGTAAAATGGTGAAACTAAGCACCATAAAATAGTGAAACTAAGCACCAAACAATGATTGTAGCGAAATGGGTATCAAATTTTGGTGCAAGGCCGTACTAAATTTTTTAACAGTGTATATGCTCAAGCAACCGTTGAGGGAGAAAGATAAGCAAAGCTTCAGAATGGCACATTAAAAGTTAATCGCCTTGGCGAGAAATCCGACTCAAAATTGACATCTCAGCTCCTAAATGCCAATACACCCTCTGCAGCACGAACTAGATGTGCCCCACTGCGGCTGCTTCCCCGATGCAGCCCCTTTAGTTTTAAAAATAGTCACTTAGCTTAAGTAACAACAAACAAAACAGTTAAAGAATATAAAAAATGGTGCAAAAACCAGCTTCACAAAACAGCCAAAATTTAGTTAAATCAGCCAAACAATGACCATCGCCCATCCATTTGTGACAACCCTGTTATTTCTAGTAATAACAACGTGCATTCATTAAATGAGACACATATTAAAAAAAATATTTATTTCTATTAAAACGGATATTTAAACTAATAAAGGGATATCTGTAACTCAAAGGTTAATAAATAAGAAAATTGCTTGAGTATAAAAATAATCACTCGCATCCATTTTATCCATATTACGCAATGAAAATAAAATAAATTTTAAATCAAATACAAAATAAAATGCGAACACTTTTATTATGTACTTCAAGAATAATGGGCATAATCATAATCTTATAAGATAATATCTGGCACAATTTCTATAAGCATATTCTTATTCATCTAAGAGTACATTTATTTAATGTACTGACTCGACATCACGCTGTTAAATCATTATATGTTATTAAGTCTCATTTATGATTTGTTTGTCAAGTTTCCAAGTAAACAGCGTTTTTGGCAGGTTGTATCATCCAACCATTTTTGCATCATTTGATAAACGAATTATTATTAATAAAAAAAATATATGAATGTTGTGTTTTGTATTCTGTTTATGGATATGAGTTACACTGCGCCAATGCACATTATTAATTATTTTAATCTCGGAGTTGATTATTTTTAAATAATATTTTAATTTTAAATATTGATGATATGTCAAATTCATACACCAATTCACAATTTTTATATTCCTATAAAGAATAAATAAAATAATCTTTCTAAAAAAAAGGAAACCCGACTTTAAAACAATGCGCTAAAAAGTAAAAACTAATTTTTAATTTTACGAACGAGTTAAAAAAATTGAATAATTGAATATCAATTTTATACTTATTAAAACTTTTTGAAACCGGCACCAAAATTTAGGTATGATTTTAGTAAATTGGCACCCACTTTAAAAAGTTCTAATAAGTATAAAATTGATATTAAATAATTCAATTTTTTCAACTCTTTCGTAAAATTAAAAATTAGTTTTTACTTTTTAGAGCATTTTCTTAAACGGTTTCTTATTTTTTTTCAAACGGTCCGGTTAATGGACATTTTCGGATAGTTAAATGCCGGACAACCGAATATTATTTTTCAAATTGCTCCCAAGTGAAGCATCCCCTATCCAACAAACAAAAAATTGTCCAAATATCTGAAGTAGAACCGAAATCCCGCGCGAACATACATACAAAAAATACATAAGAGACGAATTGATAACCTCTCGACTTGGCGCACGTTGGCGGTTTTAATTTTAAGTTTATGGAGGTTTTATTTTGGAGTTTTGGTGGGCGCGCTGGGCAGTCGGTTAAAAATAGTTATTGTTTTATAGTGAAAACTATAATTACCGACATTCAGCGAGGTCTATTTTAACTCGACCATTTGGCATACGTCTTGTTTGTAAATTTGTTTGTTACGCAGTTACGACCAAACGTGTTGTTCGGTTTTCTTCAAATTTGACATGCGTGTTCCTTAAAATCTTCAAAACCGATGTGTATGTTATAATTGTTTTCTTTTTAAAGGTTTTATTTTGGTATCGAGGTCTGCTTTTCCCAGAACTAATAGTATTGTGTGTTGGCTACGCACTATAAACAAAAGGTGCTTCACAATGAGTACTTGAACGTACTTGTTTTTCTTTTGAGTACAATTGCATCGTAAATGAGCGATAACGTGCTCAAGTTTAAGTAACGTGCTTTCGCAAAAATGAGCACTGTGATTTAATATCCATCTCAGCTTCTGTTCAAGTCCTTTTAACAAATCGACCTGACAAACTTTAAATATTTGTTTAGAAAAAGGTTTTCCACATTATTTGATGTCGATTGCTTAAATGGAAACAGAATTATTGCAACACAATTATCTTACTTCTGACACACCTTTTTGACATTACTTATGTTTATAACTTCTTCACTCTGCCCTGGTAGCTTAACGGATAATGTCATGTACAGAGGTGCATGGTGGTTTGTCTTCCGGTAAGTCTTGGTTGTAATCATCGATATGTAGTGGAAGTGATTTATGAAGGCCGCCTATGTAGGCTAGTATCCGCTCTTTGTATTCACTTTTACCCATTGTACTCATTTTTAAGTACATGTATTTTTTTAAATTAAAACTTATTTTATTCGGTGCCATGATAAGCATCGAATGTATTAAAAAACCAGTACATTTTACTAATTTTTGAATACCTATTTTTTTTAACAGTGGATTTGAAAGTTTAAGCCATACTTCTTCCAAACCTGCATAACACGAATTAATTACTTATTATGGATATTCACTCCATCAGATATTCCCTTAAACGGCTTTATAAAGCATCACGAATGCAAACAAAAAAAAAAATATAGCCCCTTATAACCCTCTAACGGAAAGAGCTTTTTTTAGGCTAGTTGGCTTTGAAAGTCGGTTAAAAATCTCTTATTTTATCTGCTCTTTTTATTCTTTTTTACTTATTGTACTCATTTTTTATTACATGTATTTTTCAAAATTGAAACTTTTGTATTCGGGGCTACGATAAGCATCGAATGTACTCAACACTTCACTTATTTTTGAGCACCTATTTTTAACAATATAAACTCCTTGATTTACATACTACTCATTTATTTGATAATTTACATTGTTAATTTACCACAGCATTTATTAACCGACTGAACAGCGCGCTAACCAAAACTCCAAAATAAAACCGCCAGAAATTTTAAATTAAAACCGTCAAATCGCGCGTCAAGTAGAGAGGTTATCAATTCGACAATTATGCATTTTTTTATGTATGTTCGCGCAGGATTTCGGTTCTAATTGCGATATTTGCATATTTTTTATATTGTTGAATAGAGGATGTTTCACTTAGGAGCAATTTGAAAAAAAATTCCGGTTAGCCCAAGGATAGTGAAGACCATATATATATATAAGGTGTGCTCGTGTTTCGCTTTTTGAAAGGGGCAAGGAAAGTATCTTTTTGACGTCATTTTAGCTCCGCCTTACTATGAGTTTTTGATCATTCTCATTGGCTGTGTGTTTCAAGCATAGCTACTTAGGTTCGATACCCGGTTGGGTAACAACTGGTGATTTAATTTTTAATTAGCAAAATAATGTAAATATCTGTAAATAATTGTGTCCTGGTAGCTTTACTGCTAATCCGTCCTTGTTTTGTTATGTCCCCGTATTTTACTTGATTGAAATTGTAACTCATTTAATATGTCCAATACAAATGCATTGACATGATGGTCTGACTCCCATTTTACTCTTTCAAAATTCATGGACATGCTCTTGTGGCAGCAAATATTATTTTAATGCGCTTAATTTATTAAGCAACTCTTTTGCAATTTTTACATACTAAATACAATCCTTAAAATATAATTTAAACTCTTAAAATTTAGCGAATTCTAAATAAAATTAACGATTATCACTTTTAAATAGTTCACAAAAAAACAAATAGATGGCAGCACGTCAAGAACCATTGGTTCAAATCGATTTCGAAATATTTTATTAACGAAATAACTCTGCAAATCGATTAAAATTGTGTTTTTGAAGCAAATTTTAACTGTTTTCTTTTAAATAAATTCATGATTAGTTAAAAACAAGAATTCTTGTTGAATTAAGTACTCCTCGTCAATAGCGACAATTTATCCTAAAACGACTGTACAAACGAGAGCATTAGACACGCCCACAAACAGTTGAAGGTGGGGGAAGACGTCACTATGACGTCAAAAGAATACTTTTCCCCGCCCTCCATCAGAAAGCGCGAGAACCAGCACACCTTTTATACAATATATAGTCTCCACTATCCTTTCGGTTAGCCGGCATTTAACTATCCGGAATTCTCAATTAACCGGAAAGCTCTTTTTTTAGGCTAGTTGGCTTTGAAAGTCAGTTAAAAATATCTTATTTTACTCATTCTACAATTTGAATTCATCAAAGTACACTTGAGATTTAAACAAATTCCACTCAATTTCATTATTTTATATGTTATACATTCCCCTTCTAACCAACCTATCAACTAAACCTTTTTCAAAACACCACGTTAAAAATATATATATATATATATATATATATATATATATATATTTTTTTTTTTTTTTTTTTTTTTTTTTACGATCCCGTAATATTACATATTCTTGAACACATGTCCAATCTCGTTTGAAGCGAAGAGCAAAACCTATCTCTTTTAGAAATTGAGTTTCTCTGTGACGGATAAAAGTGGATGAAGCAATCGCCCGTGATTTTAGGTGATTAAAGTCGAGTAACTCGGATCCGTTCCAAAGATTAATAAGGTTTGCGTGGTACAAAAAAAAATGACTTTGCTTCACTCAGGTAGAACATGGGAAGAAGTTTTTCGAGGTTATAGTTTTATTTCTTTGATTGGAAATGTAATTGCTCTTTCAGGTACTTCTTAAGAATTCTTTTAAATTCTTTGCGGGTTTTGACGCAGTAGCTTGTTTTATGGGCTCGACTTTTATAACTTTTAAACATGATTTTTAAAGAATCTTGATTTATGTTTTAGTCAAAATCGCAGTGTTTTTTTCTTTCTATTTTTCGTAGTTAAATATTTGAAGTTATGGGATAGTTTTAACATCCAATAACTTATAACATGGTGCCGTGAATTATGTATATTCAAATCTGGGACAATGTTTGTTTATCATTGATTGCAACGTCTAAAAATGCGAGATATAATTTTCTTTATTAAAGTTACGTTGTTTTACTTTTTAAATTTCCGGATATTAAAGGAAACTCGGGCCCTTAATTCTAATATGTGCATCAATAAATTTAGATATACCATTTTTTGCATTATCAAAACATCTCTATCTAAACAGTAATCAAAGACAAAAATTAAATTAATTTGTTTTTTATTTTTTGCGTTTTTTAATCCTAAATATGCTTTTTTTACAAAACACTACTCTTCATTCAATTTTTGATATTTCAAAAATATATATATTGATTCAATAACGTCAAATTATTTACCACAGAAATAGTATAAAGAGATTTCGCAAATTTGTGTTTTAATTTTTTTTCAAAAACTTATTTTATGTTCAGATCATGAATTAAGTTTACTCAAATATCTTACTTCCCATTCTTTTGCCTCGCCTTTTAAACATTTTTTCTGTTTATAACTTCTTCACGTCGCTCTGGTTGCACAACGGATAATGCCCTGGAATGCGGTGCGGACAACATCAAGTAAACGGATTGGGTTCGATTCCCGGAAAATACTGGTTGCAATTGTCGATATTTATTGAAAGTGATTTCTAAAGGCAGCTTATGTAGGTAAGCAACTGCTCTATTTATTGATTTTATTCATTTTTAAGTAATGTCTTTTTCAAAAATGAAACTTATGTATTCGGAGCTATGATAAGCATCGAATGTAATCAAACATGAGAAAAAATTACTTATTTTTAAGTACCTATTTTAACGGGGTATATTGTTATAGATTGATTTTTTTCATACCACATGTATTTTTAATATTAGATTTATTAATTGTTTGTGTGATGTATTTTTGCTTTTTGAAGAGATTATAAACATTATCACTTTTTTAAAGTATATCGTGCATTTCCAAAGGTTTAAATGAATCACCCTTGGCATTTAACTTAACATACAAGAAAAAAAATAAGCAACCACAAAGATAGTTTCAGATCCTTTAATATAAACTAGGGCAACATATTAAATTACCTTGCAACACTTTCTGTAAAAATCACGGCACAATTTAAAAAAAAAAATTTAAAAAATATTTAATTATATGAATGACATACAAGAAATATATTTCATATATAAAAAAAATATTATTGAAGAAAACCTGATATAATATTGAATGATATTCAATTATGGAATACGGATTTAAAAAGAAGGCAAAAACATCTCAGCGAATTTCTAACACACCCGTTTCTTTTTATATAAAAAAAAGTATATTCCATTGATACGAATTAGAAAATTCTTTTAGAAAATAAACGCAACCCGACTTCTTTCAAAAACCATTCTTTTAGAAGTAACAGAACGTATTTGATAGAAGAAAACTTTATTTGATTTCTCACAGTTGGCTACTTTTATACCAATAGTTCTCCACCAACATTCGAAACATAAAAAAGCCAGACAATTTTATTGGCTTTGACTAACTTTTTACAAATTTGAAATTTGGATTGATGTTGAAGGATTGATTCAAGCTCACCGTATGTCAATTATTCCATGTGGCAGGACCACTATATTTCTAAATTTACCAATACATCGGCAGAGTCAAATTCACTGGATTGTGGAAGAATTGATATTTTAAACGCTTTTATTTAACTCACTATTTGGTTAACTAAAGTTGGAATCCTTCTAGAATTCTATTTATAGTTTTATTATTTTTTATTCATTATATATGCTACATTTCAATTACAATTTAACAATAGTTTAATATTTTAAATTGTCAATTTTACTGTCGATTGTAAAAGACTTGATATTTTAAACGCTTTTATTTAACTCACTATTTTGTTTTAATATTTTGTGAAATAAAAGAAGAATTCTTCTAGAATTCTAATATTAGTGTTATTATATATCATTCATTATATATGCTAGATTTCAATTCTAATTTAACTGTAGTTTACTATTTTAAGTTTTAAATTGTAAATTTCACTGTGTATTGTATCACTGTGGACTTGATATTTTAAACGCTTTTATTTAAATCACTATTTTGTTAACTAAAGTTAGAATTTTTCTAGAATTCTAATTTTAGTTTTATTATTTTTTATTCATTATATATATACAAGTAAAAATGCTGAAAGATAAGTGTGAATATATACTAAACAAAAATGAAAGAAAGTGTATCCCTCTCTTTGTCAAGGAGGCCGAGAAGAACTGCAATGGCTAGCAGGCGTTTCTGATAGCTAAGCGTAAAATGTATCCGAAACTTAGCCAGATCTCCGACGCCTGCTAAAGTAGTAGAAAAACAACAAACTAAGTGAAACGCAAATACGATTTACGAAATCAGACAACAAATAAAAAGCAAACACATAAACTCAAGACATGTTTCGGGAGATACATTTCCCTTCATCAGTAGAAATTAAAAGTCCGCGTGCAAAATAAAATGAAAATAAACTTAAAATCGAAAGTGTTGCCAAAGAACAAAAACAACTATCTTACACGGTTGGAGTTAACTATTGTGTGCCAACAAGCGTGAAATACCGGAATCGCAAATGTTTCATTGACAATCGAATAAATATTCTTTAAAATATGAAACCCCTGCAGAAAATCAAGCTCGAATGAAGATTTGGATTTGTAAATAAAAAGTAGGTTCGACTTTTCATTATTACTGATGAAGGTAGATGTATATCCCGAAACATCTATAATTTTTGTGTATTTTTAATGTTGCATTTGTATTTTAATATTCTTAACGCAATGTTTTATAAGACGAGTTTTTACCTTACTCAATTATTTATTTAAATAAAAATATTTCAAAATACTAATCATAAATCGAACTCACAGTAATAATTAAAATCTCTAAAACCTAAATTGTTTGCAACAAAATACAAACCATTGAACTCCAAAGCAAAAAAAAACCTATCAAATCCTTTTCTGTGACACATGATTAACCGTCGCCAAAATCGTCAAATTCGGAAAATAAATTATCGGAAAAAAATCCCATCATACTTTCTCTATTTGGTAACATGAAGCATCGCTACTTCAAAATAATTGGAAATTATTATTTGCACGGAAATCTGACCGCCCACGTTTGCCATTAATAATGATGACATTTTTATTGATAACATGATTCTTATATATTTATGACCCCTAGGCAATGATTGCTGTGTGTGATAAATATTTGTCTTCCCAGCAATTTTATGTTGTCGTGGATACGAATGGCCATTGCTTTTTGATAGTAGTTAGGTAAGAAAATAGTTGTGATTATCGTTTTTTAGTGAATTGTCGTTTTGTGACGTGTACTAAAAATAATTTAGAATTGATTAGTTGTATTATGTTTTGCATCTACACATGAATTAAATAAGAATAATAATGGGATATGAGTCATTAAACAAAACATTTAGTGTTGAAATGCATGGTGGTTATTAATTGTTGGACATTGACATTGTTAAGCTGCTTAACTACATATAATAAACCATTATTTTTGGTGGGTTTTTGCCTACTTCTTTTGTTGGTACTAAAGCTAATCTACTTGTTTAGAATATAAGCGAAGTGGTTGGGTAAAAATAACGTTAACATTTTACTACAACTGAATTATCTTTCTTTGCCTTCTTTTGTCACACCTTTTTAACATTTCTTCTGTTTATAACATATTCAAGTCACCCTGGTAGTTTAACGGACAAGGCTCTGGACTGCGGTGCCTGACGATCTGGGTTCGATTCCCGGTAAGTCTTAGTTGTAATTGTTCATATTTATTGAAAGTGATTTATGAAAGTAGCCTATTTAGGTAAGTATATGCTCTTTTTATTCATTTTAACTCATTGTACTCATCTTTGAATACAAGTTTTTTTTCAAAATTGAAACTTATGTATTCGGAGCCATGATAAGCATCGAATGTACTCAACAATTTTACTTATTTATGAGTACCTATTTTTAACAACGTAACCTTCTTGATTTATATACTACACGTTATTTGATAATTTGCATTATTAATTTACCCCAGCATTTATTAACTGTCTGAACAACGCGCCAGCCAAAACCCCGAAATAAAACCGCCAGAAATTTTAAATTAAAATCGTCAAATCGCGCGCCAAGTCGAAAGGTTATCAATTCAACAATTATGTATTTTTTTTTATGTATGTTCGCGCAGGATTTCGGTTCTACTTCAAATATTTACACAATTTTTTCATTGTTGGATAAAAGATGTTTCACTTGGGAGTTATTTGAAAAAAATGCCCGGTTAGCCGGTATTTAACTATCCGGAATTCTCAATTAACCGGACCGTTTGAAAAAAATAGTGTCCGATATCGAAAATTCTTTTTCGTTGGATAGAGAAAAATCCATTTAGGCAAAATCTGCAAAAAAATAATCGTTTATCCGGCTGTTGTATATCCGGAAATATCAATTAACCGAATTTTTTTAAAACGATTTATCCGATTTCAAAATAAGTTAACTGTTTAACAGAAGTTGTACAACAATGACATTTTGTTTAACTAGCATTTATTGGCATTGATAGGGGTACTTTTACAATATACATTGTTGAGCTCAAGTTGCTACTTGAATATCTTGGTGAATAATAATAGGGGGCGAAGCTCTCTGTTAAATTAAAAACTAAAAAGGGAAAAATAAAATAATTAAAAAAAAAAAAAAAAAAGGAAAACCGACTTAAAGAAAATGAGCTAAAAAGTAAAAAAATATTTTTTAATTTTACGACTAAGTTGAAAAAAGGAATTATTTAATAACAACTTTAATACAACTTTTTGAAGTTGGTGCCAATTTACCAAAAATTTAATATGTATAAAATTAATATTAAATAATTAAATTTTTTCAACTTAACTTCAAAATTGAAAGTTATTTTTTACTTTTTAGCGCATTTTCTTTAAGTCGGTCTCCATTTTTTTTTCAAAGAATATTTTATTTTATTAACCAAAAACAATGAGGTTATATAAACTTGTATGTGTAATATGACGAATGACATGTCTCTAATGGAAATTCGAAATAGTTTATTTGATTTGAAATATATAAAATTTTCATTGAATAAATGCTTGGAATTGGATTTAAATTGTTTACGGAAATATTTATGAAATATAATGGGATTAGTTTGTTCATCATTCCGTACGGTCGTTAACGAGATTTTGTAGTTATTCAATAAACTAATAATACAAGAAAAATATTGCACGTAGAATTATAACGAGAGGATTAGGAAATGAAAAGGAAATTTAATTTAATGGATTGCATCATTAAATCGTTTAATAAGATTATAAGAGTTATATATATATTTTTTATTTTAGAGAACATTAATAAATGTCATTCATGAGACGTACATTTTCCAGACTCGCATTGTTATTATTAATATTTAATGAGAAAGGAGATTAGAACATTATTGTAGTCATCATTTATTACTATTTGGTCAATTGAAGGGAGCAAGTAGAAGAAGGTGTTTACTGGTAAACATCTCATTCACTGATAAGCAGCTTTTTCACTCACAACAATCTTGAATAAAAAGGATTGAATATAAAATAATCTTTCTACAAAAAGGAAAACCGAATTTTAAAAAATGCGCTAAAAAGTAAAAAATAATTTTTAATTTTACGAACGAATTGAAAATATTGAATTATTTAATGTCAATTTTATACTTATTACAACTTTTTGAAATCGGCGCCAAAAATTTAGGTATGATTTTTGTAAATTGGCACCAACTTCAAAAAGTTGTACTAAGTATAAAATTGATATTCAATAATTCAATTTTCAACTCATTTGTAAAATTAAAAATTATTTTTTACATTTTAGCGCATTTTCCTTAAAGTCGGTTTTCCTTTTTTCTAGAAAGAATATTTTATTGTTCCCTTTTTAGCTTTTAATTTAAATATTAATTTAGATTTTAATCTGAATTAATACCAAAGATGAATTAGAACTGAAATCCTGCGCGAACATACATAAAAAAAAATACATAACAGTCGAATCTATAACCTCTCGACGTGGGGAGCGATTTGGCGGTTTTAATTTAAGATTTCTGGCGGTTTTATTATCGAGTTTCGGTGTGCGCACTGTTCAGTCGGTTAAAAAGTGTTTAAAATCCATTATTTGTCAGCATGGAAAAAAAGTGTCGTGACATTTTTCCTATTCATCGATAGTAAGCGTGATTAGTGGGGATAGGTAAACAAAAATGGCGAGTTTTCGCACATTTGGCACTCATTTAAGTTCTCTGAATGAAATCGAACCATTATAAGTTAAACATATACGTTTTACTGTTCTGTATCTGCATAATTAAAACAAGCACAGGCTTTACAATTTTAATGGGACGCATATGTACTTAAAGCTTTCATTTACATCAAAACGAATTTTTTTTAAATGTTAGTTAACCATTCTTTCACTTGACCCTTTAATTTTCATTTTCCATATACGTGAACAAAGATTAGAGTTTTTTGGGTCATTTGGTCTGTTCTAGCCAGCTGTATTAAACCAAGCACGTAGTACACGAGTTTTTTTATATCTATTCGTGTGCTTTGTCATCTTGGTTAAGCTTATGTTTATGCATGAATAAAATAATTGTAGAGATGAAAAAAAAATGTTAAATGCTTTTGTAAAAGATATTTGCATTAGTTATAAAAAAGTAAAATGCTCTCATAAATTGCCTAAAAATAGGTAAAAGAAATTACTAAGCAAGGTTTGGTTTGGTTTGGTTTGATTAATTAACGTCGCACTAGAGCTGCTCAGTGGGCTATTGGTGAAGGTTCATGGCCTATCTTGAAGGAAAGACCCGGGAACAATACCTCGTATTTTTGAGCCATGGTCAGATGATGAGGACAAGACCTGAGTTAGCACACGACGCAACCTCAATAAGCGCCAGGACATTGGACCCGATCAGATTTGTCGTGGACTAGTCCCGTATACATACCAGTATAATTTGTTTGATGTTCAGGACGATTTTATAGTATTTTTGTAGCAATCCTCCGATCGAAAGATCACTGCCTTTTTACTTATCTTTATCAAGTCCATCGCAGTGATTCGAAACAGTTTGGTTTGGTTTGGTTTGGTTTTGTTAATTAACGTAGCACTAGAGCTGCACAGTGGGCTATTGGCGACGGTTCGAGGTCAATCTCGAAGGAAAGACCCGGGAACACATACACATTCACACACACATTCATACATACACACATTCATACATGCACCTCATTATATTAGAACCATGGTCAGATGACGAGGAAACACCTGAACTGGCACCCAACGCCATCAATAGACGTCGGGACTTTGGACCCCGATCAGATGTATCGTGCACCAGTCCCGTATACACGCCAGTATAATTTGTTGGATATTCTGGACAATTTTTTAGTATTTTTTTGTAGCGAAGCTGGCAACCCTCCGATCGCAAGATCGCTACTGTTTTACTTTTCTATGTCAAGTCCATTTCCCGGATTCGAACCACCAATCCTCTGATTAGTAGCTGAACGCCTTACCAACTGAGCAACTGGGGTACCCGATTCGAACCAGCAATCTTCTAATTACTAGCTGAACGCCTTTATCCAGTGGACCACTGGAGGTCCTTTTATTAAGCAAGAAAACAAAATCTAATTCTTTCGACTACGTTTAGGGAAATTTCAAACAGGGATATATATATATATATATATATATATATATATATATATATATATATATACATATATATATATATATGTATATATATATATATGGTATATGTAAAAAAAAACAGTATAAACTATAAAAGTATATTTAAACATTTTATTATTCAAAACTATACATTTCTTTATAATTGAACTTTTGTGAGGATTATGCACTTCTTAAACAAAATAGAAATTCAAAATTTCCTTTCTGTATAAATTCAATAAACACAATGCTCCAAAACGTATAAATCATTCATACGTCATCAACAACATTTAAATTCCCGCTCTTTCTCACCATCAAATCCCTTTCTTGCAGACGATAAATCATCCAACTCTTCCGTCCAAAACCCCAAACGACATTCCCCTGTACCTACCCCCTTTAAAAGCTAAACGTACCCCTCCCCCTCAACATCCGGTTCGTCTTCATTTCCAGATTCATACTCGCCGAGATTTTGTGACTCATTTATCCAAGGTATCGTCTGACACCCGTCTTCCGATCCACTGTCCCCCCACTGTTGGCGAAAAATTTCAATTCCTTCGCCAAATTAAGAAAAACCAAACCGCCAACTTTCTAAAATAAACGAAAAGTTCCATAGTACAACAAAATTCTAACTTAAAGAATCCACGTAGTAAACATTTTAATTTCTATTGATCTTTCACATTTGACATACTTGGCTACAATTTGAACAATAGTCCATTATAGTTCTAACTTAAAGTATCCACCTAGTAAACAAGTTCATTTATATTGCTCTTCGATATTTAGCATTTGAACATACATGGCTACAATTTGGATGAAATGCAAGACATATTTGTTTAAAAACAAACTAATGTTAAGAACGTTATAATTTTTTTTATATAGGGAAAATTTTGTATATGTTGATATTTTAATATTTAATTTAACATGAAACGTCATTTTAGCAGTTTTATATGCAAACTGGAATTGATCGCCAACAGATACCATCCAAAACACGGAATGTAAAGGCTGTTCACGCCATAGGTCTCAAAGCCACACCCTACATATAATTATTCTTATTTCAAGATTTTACGAACGTTGAGGCCTAAGTTTTTTCGAACGAGACCAAAGGTATAGTAATCTTGCAATCTCCGCAGAACTGTGGAGCAGCAATGCATCACCCTAATAGGTAATAAGATACCATCTACATTTCTATATGAAACTACTGAACTTTCTAAATTAAACTACTGAACTTTCTAAGTGAAACTACTGAACTTTCTAAGTGAAACTACTGAACTTTCTGTAATGAAACTACTGAACTTTCTAAATGAAACTACTGAACTTTCTAAATGAAACTACTGAACTTTCTAAATGAAACTACTGAACTTTCTAAATGAAACTACTGAACTTTCTGAATGAAACTACTGAACTTTCTGTAATGAAACTACTGAACTTTCTGTAATGAAATTACTGAACTTTCTAAATGAAACTACTGAAATTTCTGAATGAAACTACTGAAAATTCTAAATGAAACTACTGAAATTTCTAAATGAAACTACACTACATTCTAAATGAAACTACACTACATTCTAAATGAAACTACTGAACTTTCTAAATGAAACTACTGAACTTTCTAAATGAAACTACTGAACTTTCTAAATGAAACTATTGAACTTCCTAAATGAAACTACTAAATAGAGGCATGGAATTAATGAAATCAAAACAAAAATTGGTTTGAGAAACAAACCAACGAGGATTGTGTAGTGATTATCCGGGGGTTGACGAGTGTTAGGGAGTAAGGGGGCAAAATCCCCTAGTATAAAATTAATCTGTAAACGTTTCAATACCGCATCCTATCTGAAAACGCATTAAAGTTTTTTCGAGTTCGCCAATATGGTGATAACTCGCCAAAATATGACAACACTGTGATATAACTCATCCCCTCTCCCCACCCCCTTATCTAATTAAGGGTCGGGCAATGACTGAATCTCTCCCACCCCCCATTTATCAAGGGGCCGTCACTCGACAGTCGGTTGTCACGGTAGCGGTTGGCCGAGTATTAATTGATCATCGCTTAGAGAATCGTTTGAAGAGTTTGGATTCGCTGACAAACGGGAGATTCATTAGAGGGGGTGAACCTCCCTTAAAGTTCTTGAGGGGGGAAAGGGGTGTCATCATTGCAAGATATACCTTGATTTGAATATACCTTGAGGTTTTGGTTTGTGTTGTTGGTATTGAACCGGAGACGCTTTAATATCAAGTCTGGTTTCATTCCAACCATGCTGCCAAGGTCTTGTAATTGCGATAATTATTAAAATAGTATTTTTATTGAAATTTAGTTCCTGTTTATAATTAAAACTAGGTATTGAGCGCCGACCCGTTAAGACATATACATTTAAAATGTGCGTTATCCTCATCGGACTCGAACCCGCGACATATTGTTCCAAAATAATGCGCTCACTGTTTAAGATGTGGTGACCGCGAGAGCCAGACATCATCCACCACAGCGCTACCCGTGATACGAACAATCCGCAAGTTAACTTTCCTTACATAATTGGTAGTATAAAAATAATGCCCCTGCACTACATGATCATGTGATTGGCTTGATCCAATGATTGGTTTATGTGATCACGTGAACAGTTTTGTATGGTCGGTTCAAAAAAACAAATCCGTATAAGCTTCCACTACGTTTGCAAAATAAAACTTGATATATAACCATTGTGCTTTTTACAATGTAAAAAAGCAGGTGCTTAAAAATGATTACATGGAAGTACTCGTTTTTTTAGCACCACTGCATCGTAAATATGCGATGACGCACTTAAACTTAAGTAAACATAATTTCCAAAAAATGAGCAGTCAGATTTAATATTGGTAATTTCAGCTTCTGTTCAAGCCATCTTAACAAAGCGACCTGACACACCTAAAATTAATCTCTCCCAGAAGAGGGTTTTCCACATTATTTGATGTCGATTGCTTAAATGGAAACTGTGTTATTCCAATTCAATTATCTTACTTCCTATTCTTTTGGCACACATTTGTAAAATTTTCTTCCGTTTATAACTTCTTCCCATCGCCCTGGTAGTACAATGAACAAGACACTGATCTGCGGTGCCTGAGGATCTGGGTTCGATTTCCGGTAAGCCTTGATTGCAACTGTCGATATTTATTGATAGTGATTTGTGAAGATTGACAGTATCTACTCTTTTTATTCATTTTTAACCATTGTACTCTTTTTAAGTACATGTCTTTTTTTAAATTGAAACTTATGTATTCGGAGCTATGATAAGAATCGATTGTACTCAAACCTCAAACATGACTACATGTTACTTATTTTTAAATACCTATTTTTAACATCGTATAATTAATCGTTATATATATATACCTTGATACGGTATACAATTCGGTGTCGGCGCTAAACGACACATTACCGTTTAATTGGAGGGACCGTTTCATCGGATATTCATCCCCCAGTCCTCACCAGTTCCTTCAGTTATTACCGATAGATCGGATATTCATCCCCTAGTCCTCACTAGTTCCTTAAGTCCTTACCGATTCATCGGATATTCATCCCCCAGTCCTCAGCAGTTCCTTAAGTCCTTACCGATTCATCGGATATTCATCCCCTAGTCCTCACCAGTTCCTTAAGTCCATACCGATTCATCGGATATTCATCCCCCAGTCCTCAACAGTTCCTTCAGTCCTCACCAATTCATCGGATATACATCCCCCAGTCCTCACCAGTTCCTTCAGTCCTTACCGATTCATCGGATATTCATCCCCCAGTCCTCACCAGTTCCTTCAGTCCTTACCGATTCATCGGATATTCATATGTCATCTTGATTCGGACTTAGCTATTAAGGACTTACTAGGATAGAGTCTGCTCAGCAAAGAAAAGACAAAAGATATACCTAAACCAGTGTACCTAAGTACACCACCAAACGGATACGTACTAATACCCCGCACGGGCATTTTAGATGGTAAAATATAAAGAAATTGTTCAGGCAACACATTCACCCCTTCAATATCCCTTATATGTCATTTCCGATGAAAATCCCACATGACACATTCTGATCTCCCCACATATAAAACTCCATCTCTAATTCCCTTCGAAATGGCAAGATTGCATCCCTCCCCCCCCCCCCCCCCCCTTCTAACCCGTTTACGTGAAAAGCACTTAACATTTTAGACAGCGTTGCAACACTTAACACAAACGACTGCAACGCGCGTACTTTCAACGGATTCGTAACCTTTTCCTAAAAGCCCTTTCGGGAAAGGGTTGCAAGGGGGGCATTGAAAACGAAGGAAATGCGCTCGTCTCTTCTAATTGCAATATACCTGTTGTCATCTGCATGTTGGAAGTGAACGAATGGTGAAATTTAATTTTGGATACTGAAAGCTATTGGAATTTAATAGCATGTTAGGGAAGTGTTGGATTTCGCTGTCTATAAATTGGATGCCGTAAGTTATTCAAAAAGTTTTTTGTGATTTTAATCTGGAGCAATATAATGTTGGTTATATAAAGTGAATTTCCAAAGAAAAACTTTTTCAAAAGTAAATAACCCTAAGCCCTCACCCAGTGACGTTACACAAAAAATATTTTGGGAGAGTTGAAACAAGATATTTCCTAACTGATTCGTATTTCTCAACTGAACTATTCGAAATTCCCAACTCAACAGTGCTGAAAATTCCCAGTTGCAACTTATCGACACTTTTCATCTTTTTTTATATATATTTTAGCAAAGTAATATTAAACAAACGGTTCTTTCACAAGCATTGATTTGTTACACCGAAATTCCAATGCAGTGTCTGTTCTGATGTCTAATTTAAATGTAATCTTACAAGTTGGGCAATTTCTAATATTCCTTAGCTTTCATTTGTTGAAAATATTAATTTTTTTCAGGCATAAATTTTCCTTACAAGGAGATTTTAGAAGTTGAAATTCCCAACTTTCAGGGTTCCCAGATTATTGGGGAAGGGGTCGAACTCCCCCCAAACCCCCCGGTGCGACGGGCCTGCTCTCACAATTTTAAACCCCCTTCGAAATTGTTGCTAAAAAAAATTATAAATATAGCAGAATTTACACATTTTTAATCGATCTAAGATAAGAAAGCGCAACTTTTTTTAAGGAGAAGGCCATTGAGAGAACGTGTAGGGTTAAGAACCCTAGTGCAGTTGGCTTGGTCATTTGATATCACGACTTTTTTAGCCACAATTTCGTTTTTTTTTTTTTTTAAATGTTTGGGTGTTTTTTACTTTTCTAAAGTTTTTTGGGGGATTTTAGTATTTTTTTTTTTCAAACCAGAATTGGTACATTTTAATTAACTTAGAAGAGAACACAAGTTTAACCCTCTAGTGTAGCATATATGTTATATATGCCCCATAGTGTAGCATATATGCTACACAACTATAAAATGACCCCTAGTGGCATATATTGAGTTTTATGTGAACTATTATAGTACTGTCACGTAGGGAACCATCTGCCTAATTCTTATAACCGCGGCTAGGTCCCTTTTCTTTATAAAAATTATTATAATTAAGGCAATCAGTTGCTCGAGGTCTGTTGTTCTAAAACTGGGTCGTGAAGGTGAAGTTTTCGAATATTGTTTTGTTACTTATAAGTATAATCTGGCTCTGCAAAAAATCCTAGCCAATACCAGAGGTAAGTAGATTGTATTTAACTATATTTTCATGCTGTTTGAAAAATATTTTAGTAATTACACATGATGTTGCATATACGATACACAACGGTTTGTATTAATTATTTAATTAAATAGGAACGTAGGAATTTTTTGTGTATATTTTCAGCGGTCCAGGTGCAAAAAGAAAGCGACAAAAAAATTATTTTATTAAAATAGAAAAATTCGTGCACTGAAGGATTGACTCCCTTCTGTAGAATAAAAAATAATTCATCGTCGAAAATAAATCATTCCAGCAATTCAAACGATTGTAACTGGCAAAAGTTACAATGTTACTGACTCAACCTCTCGATAATAAACTTCGCTTAAAGTGTTAAATTCTGAAAATATTATGAATTAAACTGAGGAATTTATCCTCACGTTTTTTCTCCGTGGGTGCCGCGGGTCGCCTACGAGACACAGGACCGACCGGTTGGTTGATTTATTGAATTGACCAACCAACCAATCAATCCAGTGTCTAGAATCAAAAACGCAAGCGTCGCAGAAGAACAAATTGAGGGCATGTCCCTACCTTTCTGAGAATGTGAGACATAATACGATATAAACTTTTTGTAAAAAACTATTTGTTTTACCCTGTCATTAGTTTTTTTCCATTCATTAAAGTTCTAAAAACAATCACAAACGTTGTATAAATTGACTGACATTTAATGCCATTACTTTGATTGCAATTGCCTAACAGTTAAATTAAATCCAAATTAAAACAGTACGAATTAGACAAACTACGATCGTGAATAGTTTAAAATCTGAAAATAAGTTATTTTTGCAATCATTACTACCACTTTTTGTTAAAAATATTTTGTTTTAAGTTCTTTGAATTTTTTGAAAACTATGTATTGTTCGAAAACACTTTTAAATTATGCCCTTCTCATAAAGGAAGGTAACTAATACCATGGAAGAAGAACGGTGGCTGTGCCGTAGCATGGCCAAACCGGTTTTACGTAAAATGTCTTTCCATCGAATTATAGAAATTTGGTAGTGCTTAAATTACATGTAATAAAAAATGTATATATTTTGCAACGACTTTTACCTTTACGTGTGGGCTGCGACACATGTGTCCCATAGATCTACAGATGGGCTTGGGACTATTTTGAATTGAATGGTGAATTTTTAAATCGTGTGTGGTATGAAGTAAGCTGTTTGTGGCACCATAGGTAAGTACATAGCTTCTGACATGTGACGATTTTCTAATGGTTTCTACATATCGTTTTTAGTTATGCTTTTCAGGTTTTCAACCTCTCAAGTACCTCATCTGCGAATCTATCTGCTTTGAGAAAGAATGTAAACGATCCTTCTGTCAGACAGTTAAATGCCTCCTAATCTAAATCAAGTTGTCCGTCCATAACTTTTCAGTTTTTCAACCTCTCAAGTGACTCTACTCATCTGCGAATCTTACTGCTTTGAGAAAGAATGTAAACGATCCGTCTGTCACACAGTTGAACGCCTCCTATTGTAAGTCAAGTCGTCCTTCCATAATGCTTTAAGAACTCTTTGATCTGCATCCCAAAGCAGCATTTTCTCCCCCCGTTTAGGAGTTAGCCCACAGGCAGAGCAATTTTTTTTTAACTGAGCTCACGTGGAAAGGTTAAATAGATTTTATTTCTTTATTATAGAATATTTAAAATATTATTATCTCTCCCACACACACACCTATGTTGTAAAGTGCATTTTTTGTTGCAGTTACTATAATTTTCATCCCATTCTTTTGGCACACCTCTTTAACATTTCTTCTGGTTATAATACCTTCAATTCGCACTGGTAGTACAACGGATAAGACACTAGTTTGCGGTGCCTTAGAATATGGTCTCGAATCCATATAAGTCTTGGTTGTAATTTGTCGATATTTATTGAGTTGTTGTAGTTAACCATAATTTTCATTCCATTCTTTTGGCACATCTTTTTAACATTTCTTCCGTTTATAATATCTTCGCGTCGCACTGATAGTACAACGGATAAGACACTGGCTTGCGGTTCCTTTGAAAATAGTTTCGAATCCATATAAGTCTTGGTTGTAATTTGTCGATATTTATTAAGTTGTAGTTACTATAATTTTCATTCAACTCTTTTGGTACACCTTTTTAACATTTCTTCTGTTTATAACTTCTTCACGTCGCACTGGTAGTACAACGGATAAGGCACTGGATTGCAGTGCAAAATGATGACGCGGGATGAGATTTCTAAAGCTACAAAAAGACGCATGTTTTCCTTGAAAAATATACCATGCATTGGATTAATCATTATTTATGTCATCACCATTATGTATAAAATAAACTTAATCCATATAATTTTAGCTCTACCTTAATTAGCGCGGTTGGCAAGGCGAAATCGAGGGTGTAAAATACGATGGATGTTTACAGTGTCCAAAAGTTGGAAGTACCACACTGTAAAAAAGAAACTTAAAAATGAGTACCTGTACTAACACGTTTTTCATTGAGTACAATTACATAGTGCATGAACGAGACGAACTCAAATCTAAGAAACCGTACTTTCTCAAACATGAACAGTGTGATTTAAAATTAATAAACTCAACTTCTGTTCAAGTCATATTCACAAAGCGACCTGACAAACTTAAAACAGTTGTTCAGAAGATAATTTCCACATTATTTGATGGCGATTGCTTAAATGAAAACTGAGTTATTACAACCCAATTATCTTACTTTCCATTCTTTTGTGACATTTTATTAACATTTCTTGTGTTTATAACCGCTTCACGTCTCCCTGGTAGTTTAACTTTAAAAGGCTATGGGCTGAGGTGCCTGAGGATCTGGGTTCAATTCCCGATAAGTCTTGGTTGTAATTGTCGATGTTTATTGAAAGAGATTTATGTAGGCAGCCTTTACAGGCTACCATCTGCTATTTTTATAGAGTGTACTCTTTTTTGAGTACATGTCTATTTTAAAATTGAAACATATATATATATACGGAGTCATGATAAGAATCGAATGTATACAAGTATGAGTACATTTGACTTATTTTTGAATACCTATTTTAACAGAGAAAACACATCTGAGCTACCATCCTGGGCTGTGACATTTCACTAAAATCATCATTAAAAGATTAAGCCTTCGCACTCCGATGTCGCCTCTCAGGCGCCAACATAACGACCAGTTCTTTTGTTTCCCTGTTCTCTAAAATAAACGAGAACAGCATGATCTTGGGTTTAGAGCATCAATCTTATTTTCAATTTGTTCTCTTTCAAATACAAAACAGATTAGGATTTTTTTTCCCTTTTTCAGCATAAAAAAATATCTGGAAAAGAACGTAAATAGAGGAATAACTGTTCCATAGAAGTAACACAAATCGCAAAGTGTTCTTGGATGCAACGGGTTAAATCTACAATAAAAATTTTAAGTAAGCATATCCGCGCACATCTACCTACTTCATGAATTAAATCATTTACGATAAAGCAGTTGAAATAACAATCACTCTTGGCTCGTTTGAGAAAATTGATTTAGCATTAGAGTGTGTGTTTAAAGCGGAGGCTCCGCCTCTTATCTTAATCAGCTTTAGGAGGATATCGTGAATCTTAGACTTTATAGGGAGCCGAATTTAATTAGAGTTAAAGGGAATCTTCACAAACATTGTTTTAGACGGTTGGGGATATTTGTTAAAACGGGTTGAGGTGTTGATATAAGGGGTCTATAAGAGGGAGAAAATGAGAAATTGCTTTCTTTTTTAATTTTAAAATATCTTTCTAATTTTCCCCTATATGTGTGTAAATCATATTCACATAATCTCATGGTAAATCTTTAAAAAAATTTACATACATTTCCTTTTTAAAAATAAAAAGTTACGAAACAGTTACCATTCTTATTTTTTTTTATATTCCTCAAGAAAATATTTTCTGAAAAACTATGTTTGACTTTTTTATAAACAGAAGAATGTCTTTAACAAACTGTCATTATATATTTTTGTTATTTGCAAATTAATTTTTTATAATATTTGAAATAAAAAGTCCTTAATTTTACTAATCAAACTATTTTTCATATAAGTTGTGTATAACTAATCTCTAAAGATAACATAAAGTTATACATTTGAAAACACACTGCAGCAAATTGGGAGCACTTTCTCCAAATAGATATGAACTAATATTATCCATAGAGTAATGATACAAATAGAGGAATAAAACTGCTGATTTCCGTGTGTGCATCATTAAAACCACGTGATTTGAGGAAATGCCAATACATTCATGCGCCAATATTACTTGGCAGGCCTTGGCGACTTTCAGAACTAAGCGAGATCGAAGTGTTGTAATATGGTTTTGTGTTTAATTTTGTATTTATATATCTTTTTTTATAACGCGTGGCACAATTTAAGGGAGTTTAACAGATATATTAAAGATATTTTTCTTACTTAAAGATAAATTGTGCCACTCGTTCAAAAAAAACTATATTTCAATACAAAATTAAACACAAAACCATATTACAATACTTCGATCTCGTTTAGTTCTTAAAGTCGCCAAGGCCTGCCAAGTGATATTGGCGCATGAATGAATTGGCATTTCCACATATCACGTGGTTTCAATGATGGACACACGGAAATCAGCATTTTTATTCCTCTATTTGTATTATTACTCTATGGCATTGACTTCAAAAAAACAATAAACCAATTTTTGCAACTTGTTCGTAAAATTAAAAACTATTTTTTTTTTAAACTTTTTAGCGCTATTATTCACCAAGAAATTCAAGTTGCTGCTTACATTTATCCACGTTTCGAATTCGGCTTAAAAAATGTTGGTAAACTAAACGATATTATGTCAACAATATATATTGTAAAACAATCCCTATCCATGTTAATAAATGCCGGTCGAACGGAATGTCATTATTGTACAATGGCATTTTCACATGTACATTCAACAATGAAAACATTTTGAAATCGGAATAAATGTTAAAAAAAAACCTGCTAATCAATATTTCCGGATACCTGACAGCCGGATAAACGATTTAAAAAAAATTCAAAAAAGATGGATTTTTCTCTATTTATCAAAATGATTTTCGAAATATGGCAATATTTGTTTTCAAACGGTCTAGTTAATTGAGAATTTCGGATAGTTTAATTCCGGATAACTAATCTTTTTGGTTCGGGGCATATCCGAAGGAAAGACCCGGGAACAATACATCGTATTTTTCAACAGAAGACACTACAAAACCAGATTTGGAACCTGACGCAACCTCAATAAGCATCAGGACATTGGACAAAGATCAGATTTAACGTGTACCAGTCCCGTATACACGCATTTGAAATTGGTGGATAATTTTGGTTTGGTTTGTTTAAAAACGTCGCACTGGAGCTGCATAGTCGGCTATTGACGACAACTCGGTGCCTATCGCAAATAAAAGACCCGGAAGCAATTCCTCGTATTTTTGAGCCATTGTTAGATGACGAAGACAAGACCTGATCTGGCACACGACGCAAACTCAATGGGCATCAGGGCATTGTGACCCGATCAGATTTAAAGTGTACCAGTCCCGTATACGCGCTGTAGAAATTGTACAATAAGTTCTTTTCGATGTATTGTTACTTCACAGCGAATCTGGCAAACCCATGATCCAAATCACTGTATTTAAACATTTTTTTTGTCAAGTAGCTTGCATTAGCTGTATTCATACTCTCAATCCTATAGTTTCCAGCCTAATAAATATTATCAGAAATGATTTTGTAGAACAAAATTGTTTTTAAAATGTATTGACACTTATTTTTTTTAACTTTATAAATATTGCGTAAAATTAATTTAATAAAACTTCTCTTAATTAATTCTATTGGAATATAAACCCTGAAATAAGTATTTACATGTATAAACAATAGCTAAAATAAAACTTATCAAATAACAATCTAGAACAAATTTTAATTTTAAATGTAAATAATTATATATTTTATAAATAACACGTAACAATTATTTAATAAAACCTCATTCAGTTGATTCGATTGGAATATAAATACTTAGCAAAACAAACGAGATTACTTCTAATCAAATACATATATTTTTGAAAATTCCGTGTTCTATTTGTGAAAACACATAATCCATTTTACATGGAATAAAAAAACATACCTGGTTTTCCAATATATATTTTCTTAAACGGAATTTTAAAAACTTGTTCTTGTGTATTCCACTTATGAGGTCACATTCATAAACATAGCAAACAATCACAGGATTATATTTGTTCAAACTTTGATTATTTTAAATTCAAACGATTTTTTGGTCAAGTTCTTTTAAATATTTACTCGAAAACTTACAGTATTTAGTAGACGAAAAGATCACGTGATTAGAAACCGTTTTATTTTTCTTTATTTGGAAACTCAAACGATTTTTTTAATTTACTGATAGTTCCTTCCTTTATTTATGAGAGAAAAATACTTTATTTTAGAATAAAAATTATATTGAAAATAGTCCATAACAAAATATTTTACACACTCGAACTAAAATAACATATGAAGAATTAAATAACGTTTAACTGTTATCGTCGTATAATATATTAATACTCAATCGCGATGAATAATTTGCAATGGAAAAAATGACTTCGAACTTTTTATCTGCTTATTTCACCCTCTAAATGACATTTTCGAAGACGAAACTAAACCCAATCGAATTTTTACCCCAAAAGTGCGCCAATTTTAATGGAGTACTTTAAAGCGGATTTCGACATCATGCACACATGCAAACAAACAAATATAGTGATATTGCTAGTTTAATAGTATTAGATAGATATGTACAATGCTAGAGTATGTTTCTTAAATATAATTTTTTGGAAACAAATTTCTAAGATTTATTCCAATGCGTCAGAATTAACTTGGAAGACCAATGCAACACACATAAAACAAAATTAAATGAAACACTCACTTTAATTCCAGTGCACTTATTTACGTGTAATTACATTTTCAATTTCTTAATTTTTTTTTAAATACTACAACATTAAACAAAAGAATTCGACATGCGCCATTTTTATATATAGCAGTTGATTTCAATTGGAATTTTTTTTTGGCGGAATTATTCTTGGCGATTTTGTTGGCTTTCATTCTTCTTCAAGAATAATTATAGTTTCATAGGGCGCACAAAAGCTTTTCCTGTTTAAATAAGAATTGAAGGGACGTGGAAAAAATGTCGGAAATAATGGCATGAACGATAATTAAGTGTCATTTTCCAGGGAAATAAGAAGCTAGAGGAATGGAAAAATAATAAATTTTTATTCGTTGTTTGGGTGAAGTCTTCTTTTGTGTTTCTTCAGTCATTTTGCGTTATCAGGTAACCCAGCTGAGTTAATAAGGTTGAGTAATAATAGAATTTGGTTTGTTGTTTGTTTTGGGATTAAAATAAATGTACTTGGGTTTTGATGAAAAAAGTCATGTTCGCGGACTAGTTTGTAATCCCTTCATAAAAATGTTAACCTTCTGCGCTGTGTTTTAAAAATAATAATTTATACTTTCTTCTATTAAAATATATGCAATGAAATATTTTTAAGATAATATTTATTTTCACAATAAACAACATCTATATATAATATTTTACGCGGTGATTGAAAAACACTGTTTTTCTCTACGCGGAATGACAACACCAATTTGTTTACAAAAATCTGTTGCGTCAGCATTTGTATTTTGCCATTATAGAAGCCCTTTTGAATATTAGCCGCTTCAATTCATCGGTGAAAAATTATTTTGATGATGTCAGCTTAAATTAGAAAACATATAAATCTTATTATATATTTTTTTTAAATGTAAAACATATAAAAAGAAACGTGAAATAATTGTCGCCATCTGTTAGCATGATAAAACATCCTAATAGAATATTGACCACAGTGATAAAGATTATTAAAATCTGCAATTATCTCCCCATACAGTACAAATATTCAAAGTCTAACAAAGTACATTATTAAGTTGATGAAATAACCTGATTTCACATTTTCCGCCTCTTAGTGTTAAATAGATATTATACATAGATAAATGTTTATATTATTTGAATGGTTAACACAGAAATTAACTCATTTATGTTTGTTGTAAGACGTTAACTATAATTTTCTTTGGTTTATTTATACACGACATAATTATATACATTAATTCTGTTCGCAAATTGGAAAATTTAACATACTTTACATTTTTCAACAAGTTAACTCGAAAAATGTTTACTATACCAATATTGACAGAGGTAATTGAAGCATATTAAATGTTATTAAGTTAATTTACGGGGAAAAATTGTTTAAAATATGTATAAAGGTCGCGTCTATCGATATGGTTGCTAGGATTAAAAGGTGCACCCTTTGTATTCCGGAAAAAAAATGCACGATTTTTAGATTGTGTTTTCAGTCCACTTCTTCAGTGTTGTAACAGTCTACTTCTACCTACCGTTACGTCACTTTAATATGAGTATTTATCGGTACGGTTTTTTCGTTTCAATCAGGTTTTCGTTACGGTCTACTTTGCTCTGCATATATCCCCTTGTGAACGTCAGAAGACCGTGCAATAGATGACATCAATTATGTTTCCGTTACACTTTTTCGTTACAGTCCACTTCGACCTACCGTTACGTTATTTCATGTAACGAATTTTTCGTTACATTCAGATTTTTGTTACGGTCTACTTTGCTCTGTATGCATCCCCATGTGATCATCAGAAGAGGTTAAATAAGTTATGTCAATTATATTTTCGTTACACGTTTTCGTTACAGTCCACTTCGACTTACCGTTACGTTACTATAAGTTATACTTTTTTCGTTACATTCAGGTTTTTGTTGCGGTCTACTTCGCTCTGCATGTATCCCTTTGTAAGCATCAAAAGATCGTGAAATAGATTACATCAAATTTTTTTTCGTTACATGTTTTTAAAACAGTCCATTTCGACGTATCGTTATGATACTTAAACTACTTATTTTTCGTTACGTTTTTTTTCGTTATATTCAGGTTTTCGTTACGGTCTACTTCGCTCTACATGTATGCCCTTGTGAGCATCATAGAAATAGATTACGTCAATTATGTTTTCGTTACACGTTTTCATAACAGTCCACTTCGACGTATCGTTATAACACTTTAATTACGTATTTTTCGTTACGGTTTTTTCGTTACATTCAGGTTTTCGTTATGGTCTACTTCGCTCTGCATGTGTCCCCTTGTAATCATCATAGAAATAGATTACGTTAATTATGTTTTCGTTACATTCAGGTTTTTGTTACGGTCTACTTCGCTCTGAATGCATCCCCATGTGAGCATCATAGAATAGATTACGTCAATTATGTTTCCGTTACACGTTTTCGTAACAGTCCACTTCGACGTATCGTTACGGAACTTCAAGTTACGTATTTTTCGTTACGGTTTTTCGTTACATTCAGGTTTTCGTTACGGTCTACTTCGCTCTGAATGCATCCCCATGTGAGCATCATAGAAATATATTACGTTAATTATGTTTTCGTTACACGTTTTCGTAACAGTCCACTTCAAAGTATCGTTACGATACCTTAAGTTACGTATTTTTCGTTATGGTTTTTTCGTTACAGTCAGGTTTTCGTTATGGTCTATTTTGCTATGCATGTATTCCTTTGTGAGCATCAGAAGTTTGTGAAATACATTACATCAATTATATTTTCGCTACACGTTTTCATAACAGTCCACTTCGACGTATCGTTATGATACTTTAAGTTATGTATTTTTCGTTACGGTGTTTTCGTTACATTCATGTTTTCGTTACTGCCTACGTCGCTCTACATGTTTCCCCTTGTGAGCATCAAAGAAAAAGATTGTGTCAATTATGTTTTCGTTACAGTTCACTTCGATCTACCGTTACGTTACTTTAAGTTACGAATTTTCCGTTACATTCAGGTTTCTGCATGCATCCCTTACCCTAAACCAAATTTAAAAACCTTACGCATAAAAAACAATCAACTCCGCGTATAAAAACTATTCAAGTTCGACAAACGTGCTACACGTTTTTTGTGAAAGATAATCCAATTGTTTTTTACCAATTGTTCCCGCTCACTTCTTATCGCCCCGTCCTTAAAAGAGAAAAGACAGTTTTATCTGTGGCTCAGTAACAATCAATGGCGGTACTGTTTTTTATATATATAAACGTCAGAAATAGCAGGATTATCCGTAACCGCAAAAAGTGCAGCTTTTACGTCTAAAATTGAAGAGACTAAAAAGAAGACGGGAAGAAGAAAAAAATGGCGCAGAAAGTCTCAGTGGGTTGGAATTAATTCGGCTTCCTTCCTACATTCTTCTTTATTTCCCCTTTTATTTTATTTTTGTTCGCTTGGCCGAGTTGAAGTGTTTTCTTTCTGCTCGGAAAAACTTCTTCGGGAAAAAGTTTCTGCCTTATGTTCATATGAATAGAATACGCTTTTATCACAAATTTTTGCGAAATCGTTTGCAATTATGTGAGATGGAAGCGCGTTCTTTTTTTTTTTTACTTTACTTTTTCGTAGAAAACATATTTCGTGCTTTATAAAGTTATTATTCACGTGGCGGGTAGAAAAGGAGTTTCTCGAATTAGGTATACTATCACGGATCTGTTGGTTAATTTAGATACTAGAACTTTTAAGATTATACTGATATGAAATCTTTAAAGCGGCGTGGTATGGAATTTAAAATAAAAGAGTAATTTGAAATACTTGGTTTTTGTGCTGGTGTTTGTTAAGAAAATACGATAAATACTGCGTAATATAAATCATGTTATTATATTACTATATGTTTTTGTTTTTTTGTTAAAAACAAAAATTCCAAATACTTCGAGCATTAGAAAAGTAAAGGTTTTCTTAAATATTTTGGGCCTCCGTGGCCGAGTGGATTAAGGCGTCAGCTGGGAATCCAAAGGGTCCTCGGTTCGAACCTTTGCGCGGACTAGACTAAAGAAAAGTAAAAAGTAGTGATATTGCGATCAGGGGGTTGCCAACTTCGCTACCAAAATACTAGAATGTCGTCCAGAACATCCACAAAAAATTAACGGCGTGTATACGGGACTGGTGTACGATACATCTGATCGGGGTCCGAAGTCCCGACGTCTATTGAAGGCGTTGGGTGCCAGCTCAGGTGTTGTCCTCGTCATCTGACCATGGTTCAAAAATACGAGGCATCGTTAACGGGTCCTTCCTTCGAGTTAGGCCCCGAACCGTCGCCAATAGCCCACTGTGCAGCTCTAGTGCGACGTTATTAACCAAACCAAACTTAAATTTTTTGTTCATCACTAAAAATTCCTCGGTTAATGAATGGATACTATGCGCCATCTGGTGTCGAGAATATACGAGGCGTCATTATTATGTATACGTGACGTCACGTTCATAAGTCATTAGTTAGTAGTGTCCACGTGACTTGTTATTCACCAATCAAGGATGCTAATAATGTAATAAATTTAACACTGTTGATATGTCATATAATAAACTAACACACCTGTATTTTTTCCAAATAAACTGTCAACAAAAATATATGTATATAGAAAACGGACGTATTTGCTTGTTTTATTAATAAGTGAAACGAAATGTTTTAAATGAAATAAGAAAAAATCACAAAAAAAATTATAAATAACGTAAATACAGCATAGATTTCTCAATAAAATAAAACAAGTTATTATAGCAAATCTTCATTTTCAAATATAATGATTAATAAAAAAAGGTGATTTTTTTTAAAGGACATATTACAACTTGCTTTTAGAATAGACCGATAAAACAACTCCGTTAATAATCATATATACTGTGAAAAGTTGAATATTCTTGTTGTTCAGTCTATTTTATTTTAATTAAGTTAGTAATTTGACTTGAAATTTTGTTCTAATAATATGTTTTTATACGAAAAATTCCATAATTTTCACAGGGAACCCAAATTTCCCCATCTGTGAATTGTAGTTGGTTATCTTAGAACAATAATTATTAAAAATATTAATAAATCTCAAAATTAAATAAAAAATATACGATTATGTTTCTAATAAATAAGTCGTAGTTTTTTAAAAAACAATTGAAATGTTAAAAAAAAAATCCTGATAGAAAATACACTTTGAATGTCAAAAATCAAATTTTACAATCCATTTACCCTTACCTTACTTTATTATTTATAAATTCTTAAAAATATCTACTCTAGTGAGTCATTTCAATATGCATAAGTTCGGTCCGTAAATTAATATGAATATAATTATATACACTGTAATATATACACTGTAATATATACACTTTAATATATACACTTTAATATGTACACTGTAATATATACACTGTAATATATACACTGTAATATGTACACTGTAATATATACACTGTAATATATACACTGTAATATGTACACTGTAATATATACACTGTAATATATACAGTGTAATATATAGCCTGTAATATACACACTGTAATATATACACTGTAATATGTACACTGTAATATATACACTGTAATATATACACAATAATATATACACTGTAATATATACACTATAATACATACACTGTAACATATATACACTGTAATATATACACTATAATACATACACTGTAGCATATATACACTGTAAAAAAACATGTGCTTAAACATGAGTACATGTACGTACTCGCTATTCTTTGAGTACAATTGCATCGTAAATGAGCGAATGAACTTCCCATTTTTTTGCCACGTCTTTTTAACATTAATTATGTTTATAACTTCTTCGTGTTGCTCTTGTCACGGCTTTGTACTACAACTATAGTGCTACAACGGATAAGGATCTGGACATTGGACTATAAATTAGACGGATTGAGTTCGATTCCCGGCAAGTCCTGGTTGAAATTTATTGAACAAAATTTATAAAGGGAGCCTATGTAGGCAAGCTACTGCTCTTTTTATTAATTTTACTCATTTTTAAGTACAATTCTTTTTTTAAATAGAACTTATGTATTCGAAGCTATGATAACCACAGAATGTAATCAAAAATGAGTACATTTTACTTGTTTTTAAGTACCTATTTTTAACAGTTTACAGATTATTCATAGTTACGGAGATTGCTATCCTCGTGCTTAAATTAGACGTTACATTTTATAAAGAAATAAAAGAAGTTACAATATTATAAAGAACTTATACCCGTCTGTAAGGCCTCCGTGGCCGAGCGGTTAAAGGCGTCAGCTGGGAATACGAAGATTCCTGGTTCGATCCTAGGCGATGAACTTGACAAATAAAAGTAAAAAAAGTAGTGATCTTGTGATCGAAGGGTTGCTAGCTTCGCTACAAAAATACTAGAAAAGTCATCCAGAACATCCGCAAAAATTAACGGCGTGAATACGGGACTGCTGCACGATACATCTGATCGGAGTCCAAAGTCCCGACATCTATTGAAGGCGTTGGGTGCCAGTTCAGGTGTTTCCTCGTCATCTGACCATGATTCTAAAATAACGAGGTGCATGTATGAATGTGTGTGTATGTGTTCCCGGGTCTTTCCTTCGAGATAGACCCCGAACCGTCGCCAATAGCCCACTGTGCAGCTCTAGTGCGACGTTTTTTAACCAAAACCAAACAAAATATACCCGACTGTAATCTATTGAACTATAACGGTAATTTCTGGAACGCTCATAACCATTTCCCACTATGAGTACTGTTGAATCCATACTGTAAGCAGCCATACTGTACCTCGACTAATTTTTAAAAGTGATTTGGTAGGATATTTTTAATGTCAAATTGTTATAGAAATGTTAAACGTGTTCAGATATTGTATTTTCCACTTATAGAATTAATATGTATATCGCCAAAAATATAGTATTTGCTTTTGCTTTGTTATCCGCTTATTATTGGTAAAAATGGATTTCTAAGAATTGGCATTCAAAATGAATTTCACAGGAAAAATAAAATAAAAACCAGCCAAAAGCACTACAATTCGGGTATATTTTAGTACGAACATACGAAATATATAGGTAGAAATGGGAGTATAGTTTTTAACCTTCAATTTGCTTCAAATCGACAAACTGCATTGCCTAATCCAAAAGTTACAGTTAGAAATCAGCGCTGTAGTCACACAGTGGGCAATTGGCGAAGGTTCCGGGCATATCTCGAAGGCAAGACCATTAACGATGCCTCGTATTTTTGATTAGTTTGGTTTGGTTAATTAACGTCGCACTAAAGCTGCATAGTGGACAATTGGCGACGGTTCGGGGCCTATCTCGAAGCTAAGCCAAGGGAACGACGCCTCGTATTTTTGAACCATGGTCAGATGACGAGGACAACACCTGAGGTGGCACCCAATGCCTTCAATAGACGTCGGTACTTTGGACCCCGATCAGATTTATCGTGCACCAGTCCCGTATACACGCCGTTAATTTTTTTTGTGGATGTTCTGGACGACATTCTAGTATTTTGGTAGTGAAGTTGGCAACCCTCCGATCGCAATATCACTACTTTTTACTATTCTTTAGTCTAGTCCGCGTAAAGGTTCGAACCGGAGACCCTTTGGATTCCAGGCTGACGCCTTAATCCACTCGGCCACGGAGGCCTCCTTGTATTTTTGAACCATAGTCATATGACGAGGATAACACCTGAGCTGGCACCCGATGCAACCTCAGTAGCAGTCAGGACATTGAACCCCGATCAAATTTATCGTTCACTAGTCTCGTATTCACCAGCCAGTATAATTTTTTGGATGTTCTGGACGACTTTCTAGTTTTTTTGTAGCTAGCGAAGCTGGCAACTCTCCTATCGCAAGATCACTACTCTGTTACTTCTCTTTGTCAAGTCCATCGCACGGATTCGAACCACCAATACTTTGATTATTAACTGAACGCCTTTATCCACTGAGCAACTGGGACTCCACAATGCAAAGAATAAAATAACAATATGTTAAAAAAGTATAAAACTGCCTACTACTAAATAAATTGACACTTATTTTACAAAAAAATATTTTTATACCTGGAATATATAAGATATATTTTCTATGCATAAGGTATACTTAAATCTATTTTTCTCAGTTTTCTGGGCCTTTTCAAAACGTTTTCTTTGAAAGCGCTCTCAAAAAAATATCATGGTATCAAAATAAACACGAAATATCGTCGAGTTCAAAAAGGCATCAAATTGGTATTTGAAAGCATGGCTGACAAAAGAATGCCTACATAAGGCCGATTTGAAAAGGGATTGTAAAAATCGGTTCTTTTTCGTTTTTTATGGATCCTGTAGAAAAATGGATTTTGTTTGAAATTTATTTTTGAAAAAAACTTTAAAACAAGCGTTTGCGTGTAAGTGCAATGGAAATGTAGGGACAGTCACATTTTGCAGGTCTTAAAGTTTTTTATATATATTTTTTTTTTTCAGGTTACTTTGCTAAAAGTTTGGATTTGAAAGGCAAAGTGGGAACGATAGAAAAGTAGTGTGACAAAATATGTACTTTTTTTTTTATCAAATACCTGAGTTTTAAATCTTCCGTAAGCTTTTTTTGATTTTTCTGTTGGGTTTTTGTTGAAAGGAATATCATACATGATTTCTAATTTATAATTTTACTGGAGATCAGCTAATAATCAGAGTAGCTAGTTCGAGCCCGTGCGATGGACTTAACCAAGAAAAGTAAAAAAATAGTGATTTTGCGATCGGACGGTTGTCAGATCACTGAACTCTAACTGTAACTGCTGGAAGGCTCAAACTTTGTTTCCTCTACGGGCGCGTTGAAACCAATTGAAAGCTGCCATACGGTGCCCCAACATTTTTTAAAAAATGATTTAGTGGTGTTTTTTATTACCAAAGCATTGTAGAAGTATTAAATATATATAAATATTACATTTTCTTCTTATAGAATTAATTTTTATATTGCCAAACAGATAGTTTTTGCTCTTGCTTTTTAACTACTTCTACTTTGACTTGCAAATGACTTCCTATTTTAATAGCAGATTACATTTAAAATGGGTTTAAAAAGAAAATAAAAAAAACTTACCCAAAAATAATATATGTCGGCGTATTTTAACATGAAAAATATACGAAATATTGCGGTATCAAGAAAAGTGTGCCCCATCATGGCGGCCTCCATATCGGCTTCAAGTCAACAAAATGTCTTGACCTATCCAGAAGTTACAGTTAGAGATCAGTGTTGTCAGATTCGCTACAAAAATACTAGAAAGTCGTTTTGAACATCCAACAAATTATACTGGCGTGTATACAGGACTGGTGCACGATACACAAATAATGTCCAATGTCCTGATGCCTATTGAGGTTACGTCGGGTGCCGTCTCAGGTGTTGTCTCGTCATCTGACCATGGTTCGAAAATACCAGGCATCGTTCCCGGGTATTTCCTTCGATATAGACCCGAACCGTCACCAATAGCCCAATATACTGTACAACGCTAGCGCAACGTTAATTAACCAAACCAACTTGTCCGGGGCTTGTATTATGCTGTCAAAAATATATGCTGGTTAGATAGTTGACTGGTCTCCAGTTGTCCAGTGAATAAATGTGTTCAGCTGGCAAGAAGAGTATTGCTAGTTCTAGCCTGTGCGATGGACTTGGCAAAGAAAAGTAAAAAAGTAGTGACATTGCGATCGGAGGGTTACAAGCTTCACTACAAAAATACTAGAAAGTTGTCCTGAACATCCAACAAATTATACTGTCGTGTACACTGGTTGGTTGGTTTGATTTTGTTAATTGACGTCGCACTAGAGCTTCACAGTGGGCTATTGGCGACGGTTCGGGGCCAATCTTGAAGGAAAGACCCGAGGACGATGCCTCGTATTTTTGAACCGTTGACAGATGACGAGGAAATACCTCAACTGGCATCCAACGCCTTCAACAGACGTCGGAACTTTGCACCCAGATCATATTTATCTTGCACCAGTCCCGTATACACGCCGATAATTTTTACGGATGTTCTGGACGACATCCTTAGTATTTTGTAGTGAAGCTGGCAACCCTTCGACCACAAGATCACTACATTTTTACTTTGCTTAGTCAAGTCCGTCGCACAGGATCGAACCAGGAACCCCTTGATTCCCAGCTGACGCCTTTATCCACTGGACCACGGAGGATTCTGACAAACTTAAAATGGTTGTGAAGAAGATGGTTCCCAAGTTATTTGATATAGAACGCTTAAATGGAAACTGAGTTATTACAGCTCAATTATCTTACTTCCCATTTTTTTGGTACAGATTTTTAACATTACTTATGTTTATAACTTCTTCCCGTCGCCGTGGTGGTATAACGGATAAGGAACTGGACTGCGGTGCCTCAAGATACGGGTTCGATTCCCCGTAAGTATAGGCTGTAATTGTTGATATTTATTGAAAGTGATTTATGCAGGCAGCCTATGTAGGCAAACTACTTCTCATTGTACTCAATTTTGAGTACATGTCTTTTTCAAAAATGAAACTTATGTATTCGGTAATCAAATGTAATCAAAAACGAGTACAATTTACTTACTTTTGAGTACCTAATTTTAACAGTGAAAGTTTCAATTTTATATCCATTATCGAAAATTAAGACCCTATAAAATATCTCCTCAAATTAATCCTCCTCACAGCAATTTGCAAAACAGGTGTTATTGACTTTATCCCTCCCCCCACAATCGGAAACAAATAGCTTTCACAGCTGTGATACATTCGTGTATGCCACCAATTGCCATTGTATATATCTAACTTTTTAGCAGCTCGAAAACACATGCTTATGAACGCACTTTGCCATTTTAAATCTCAATCTATATCCCACCGAGTTTAGTGTGAGAAATAACGTGTTGATGGCTTTTTAATGACTATGGCCCATCCCGCTACACATTGTATTATTTTAATGAAAAATATTGTTTTGGTCTTTACTGACTTGACTTTATATCGGCTATTGCTTTTCCAATTTTGTTTTTTTCGTATTTTGTTAAATTTTATGCTCGTTTTACATGGACGTCATAAACGTACGCGAGCTTTTCTGTGATTTAAGCATACAAACTAAATGTTATGTATCCACTATTCGCAGGTATTTCTGTAAAATACCAAGCGCTTTTATCAAGTTCATGTGGAATGGGTCTGAGACACATTC